>CM055749.1:13167897-13511640 GCA_029465975.1 Dallia pectoralis | reverse complement strand
GCATGTGTGGGTGTGGACTACCAAATATTAAAGAGGTCTATTCAATGAACACGTCCCCTTTACAAACAAGCAGCAGCACAGGCTGCGTCTGGCCAACAACCAGGTGGCAGCGAAGCCACCTCCGTCCAACCACGATAATCTAGTGGCATAGAGAACGCTTTTCACTCGTGTTTGAAATATGCACATGTTTTAAAAAGGCACATATCAGGTCTCATTAAATGTTGATGCTGCGTGTTGCTGGGTGAGGAGAACAGTGACTACATCAAAGGCGTGCTATGTCCAGTGCATACTAATACAGAGTGGCTGTTGTCTGTGTAATATCTCCAGCCGCCCACACACTGATCTGAAGCAGGATGTAGCCAGCTAAGCGCCGTCTGTGGACCTATATACAATCCAGAAAGAGACAAAGGAAACCTTTTGGGTTCTTCATCCCAGACACATAAATGTCTACTTCCATTGGCCTGGGTAGGCTTGTATTCTATCGGAAAGGTCTCCATACACGGAAACCAAGAGGGCAAGGTGCTGTACTTTAACTTGAGAGTGGAAACATGTAAAACCTATCATACTGCAGACCTTTCAGACTTTCCTTTCCATGTTCAACACATTGTGTGATCAAAATTTGGAAAATGTAAGTTTTCCCTCTTCTGAAGGTAGCTGATCAAAAATATTGTGAATAAAGCACAAACATATCCCCTGGTAGTTGTGTGCTCCAGTAATAGGATATTAGTTTTCCAGGAAAAACTGAATAGTACTCTCATATGTGTGTGTGTGCACCTCTGTTCCTATCTCTTTAATGATAAGTAAAATCACACATGTTAATATTTCACTATGTGTTTTAGAGTTGGCTTTAATTCTCCATGATTAAGCTGAGGGAGATGAAAAATAGTTAGCCTTGCCTTGCCAAAGGCACTACGTGAGTGTACTGAATCAACCAAATCAACTGGCAGTAAGACAGACGTTTGTTAATCATGAACAATTGGGCCTCCAAGAGACCTGATGATCCAGACTAGTGTCCGCTGTTTTGGTATATGAGGAGATCTGGAAGGCCTACCCATTTGCCTTGTTACACAGATGGAGAGACCTCACCCAAAAACCAGTGTTAGGGAAAGTGGAGAACAGTGCCTTGTTGGGGCGGGCACACGCGGTGAACCGCAAAGACGAGAGACACAAAACTCATGAAATAGAAATAATGTACAGGACCGCGGCGCTATTCTGCTCTGATGTGGAGAGGGAGAAAACCTGACTAGAGCTAGTTTTTCAGAAGGCTAAAACATCCACGGGCTACTTGAATGAAGACGTGCGCAACCAAAGGACTTAACATCAAAAAGAACTGTGTTTTCAACTATTCTGTGTGGTGGGTTTACTTTGCATATTTTATGGCACACAGGTTCAGATCCGCGCTTCTCTATTGATATGAGGAGAAACCTGGTTACGAATAGTTTTTAATTAAAGGCATTCTCTTTTTGATATTCAACCTCTTGTTCGGCCACTGTGTAGAATCTCAAATCTTTTTTTTTGTTGATGCTTTGTTTTCACAGACAAACTAGCAGGGAACCGAACTAACTAGTGAAAGCCCGGGCATATCCCTGTGAAGTCTTTACTCTAGAGAGTGAGAAGACAGTGTTAGTTTCTCCACATAAAAGACTGCTACTGACCTATGGTTCCAGCCGGGCCTTTAAAGAAATGGATGACAATCAAAAGGACAAATGTGACGGGACTCCCATGTGAGGTAACACATGAATGTAATGTGCAGCCCGCCAGTTCTGTGATGTCTTTGACCTGGTAGTTCAAAGCTGCTGCTGGACCTTTGGACCCATCTCAGTGCGTGCGTGCGTGCGTGCGTGCGTGTGTGTGTGCTTCAGTACAAAAGCTTTGTTCATATTAAAGTGAACCCACAACATTGTTCCTTTGAGCAACACCGCACCTTTCAGAAACCCCACAGATGATGCTGTCTAGACCTGGTCAAAGCTACACCCAAAATCCACTGTAATTTCAGCAGTGCCGACTGTAGGAATACGGGACGCAAGCAGTTGTGAAGGCCCTGGTTTTCTCAGAGTGATGGAAGGATTTTTTCTTTTTTAATTATGCATGTTGCTGTTATTCCCAAAACTCCACACGGATAAGCCTTTTCCTAGTTTGCACTTGGAACATGTTTTGACACTAATCGGGAAAAAAGGAAAATCTTAAATCTTGCGTGATTGGTGTTTCTGCTCTAGGTAAAAGTTTTAATCAGTCATAATCAAATTCTGGATGAATTACTGACAGAACACGCATTAGGCTCTTGTGTTAGTGGTCAGTTAGAGATAAAGGTGTACAAATTCAACAATGACAAAAATGTCTGCATTTCATGTCAATGTGTGTATACAACAAGAAACGAACATTAAAGGGTACCTTAACTTTCTCCACTATCTTCTGCAAGAAATATGTTCTTTTTCGCGATATTCAGTTCTCATCCTTTATGTTGTTTTCATGGCGTACGTCAGGAATTCACTCTGGAAACACACATAGTCCACCCTGTTTCACCATGTTTACTGCAACCACTCCACTATATCTCCACAGCACACAGCTCTCCGTCTTTTATAAAAGAAACTATAGCATTCATTCATTAAACGTAATGTTCTGTCAACAAGTACATCCTTGTGATGAGCCGCACAAGTGCACCTCTTTTAGCCAGGGACAGTGGGAGTGAGAGACGAACAAGGCTTGCTAGTGTGTGGCGCTACAGAACCGCTGAGGAGTTGAGCGGGGGGTGGGGAGGTGCTCTTAGCCTACGGTAATAGTTAGCCGTGTCAAAGCAGAGAACAGAGGCCCTGGCTCAGGAAGGCCACTCCTGGTGCCTCCATTTCTGTAGGGACACAGGGGTGAGTGATGGCCTTGATGTTAAAAGTGTGGCTGGAAGACAATATATACCGGGAGCATGTGATCTTCTGGTATCTGAGGGAAGGTAGAACCCAGCTAATGGTGCCCTGGATCAGTGTGTGGCTGAGGAAAGCAACGTACAGTATTGTACACTAATGGGCAAAACTATCCATAGCACTATTGCAGACTCAATGAAGCTAGTCAGGATATGAAACGTGTTGATGTCCAGAATGCGGAGGTAACTTATTTTATCGCATGAACTTCATATACAGTGCTGTAATAAAGTATTTCTCATTCAGTTTTTAATGTTATTAAATCATCAACCAAAACTAAATATTTACTAATAGAGAACTTGAGTTTTTTTAAGGAAAGTTGTGGGTCACTTTCAGACCTAGCCTGTTTGGTCCAGTTAAATAAAAAAAATATCAATCCACATTTGGGAATAAGCAAGGTGTTCACAAAAGAAACACAAAACGAAACAGGTGGAGGCCGGGGTGGTGGGTGGATTTGGGCCCATAACCTGTTGAGTTTGCCATCATAACATAAAGGGTAGAAAACCGGCTAAAACATGACAGAGGAATAAACTCACGTAGCCATCGGGTTTCGTTTGACTGGCGTGCACACACACACAGGAGCATGCAGTCGTTTATTTAATTGCAACACCTGAAAAACATAATGAACGAACCACACCCCTTATACTCACACCCCCTTAGTTAACAGTCATAATAAGAGCACATTCAAGGTCACCAATGTTCAACAAACTTTGTGCTATAATCAGCATATCAGACTGAGGAACCTGACATTAAATAGACAGGCATAAATCTGACAATATGATTAAGACTCATTTTAACTATTTATCACTTCTAACGACACTGTTTATCAAGCCATTTAATGAAGGGATTAAAATGACCAGGGCAGCTGACAGACTTGCTTGTGCCTGGGACGGGACAATCTTAGATGTCCCCCCCCCATCTCTCCTTTTCCCTTGCTCTTCCTTTCTGCTCTTCCTTTCCTCTGCTCTTCTTCTACTGTTTCTCTCCCTCTACTGTTCCCCTCCTCTGCTCTTCCTCTCCCAACCCATCTCTCTCTGCAAAAGTCAAGTGACAGGCATTCACAATAATGTTTAACATTAAAACTACACATAAGCTGTTGCCAAATGCACTCTTCATATGTATTGTAATACTGACACTAGCAGGAAATAAATAAATATTGACCATTGTATTTTAGTCTACTGCTGGCGTGACATGTTTAGAGTTGTACTCCAAATGCCTCTGTCCCTCTGTTACCGGGCACCGGGAGCCTCCCGCATCACTGTAATTCTCCCTCTCTCGCTTCTCTCTCACCGTAACCTGCCTCTGTCCCTCTGATACCGGGCAGCATGCCCCTCCCGCATCACTGTGGTCTCCCTCTCTCGCTTCTCTCTCACCGTAACCTGCCTCTGTCCCTCTGATACCGGGCAGCATGCCCCTCCCGCATCACTGTGGTTCTCTCTCGCTTCTCTCTCACCGTAACCTGCCTCTGTCCCTCTGATACCGGGCAGCATGCCCCTCCCGCATCACTGTGGTTCTCTCTCGCTTCTCTCTCACCGTAACCTGCCTCTGTCCCTCTGATACCGGGCAGCATGCCCCTCCCGCATCACTGTGGTTCTCTCTCGCTTCTCTCTCACCGTAACCTGCCTCTGTCCCTCTGATACCGGGCAGCATGCCCCTCCCGCATCACTGTGGTTCTCTCTCGCTTCTCTCTCACCGTAACCTGCCTCTGTCCCTCTGATACCGGGCAGCATGCCCCTCCCGCGTCACTGTGGTTCTCTCTCGCTTCTCTCTCACCGTAACCTGCCTCTGTCCCTCTGATACCGGGCAGCATGCCCCTCCCGCATCACTGTGGTTCTCTCTCGCTTCTCTCTCACCGTAACCTGCCTCTGTCCCTCTGATACCGGGCAGCATGCCCCTCCCGCGTCACTCTCTCTGTCACTTGACTGCATCTGGATCTCTCTCCTCTCTGTCTCATCCTCTCTGACGGAGCTACCAAACTCAACTGCTTCTGTCAAAGATAGCGTGTTGTCAGGCTTTATACAAGCTAATGGACGTTAACATTTGAGCTAGCCTGTTAGGCTACGTTACAAGGCTCGTAAACGTTGGCTCACTTGGCTGCAATGTTTCTTACCTTGATTTACGTTGACTTTAATAGTTCCAGCTTCACCGTCACCAACTTTTTGAAAGTATTTAGTAAAAAAAATATCCAAGGCCTCTAGTTTCTTCTTTTCTTATTCTTTTTTCATTTTTTTCTGAGAACCGGACTTCTGCTTACCGGACATTTTGAGCTAACTGAACTTCAAATCAAATGACAACATAATGATCAGTGGCCAAACCATTTTTTGTTTGGGTTGGGGGGGGGTTCTTCGCCACTATTTCAAGGACAATTGGGAACAAAACAAATTAATAGCTTTTAGGTGACTCAAATATTACATATTTCTTCCGCAAATATGCTTTTTAGAAATATTATTTTGGAAACTTATTTCATAGCTTAATAATAGCTCAGTTCTGCCCCCAAACCCGGCGCCCGGGACAACAGACCCGTTTGTCCCCCCCTGTCGGCGGGCCTAAATTACTAATCTATATTGTTATTATTAAAAATATATATTTAATCACACTTATGTAGAGACACATCTGTGCAAAAAAATATAAATTTGACTTAAACCAATGATTATAAAAGATAATGTTCAATTACAATGTGGGAGATGACACACTATTTAAAGGGGCATTAACCCACTCCACATAGACAGTGAATAACAACGGTGGTGTAAGATGGCACAAAGCTGAAGGCCAAGTCTGTTCTGTTATAATGCTCCCTCGTCTACAGACCACCACTCAAGCCATGCAGAATTGTGTGATGTGTATGTGCATTGTGCAATCTCTCTACAGGCTCCGGACCAGAGTGAGGTGGGAAACACAGGCAGTTCCTTAAAACACCACATCTGGTGGGAAGTCCCTGAATATCTGAATGAAATGTTTGTACATATATACAGGTATCAATATATACAGTGATGTGTGTGCCAGCCCAGACATCAGCACCATGTACCCGTACCCTGAAATCAACAGCCTGGACGAGCCACCCCTGAAGTCTATCAGGTCAAGTAAGGGCAAGGAGAAAAGAAAAGTCCAAACTTTTGAGGTGGAGTGTGAGAAAGTGCTGACTGTGCAGTTTGTTTGGTTTCCAGAAGGTGAAGGCGATACAGCAGATCCCAGAAGGTGGATGTCTCCAGAAGGTGGATGTCTCCAGAAGGTGGATGTCCCCAGAAGGTGGATGTCTCCAGAAAGTGGATGTTTCCAGAAGGTGGATGTCTCCAGAAAGTGGATGTCCCCAGAAGGTGGATGTCTCCAGAAGGTGGATGTCTCCAGAAAGTGGATGTCTCCAGAAGGTGGATGTCTCCAGAAGGTGGATGTCTCCAGAAGGTGGATGTCTCCAGAAAGTGGATGTCCCCAGAAAGTGGATGTCCCCAGAAGGTGGATGTCTCCAGAAGGTGGATGTCTCCAGAAAGTGGATGTCTCCAGAAGGTGGATGTCTCCAGAAAGTGGATGTCCCCAGAAAGTGGATGTCCCCAGAAGGTGGATGTCTCCAGAACGTGGATGTCTCCAGAAAGTGGATGTCTCCAGAAAGTGGATGTCCCCAGAAGGTGGATGTGTTTAAACCCTGAATCTGTTCTGAGCAAAAATAAAAGCAAACGAGCAACAGGGCAGCTCTGCTTCATGTTACTTTGTTCTCTTCCACGCTACACAAACATAATGATAAGTAAACATTAGTACAACTCGCATGTCAAGTGAATAATAGTGACCATCTTATTACAAGGGCACATGTCAGCACTTTGGTAGATTAGATGGTAAGTGAACAATCAGTTCATGTAGTCAACGTGTTGGATGCAAGATAAATGGGCAGAAGTGAAGTCCTGAGTGACATCGCATGGCCCAAAATGTCAGAAAACCTCTGAAAATACAAGGCTTGTGTGGTGCTCCCAGTCAACAGTGGTGAGTACCTACTGACAGGGGTCTAAAAAAGCAAGGCTTATGGGGTGCTCCCAGTCAACAGTGACATACCATAAACCGGTAACAGGGCTGAGTGGCCAGGACTCATGGATGTGCAAGGCCACAGAGGTCATCCCGTCTGGTCGGTACTGACAGGTCTATTGTGGCACTGAAACTTCAGCACACTGAGTTAGGGAGAAATGTGTCACAACACTGAGTATATTGCAGCCTGTTGCTTATGGGTCTGTGAGGCCAAAGACTGGACCAAGTTTTTTCATAGGACACGCAAGCATCGGAACTGGTCCTTGGAGTAGTAAAAGAACCATGTCTGGTCCGATGAGTCCCGTTTACTTGGGGAAATGATGGCACTAGGATGTCCTGTGGGAAGACAAAATGCCGGTGGAGTGAGTGTGATGCTCTGGGCAATGTTTCATTTTGTAAACCCTGGGCGTTTCAAATGGACTTCAGTTTGACATGTGCCACTAAAGATTAAGGAAACTACCGTAGGTACACCCCTTAACTGCAGTTGTGTTCCCTGATGACAGAGGCCTCATTTAGCAGGACGGTGCGCCCTGCCATACGCACACATTGTTTGGCAGTAGTTGGAGGACCATGAGGAAGGTGTTGACCTGACTTCCAAATTCTTCAACTCCAATAAACTGCGACTCTGCCTAACAACCAACATCTCTTGAAGGATCTGCTGCAAATGTCTTGGTGCCGGATACCACAGGACACCTTCAGGGGTCTACTGTCTAATGTCTTGGTGCCAGATACCACAGGACACCTTCAGGGGTCTACTGTCTAATGTCTTGGTGCCAGATACCACAGGACACCTTCAGGGGTCTACTGTCTAATGTCTTGGTGCCAGATACCACAGGACACCTTCAGGGGTCTACTGTCTAAGGTATTGGTGCCAGATACCACATGACACCTACAGGGGTCTGCTGTCTAATGTCTTGGTGCCAGATACCACAGGTCACCTTCAGGCGTCTACTGTCT
This sequence comes from Dallia pectoralis, assembly GCA_029465975.1. NCBI lineage: Eukaryota > Metazoa > Chordata > Actinopteri > Esociformes > Umbridae > Dallia > Dallia pectoralis. The sequence goes on along the minus strand of CM055749.1, from coordinate 13,503,763 downwards.
AATGTCTTGGTGCCAGATACCACAGGACACCTTCAGGGGTCTACTGTCTAATGTCTTGGTTCCAGATACCACAGGACACCTTCAGGCGTCTACTGTCTAATGTCATGGTGCCAGATACCACAGAACACCTTTAGGGGGTTTATAGATTTTATAGAGGGTGGTTTTGCATTACGCAGAGGCTATTAGGCACATGGCCATAATGCTTGGGCTTAATACTGTGCATATACAGTATATATATATAAAATATTACCAAATAAACAGCATACTGGGAGGTCAGTGTTACGTTCCCTGGTGTCCCTATGTCAATCATGTAGGGACTTGGCCACTGTAATCACAATGTTATATTGTTATCAGATATGTGTGGGATTGTGATGCACAAAACATTGTTTACGCACCTTTTATTTGTGAAATAGCGTCAACTCACATTCTTTTTTTCAACCACTTTTTTGTTATATCAGTGACCTAAATTCTCATAACGCCCGTTCGCTACAAACATTTGGAATCATCAGCCGAGTGTGGTCGTCACGTTCGCCAGCGGACATCGGCGTTGCCCTCCACAATCTATTCAACAGCAACCTGCCCCCACCTGCGTACGCTCCCCACACTGAAGTTAGTCATAGAATAAATCAAAATGTCTGTCCCAGACCAGCTCTGTCACCTGCTGAAAGATGCTGCAGGTGACGGACAAAAGGAAAAAAATAACAATCATCAACTCTTCCGTTGTAGAAAAAGAAAGGTGTATTCCCCAAAAAACGGATTATTGGAAAAGCAAGGATCAAATGGTTAATGATATAGTTGATAATTGCAAACTTTGTTTTACAGAGAGATTGAGGCATGAAAACCCCTTGTGTTTTCTCTAATCTGCCAGTGTGACCACCCAGTCTGAAACACAGAGGAAGTAGATAACTAGAAAGCCCCCCCTTCCCTTTATGAGAAATCTCTTGACAATCCAAAACACTTGCTCTTTGTGGGTGTAGGTGGTTAAAGAGTTAAGCGCTTTCTGGTTGGCACAATGTCTTGTCTAATGTGCCAACCAGACTACCAGGGCATGTGTAACTTCTCCCCCCACGTGAATGTGTGTGACTGACGATAGGTTAATGGCGCTATTTGATGTATCCAGCCGAGAAAACTATTTGCAGTATGACTGTGAGTCTGTGCGATGTGTGAGAACTGTGCTGTACTCTGCCCTGTCTGAGGGGACTTTACGGCTTGTTAGTCTCTATTTGTTGGTCTGGTGCTGTGTAAGGAAAATAGGTGGATCTGGAGTTTGCCTGAAGACTGACAGTAACCTTATATCCCTGTTCGGTCTGTAATAAGAGCAAAACTGCTTTTGCGTGTTTATCAGAACTACTGTTTTCCGTTTGTTCAGGCATGGACATAATAACAGAAGGTACATTGCCCTTTGGAGGTAACACTCAACATGTATACAAATCCTGCCTGATTTACCGCTTTAAGTCATTTAAAATGTTAAAACCGAATAGAAACACAATTTAACAAGGTTCAGACATTTTTTGAAGCTGGTTAATTAAATTGAATTCTTATTCTTATTTATTGTTTCAGCCATAAATAATCGACATTTCTACATACAAATGATATGAGGTAATGTCACGGACGGAGCGGCGTAGTGCGGTGAAAGCCATGTGCAGAGCCAATAGATCCGTTTAACCAGGTTTATTCAAGACAACCTGAACATAAAACAAACCGAGTACGGCGAAAACACACTAAACTGTGAACTTAAATCAAAGATGCGCACATAGCGACTTACACACAAACGTTTAAGAACGACAGCTATATACATACACACACTCACCTCTAAAACACAGTGACATGTAGTAACACACAATGCTAAGCAAGGAGTGACTTGCTAGCGACCCCTTTATATCCCGACATAAAGTGACAGATTACTAACAGCTGTGACCACGTGAAAGAGGAAGTAATCACAGCTAGTGAGAACAAAAACACGGAAGTGGATCACCGAAATGGAAGTGTAGCAACGCCACCACACCAATCGTGACAGTATCCCCCACTAAAAGGCTAGCTCCCCAGATAGCCGAACGAACTAACAAAAACCCTAAGGGAGCAACAAGACAGAACCCACAGTTAAACCCAATGGGTTAGTCCATCAGGACGGGTCCAGTCCTGAATAGGCCACGGTAGCCGACCGCCATCTCGAGCGGCTGAGAGGCCGCCAGTTTGAGCGGCTCAGGGTGCGTCGTGGCGGCGGCCATCGTGGGCGACGTGGCGGAGGCCATCGTTGGCGACGTGGCTGAGGCCATCGTTGGCGACGTGGCGGAGGTGGCGGAGGCCATCGTGGGCGACGTGGCGGAGGCCATCGTGGGCGACGTGGCTGAGGCCATCGTTGGGGACGTGGCGGCGGCCATCGTGAGCGTGGCGGCGGCGGCCATCGTGAGCGTAGTCGTGGCGGCGGCCATCGTGAGCGAAGTCGTGGCGGCGGCCATCGTGGGCGTCGTCGTGGCGGCGGCCATCGTGAGCGTCGTCGTGGCGGCGGCCATCGTGAGCGTCGTCGTGGCGGCGGCCATCGTGAGCGTCGTCGTGGCGGCGCCATCGTGAGCGTCGTCGTGGCGGCGGCCATCGTGAGCGTCGTCGTGGCGGCGGCCATCGTGAGCGTCGTCGTGGCGGCGGCCATCGTGAGCGTCGTCGTGGCGGCGGCCATCGTGAGCGTCGTCGTGGCGGCGGCCATCGTGGCGTCGTCGTGGCGGCGGCCATCGTGAGCGTAGTCGTGGCGGCGGCCATCGTGAGCGCAGTCGTGGCGGCGGCCATCGTGAGCGCAGTCGTGGCGGCGGCCATCGTGAGCGCAGTCGTGGCGCGGCCATCGTGAGCGCAGTCGTGGCGGCGGCCATCGTGAGCCATCGTGGCGGCGGCCATCGTGAGCGCAGGCGGCGGCGGCCATCGTGTCGTGGCGGCGGCCATCGTGAGCGCAGTCGTGGCGGCGGCCATCGTGAGCGCAGTCGTGGCGGCGGCCATCGTGGCGCGCAGTCGTGGCGGCGGCCATCGTGCGGCGGCCATCGTGAGCGTCGTCGTGGCGGCGGCCATCGCGTGGCGGCGGCCATCGTCGTGGCGGCGGCCATCGTGAGCGTCGTCGTGGCGGCGGCCATCGTGAGCGTCGTCGTGGCGCGGCCATCGTGGGCGGCGATGCAGCAGCCATTGTGGGCGGCGATGCAGCAGCCATTGTGGGCGGCGATGCGGCAGCCATTGTGGGCGGCGATGCGGCAGCCATTGTGGGCGGCGATGCGGCAGCCATTGTGGGCGGCGATGCGGCAGCCATTGTGGGCGGCGATGCGGCAGCCATTGTGGGCGGCGATGCGGCAGCCATTGTGGGCGGCGATGCGGCAGCCACTGTGGGCGGCGATGCGGCAGCCACTGTGGGCGGCGATGCGGCAGCCATCTTGGGCGCGGGCGTGACGGCGGGGGCCATCGTGGACGCTGGCGTGACGGCGGGGGCCATCGTGGACGCTGGCGTGACGGCGGCAGCCATCTTGGGCGCTGGCGTGACGACGGCAGCCATCTTGGGCGCTGGCGTGACGACGACGGCAGCCATCTTGAGCGCTGGCGTGACGGCAACAGCCATCTTGGGCGCGGGCGTGACGGCGGGAGCCATCGTGGACGCGGGCGTGCCGACGGCAGCCATCTTGGGCGCTGGCGGGACGACGGCAGCCATCTTGGGCGCTGGCGGGACGGCAGGAGCCATCGTGGACGCTGGCGTGACGGCGGCAGCCATCTTGGGCGCTGGCGTGACGGCAACAGCCTTCTTTGGCGCTGGCGTGACGGCGGCAGCCATCTTGGGCGCTGGCGTGACTGAGGCCATCTCGGGCACAGGCGTAGCTGAGGCCATCTCGGGCACAGGCGTAGCTGAAGCCATCTCGGGCGCAGGCGTAGCTGAGGCCATCTCGGGCGCAGGCGTAGCTGAGGCCATCTCGGGCGCAGGCGTAGCTGAGGCCATCTCAGGCGCAGGCGTAGCTGAGGCCATCTCAGGCGCAGGCGTAGCTGAGGCCATCTCAGGCGCAGGCGTAGCTGAGGCCATCTCAGGCGCAGGCGTAGCTGAGGCCATCTCAGGCGCAGGCGTAGCTGAGGCCATCTCAGGCGCAGGCGTAGCTGAGGCCATCTCAGGCGCAGGCGTAGCTGAGGCCATCTCAGGCGCAGGCGTAGCTGAGGCCATCTCAGGCGCAGGCGTAGCTGAGGCCATCTCAGGCGCAGGCGTAGCTGAGGCCATCTCAGGCGCAGGCGTAGCTGAGGCCATCTCAGGCGCAGGCGTAGCTGAGGCCATCTCAGGCGCAGGCGTAGCTGAGGCCATCTCGGGCACAGGCGTAGCTGAGGCCATCTCGGGCACAGGCGTAGCTGAAGCCATCTCGGGCGCAGGCGTGGCGGAGGCGATCTCTGGCGTCAGATCTTGAAAGTCCAGCCATGCCTTCCACCACGCCCTAATGACAGCCGGGGGCTGCTTATGTAACCCCTCCGGGGATTTCTCTGTCCCGGAGGTAGGTGGTCGGAAAGGGTCTTCCCACGGCGGGGGTAGTGGCTGTAGCTCCAGGGCTCTTGCTGGCCCTGGCTGCAGCCCCGGAACAGTGGGCGGTGTCTTCTGCCCGCCCCAGCCGACGTCCGATGTTGCGGGGACTAGTCGACTGAGGACGGGATCCCATAGCAGGGCGTCTTCCAGGGAGTCCTCCTCCACTCGCTCGTAGACTGCCTCCTCATCATCCGAGGAGAGGGAGTCGGACCCCCAATCACCCTGCCAGGTGTAGCGCTGCTCCTGCTGCTCCGTGGGTTGACGGTGAGCTTCATACCTCGGAGCGCTATAGCTTGCCCCTCCGAGGAATCCACTCACCGTTGGCTTGGTATAAAATCAAAATTTGACACATCTGTAGCAAGAGGAAATATTAACAAACTGTCCATCGGCAGCAAACTTGATTCAAGTTTTTTTCTAGGGTGCTAGTCGATGTTGCATCGGTCTTTCCTGCCACCCTGAGGGTTTATATGGTTATCACAAGTAGTGAAGTCAGTGAGTTGGTCTCAGATATGCTGGACCCTACATCCTGATGGTTTATATGGTTATCACAAGTAGGGAAGTCAGTGAGTTGGTCTCAGATATGCTGGACCCTACATCCTGATGGTTTATATGGTTATCACAAGTTGTGAAGTCAGTGAGTTGGTCTCAGATATGCTGGACCCTACATCCTGATGGTTTATATGGTTATCACAAGTAGTGAAGTCAGTGAGTTGGTCTCAGATATGCTGGACCCTACATCCTGATGGTTTATATGGTTATCACAAGTAGTGAAGTCAGTGAGTTGGTCTCAGATATGCTGGACCCTACATCCTGATGGTTTATATGGTTATTACAAGTAGTGAAGTCAGTGAGTTGGTCTCAGATATGCTGGACCCTACATCCTGATGGTTTATATGGTTATCACAAGTAGTGAAGTCAGTGAGTTGGTCTCAGATATGCTGGACCCTACATCCTGATGGTTTATATGGTTATCACAAGTAGTGAAGTCAGTGAGTTGGTCTCAGATATGCTGGACCCTACATCCTGATGGTTTATATGGTTATCACAAGTAGTGAAGTCAGTGAGTTGGTCACAGATATGCTGGACCCTACATCCTGATGGTTTATATGGTTATCACAAGTAGTGAAGTCAGTGAGTTGGTCTCAGATATGCTGGACCCTACATCCTGATGGTTTATATGGTTATCACAAGTAGTGAAGTCAGTGAGTTGGTCTCAGATATGCTGGACCCTACATCCTGATGGTTTATATGGTTATCACAAGTAGTGAAGTCAGTGAGTTGGTCTCAGATATGCTGGACCCTACATCCTGATGGTTTATATGGTTATCACAAGTAGTGAAGTCAGTGAGTTGGTCTCAGATATGCTGGACCCTACATCCTGATGGTTTATATGGTTATCACAAGTAGTGAAGTCAGTGAGTTGGTCTCAGATATGCTGGACCCTACATCCTGATGGTTTATATGGTTATTACAAGTAGTGAAGTCAGTGAGTTGGTCTCAGATATGCTGGACCCTACATCCTGATGGTTTATATGGTTATTACAAGTAGTGAAGTCAGTGAGTTGGTCTCAGATATGCTGGACCCTACATAAGAGTTTTTACATCCCTGTAAATATCAGAGAAATATTTCCATTGAAATTATGCCAATACAAATGGCAAAGGAGAAAAAACTGAATAAATCGGTATATCCATGTTTTTATGTAAATATATATGAATTTCACGAAATAGTTTTTTTACATCTCTGTAACAGATTGTGGTCAGGGGTGGTCATCAGGGGTGGTCATCAGGTGTGGTCATCAGGGGTGGTCATCAGGGATGGTGGTCATCATGTGTTAAGTGTGTGTTGGTGTCATGTGTGTTGAGTGTGTGTTGAGTGTGTATCACTGTTGTGTGTGCTGTGCATTCAGATACAGACATTACCTGAACACTACCCTGTTCAGCCACAAGATGGCAATGCAGCATAGCTTGAAACAGAGAGGTAATATAGGATGCTCTGGGCTTAGCAATCTGAGTTCTCAAAAACAGCAATGTACAGCGTGGATATACTTGTCCTAAAACAAATGTCATATTAATGCAGTTTTCCAAATGCAAAACTGAGCCCCTGAAAGAGAATATTTTTGTTGTCTTTTAATTTTCTTTGCATGAATGATTATCACCTTTGCTTGTAAGTCTGTTATAGAATAACTGCGATAGCGGGAAGAGAATTGCTCCAATTGTATTCTGTATAGTATTTTGTATATTATATCCCTATACCCCTCACCCTCTTACGTTACTTATCTGTATCCTGTATAGTATTTTGTATATTATATCCCTATACCCCTCACCCTCTTACGTTACTTATCTGTATTCTGTATAGTATTTTGTATATTACTATCCATATACCCCTCACCCTCTTACGTTACTTATCTGTATTCTGTATAGTATTTTGTATATTACTATCCCTATACCCCTCACCCTCTTACGTTACTTATCTGTATTCTGTATAGTATTTTGTATATTACTATCCCTATACCCCTCACCCTCTTACTTTACTTATCTGTATTCTGTATAGTATTTTGTATATTACTATCCATATACCCCTCACCCTCTTACGTTACTTATCTGTATTCTGTATAAAATTTTGTATATTACTATCCATATACCCCTCACCCTCTTACATTACTTATCTGTATCCTGTATAGTATTTTGTATATTATATCCCTATACCCCTCACCCTCTTACTTTACTTATCTGTATTCTGTATAGTATTTTGTATATTATATCCCTATACCCCTCACCCTCTTACGTTACTTATCTGTATCCTGTATAGTATTTTGTATATTACTATCCATATACCCCTCACCCTCTTATGTTACTTATCTGTATTCTGTATAGTATTTTGTATATTACTATCCCTATACCCCTCACCCTCTTACATTACTTATCTGTATTCTGTATAGTATTTTGTATATTACTATCCCTATACCCCTCACCCTCTTACATTACTTATCTGTATCCTGTATAGTATTTTGTATATTATATCCCTATACCCCTCACCCTCTTACGTTACTTATCTGTATCCTGTATAGTATTTTGTATATTTTATCCCTATACCCCTCACCCTCTTACGTTACTTATCTGTATTCTGTATAGTATTTTGTATATTACTATCCATATACCCCTCACCCTCTTACGTTACTTATCTGTATTCTGTATAGTATTTTGTATATTACTATCCCTATACCCCTCACCCTCTTACGTTACTTATCTGTATTCTGTATAGTATTTTGTATATTACTATCCCTATACCCCTCACCCTCTTACTTTACTTATCTGTATTCTGTATAGTATTTTGTATATTACTATCCATATACCCCTCACCCTCTTACGTTACTTATCTGTATTCTGTATAGTATTTTGTATATTACTATCCATATACCCCTCACCCTCTTACATTACTTATCTGTATCCTGTATAGTATTTTGTATATTATATCCCTATACCCCTCACCCTCTTACTTTACTTATCTGTATTCTGTATAGTATTTTGTATATTATATCCCTATACCCCTCACCCTCTTACGTTACTTATCTGTATCCTGTATAGTATTTTGTATATTACTATCCATATACCCCTCACCCTCTTATGTTACTTATCTGTATTCTGTATAGTATTTTGTATATTACTATCCCTATACCCCTCACCCTCTTACATTACTTATCTGTATTCTGTATAGTATTTTGTATATTACTATCCCTATACCCCTCACCCTCTTACGTTACTTATCTGTATTCTGTATAGTATTTTGTATATTACTATCCCTATACCCCTCACCCTCTTACGTTACTTATCTGTATTCTGTATAGTATTTTGTATATTACTATCCCTATACCCCTCACCCTCTTACTTTACTTATCTGTATTCTGTATAGTATTTTGTATATTATATCCCTATACCCCTCACCCTCTTACGTTACTTATCTGTATTCTGTATAGTATTTTGTATATTACTATCCCTATACCCCTCACCCTCTTACGTTACTTATCTGTATCCTGTATAGTATTTTGTATATTACTATCCCTATACCCCTCACCCTCTTACTTTACTTATCTGTATTCTGTATAGTATTTTGTATATTATATCCCTATACCCCTCACCCTCTTACATTACTTATCTGTATTCTGTATAGTGTTTTGTATATTACTATCCCTATACCCCTCACCCTCTTACATTACTTATCTGTATTCTGTATAGTATTTTGTATATTACTATCCCTATACCCCTCACCCTCTTACGTTACTTATCTGTATTCTGTATAGTATTTTGTATATTACTATCCCTATACCCCTCACCCTCTTACGTTACTTATCTGTATCCTGTATAGTATTTTGTATATTACTATCCCTATACCCCTCACCCTCTTACGTTACTTATCTGTATTCTGTATAGTATTTTGTATATTACTATCCCTATACCCCTCACCCTCTTACCTTACTTATCTGTATTCTGTATAGTATTTTGTATATTACTATCTCTACACCCCTCACCCTCTTATGTTACTTATCTGTATTCTGTATAGTGTGTTTTATATTACTATCCCTATACCCCTCACCCTCTTACGTTACTTATCTGTATTCTTTATAGTATTTTGTATATTACTATCCCTATACCCCTCACCCTCTTACTTTACTTATCTGTATTCTGTATAGTATTTTGTATATTATATCCCTATACCCCTCACCCTCTTACGTTACTTATCTGTATTCTGTATAGTATTTTGTATATTACTATCCCTATACCCCTCACCCTCTTACGTTACTTATCTGTATTCTGTATAGTATTTTGTATATTACTATCCCTATACCCCTCACCCTCTTACTTTACTTATCTGTATTCTGTATAGTATTTTGTATATTATATCCCTATACCCCTCACCCTCTTACGTTACTTATCTGTATTCTGTATAGTATTTTGTATATTACTATCCATATACCCCTCACCCTCTTACGTTACTTATCTGTATTCTGTATAGTATTTTGTATATTACTATCCCTATACCCCTCACCTTCTTACTTTACTTATCTGTATTCTGTATAGTATTTTGTATATTACTATCCCTATACCCCTCACCCTCTTACTTTACTTATCTGTATTCTGTATAGTATTATGTATATTACTATCCCTATACCCCTCACCCTCTTACGTTACTTATCTGTATTCTGTATAGTATTTTGTATATTACTATCCATATACCCCTCACCCTCTTACGTTACTTATCTGTATTCTTTATAGTATTTTGTATATTATATCCCTATACCCCTCACCCTCTTACGTTACTTATCTGTATCCTGTATAGTATTTTGTATATTATATCCCTATACCCCTCACCCTCTTACGTTACTTATCTGTATTCTGTATAGTATTTTGTATATTATATCCCTATACCCCTCACCCTCTTACGTTACTTATCTGTATTCTGTATAGTATTTTGTATATTACTATCCCTATACCCCTCACCCTCTTACGTTACTTATCTGTATCCTGTATAGTATTTTGTATATTATATCCCTATACCCCTCACCCTCTCACGTTACTTATCTGTATTCTGTATAGTATTTTGTATATTACTATCCCTATACCCCTCACCCTCTTACGTTACTTATCTGTATGCTGTATAGTATTTTGTATATTACTATCCATATACCCCTCACCCTCTTACTTTACTTATCTGTATTCTGTATAGTATTTTGTATATTACTATCCATATACCACTCACCCTCTTACGTTACTTATCTGTATTCTGTATAGTATTTTGTATATTACTATCCCTATACCCCTCACCCTCTTACGTTACTTATCTGTATTCTGTATAGTATTTTGTATATTATATCCCTATACCCTCACCCTCTTACGTTACTTATCTGTATTCTGTATAGTATTTTGTATATTACTATCCATATACCCCTCACCCTCTTACGTTACTTATCTGTATTCTGTATAGTATTTTGTATATTATATCCCTATACCCCTCACCCTCTTACGTTACTTATCTGTATTCTGTATAGTATTTTGTATATTACTATCCATATACCCTCACCCTCTTACGTTACTTATCTGTATTCTGTATAGTATTTTGTATATTACTATCCATATACCCTCACCCTCTTACGTTACTTATCTGTATTCTGTATAGTATTTTGTATATTACTATCCATATACCCCTCACCCTCTTACTTTACTTATCTGTATTCTGTATAGTATTTTGTATATTATATCCCTATACCCCTCACCCTCTTACGTTACTTATCTGTATTCTGTATAGTATTTTGTATATTACTATCCATATACCCCTCACCCTCTTACGTTACTTATCTGTATTCTGTATAGTATTTTGTATATTACTATCCCAATACCCCTCACCCTCTTACGTTACTTATCTGTATTCTGTATAGTATTTTGTATATTATATCCCTATACCCCTCACCCTCTTACGTTACTTATCTGTATTCTGTATAGTATTTTGTATATTACTATTCCTATACCCCTCACCCTCTTAGTATAATTTATATTGTAATATTCATATGTTGTATCTTCCTGCCAAAGTAAATTCCTTGTCTGTTCACACATTCATGGAGATTAAACACTTTTCTGATTCTGATGCTTGAGTTTGTGTTGGTGTCATGTGTGTTTGAGTGTGTGTTTGAGTGTGTGTTTAATGTGTGTGCCGCTGTTGTGTGTGTTGAGTGTGTGTTGAGTGTGTGTTGAGTGTGTGTCGCTGTTGTGTGTGTTGAGTGTGTGTTGAGTGTGTGTCGCTGTTGTGTGTGTTTAGTGTGTTTTGAGTGTGTGTCGCTGTTGTGTGTGTTGAGTGTGTGTTGAGTGTGTGTCGCTGTTGTGTGTGTTTTGAGTGTGTGTCGCTGTTGTGTGTGTTTTGAGTGTGTGTCGCTGTTGTGTGTGTTGAGTGTGTTGAGTGTGTGTTGAGTGTGTGTCGCTGTTGTGTGTGTTGAGTGTATGTTGAGTGTGTGTCGCTGTTGTGTGTTTTGAGTGTGTGTCGCTGTTGTCCGTGTTGAGTGTGTGTTGAGTGTGTGTCGCTGTTGTGTGTGTGTTGAGTGTGTGTCACTGTTGTGTGTGTTGAGTGTGTGTTGAGTGTGTGTCGCTGTTGTGTGTGTTGAGTGTGTGTTGAGTGTGTGTCGCTGTTGTTTGTGTTAAGTGTGTGTTGAGTGTGTGTCGCTGTTGTGTGTTTTGAGTGTGTGTCGCTGTTGTGTGTGTTGAGTGTGTGTTGAGTGTGTGTCGCTTTTGTGTGTTTTGAGTGTGTGTCGCTGTTGTGTGTGTTGAGTGTGTGTTGAGTGTGTGTTGCTGTTGTGTGTGTTGAGTGTGTGTTGAGTGTGTGTCGCTGTTGTGTGTGTGTTGAGTGTGTGTTGAGTGTGTGTCGCTGTTGTGTGTGTGTTGAGTGTGTGTTGAGTGTGTGTCGCTGTTGTGTGTGCTGTGTAAATGATCAGGTCCCTGGTCGATCAATCCCATGTCATGTTCAAGGAGACGGCCTTTGATCACTTCCGCTGTTAGCATCGTCTCAGCCTCCAGCGATGCAGTCGATTCGCTCTGTTCCTCAATAGTCAATTGAACAACTGTTTGTGGAGTATCTCGACCAAACTAAAGATGCGTTAAAGCTAATTAAACAGTGTTCCATCTGCCTCCCTAGACGTTGAGGCTTGTAGTCCTGTTGACGTGTGTGTTGTGACAGACGTTTCTCCCTAGACAAATAAAGACATCAGGGACAGCTCTCTGGACAGCTCCTCTAGGGGGCGACGAACCAGCTTAAATATCCACCAGACCACCACACCACCGTCATTATCAATAGTGTTGTTTTTGCCCGTGGTTGCTGTAGTTCTACAGCGTTGGGTCCCTCTGTGTAACTATGACGGAGAGAGCAGTCCATCCCATATTTTTTTTACAAGGTTCTTCACGATGACCAATGACCCAACGTTGAACATCACACTGAAGTACCATGGAATTGCCAAAGCAGATGTGCTTGAACACATGCCTATATGCAAGTGACACCCTCCCATAAACAAACACGCTCTGGTCCCAGTACAATTATTCCTAACAAGAGGAAACTGCTGTCATTTCCACGATAAGCCCCATTATTCAGCTGAAATACATGGACATTTTGGTATTGGATTTTCTAGAGAGGTAATGGCTTCCATGTCGAACGGCCTTTGTCAACACCACAATATTTTCCCCACCTAATTCAGCTCCGTTCACTAGAGAGACATCCTCGACTTGGACTTGGACTCATATTCTTGTACTTTTACTGATTTTTGCTGGATATTGTGTTAATGTGAGAACTTCTGCCCTTTACAACAGATTAGAAAACTATCTTTAAACATGTAGATGGTTACTTTCCTACTTTCACCTCATGTAGTGACTGTTTCTCAGTACATTTTCAAACATGAGGCTCGGGTCGGGAGGATATCAATATTTTACACACCATTATAGAAAATTCACCTGTAGCCCATGTTGACGTGAAAGCTGAAATCAAGACAAATAATGTTCTTTGTTCAACATTTTAAGATCCTAAATGGTGCACATCAATTTATATACATATAGAAAGCTAATTTTTTCTCGGATTTGAAAAATTTGGGTGGTTTTCAAACAACATGCCAAACGTTCCCTTTTCAATTTCATCTCATTCGTCAGAAGTGTCAAATTCCACGGTGACCTCTTGTGCACAACAGTCAACTTGTTTTAGTATTGACATCTGACCCGTCACAAGGCCATTCCAAGACATTCATCTTTCTTATTGCGAATTATTCCTCAGTTTAGTAGGTACTGTGCCTTTTGGGTGATGAGTTACGTTGTCGTAGCGATAAGGATACAGTACAGTCGGTATTTGGACACAAAGACGGTCGGCTCGGTAGCGTTCGATTTCAAAAGAAACAACCGTTAACAGGTTGAAGTGCAGACTGTTGGCTTGAATTTGAGGGTATTTACATCTATAAACAGTGAAGTGTGTAGGGATTACAGCACTTTTCATATACGGTAATCAGACAAAAAGAAACGTCAGTAAACACATTTATAACCGCTAACACATCATAGCACTTTCTTTGCATTCAATGGCTCCCTGAAATCTGCAACTAGACTTATTAGACGCTGGTTATCTTCCATGGTTACGCACGGCCTGTAATGCATGCGATCTTGTGTTTATAGTAACATTTTGCCATCAGTCTTGTCCTATAAAACGTGAAATGTATCCTCAATTGAGGTCAGGTGGTAGACTTTGCCAGTCAGGAACATTTTACTTTTTAACCACAAAACTCCTGGTGCCATCACCCTTTTCGATGTAATCATTATTGCGATCGGTTTACAAAAAAAAATCCAAAACACTGCTGGCTCGTTTTGGTTTATCCTGTTTTGTAATTAAGTGCCCTTAATTACAACTCTATGCCTTAAAGTAAGATTCACTTATATTTCAACTATGTAATTTGGGACTGATTTAGATTTGCGACACAAGGTGAGTGCAATTTTTCTTTTTTGCCAAATCTTCCATATTGAATAACTTGTTCATATTTTAATATATGTATACGTGGGCTCTAATTTGTCTTTGTTACATTTACATGACCATGAACCCAAACAAATATGTTCAATTCCAAAAGTATTGTTGTTCCAGTAATTCTCAGCACATAACATACTGTATGCTGTAACTTGAGCAATAATAAGTCACAATTACCATCTAATGACAACACTGGACCTTTCCTGTAATATTCCAAGATGTTTGCTATTGATTCTGTTGACTGAGTTGCACAGCAACATACATTTCTCACTAACATGGTCATTGTAGCGAGCCTTTTCCTGTTTCTGTGTAAACTACTGAGACAAGTCCAATGATTACTTCAGAACGCTACCCATACATCAGTGCCTACATTTTGGTGGGAAATTCCATTTTTCCTGCAGATAGCTTAGCAACTTGATAATTTGACACGTAATCAGGAGATTGTTAGATACAACCATATGAAGCATCTCCTGATATATGCAGTTTTCATTTGTTGAAAAACCTTTGTCAGTCTGAATATTTGGAGATATACAGTAGCACCTGTATACCTTCAGTCCAAACTCGATTATTGTCTGGCTAGAAAAACGAAGAGGTGGAGTATACAGGATGGAGGAACAGAGGGGTGGAGGGATAGAGGGGTGGAGGGGAAGAGGAACAGAGGGGTAGAGGGGTGGAGGAATAGAGAAATGGGGGTGGAGGGATAGAGGAACAGAGGGGTGGAGGATAGAGAGGTGGAGGGGAAGAGGAACAGAGGGGTAGAGGGGTGGAGGGGTGGAGGAATAGAGAAATGGGGTGGGGGATAGAGGGGTGGAGGAATAGAGGGGTGGAGGAATAGAGGGGTGGGGGGATTAGAGGGGTGGGGTGATAGAGGGGTGGAGGATTGAGGAATAGAGAGGTGGAGGGATAGAGGGGTGGAGGGATAGAGGGGTGGAGGAATAGAGAAATGGGGTGGAGGGATAGAGGAACAGAGGGGTGGGGGATAGAGGGGTGGAGGGGTGGAGGGACAGAGGGGTGGAGGGATAGAGGGGTGGAGAAACGGAAGAATGTAGGGGTGGAGGAATAGCTGGATGTGGGATGATGGTTTGATGGGGTTAAAGGATTGCTGGAGGAATAGAGAGCAGGGTGATATCATGGTAATATTAGGTGAGAGGCTTCATGAAATCAGCCAGGTTATTATGGACAGGACCAACAGCTGTGGTTGTATGAGTATGATTATGGAAGATATGTGAAAACACTGATGGTTATTTGTTGTATAGTTTATGGGCAGACCTATTGTATGAACCACAGATTGTATGTGACATCAATTCTGCACATGACTCATACTGAGACAAAGTACATGTTACTAAATATAGATAGGCGACATACAGTAGATATAGTGTGATATTAATCCATACAGATGCAGGCTGTAATGCCATGCTACAATATACCCCACTGGATATATTAACAGCAGAGAAACCTGTTGTTATTGCTATAATTCAATGCATTCTGCCCCATAACTAGGAGGACAGCTGTAAGCAGGCCTCCGTGGGGGGTTGAAATGAATGGATACTTCTGAAATTAAACTGCAGCCACGTCTCCCAGAAGGGGAAATAAAAAGAGAGGTCAAAGTAGTGGGAGAACAAGAGCGTCAATTAGGGAAGACAAGCAGGCGTGAAGTTCTGCGGCTCAGAGTCGGTCCTCACAGAGACCCAGGAGACTACACTGACTTCATACAATGCCTAAAGTAGCTAATATGGCAAGAAAATGAGGGCCCACTGAGTTGTGTCTGTAATCTGCTGACAGTTAGTCAGTAATTGATGTCCTCTGTTGAATGACCAGTAAACTCAAACACAACAGATTGCAAATACTTGAAAAAAACGGATGACTACTTGTTACTTTCAATACTTTTGATTTCTTAAAAATTCTGAATTAAGTGTGTCTGGAAACATTATGACACCTGGCAATTTTTTGTAATTTTGCAATAGCTTACCCACCCAACCTGTATGTAAACGCACACGCTTCAGTGTCGGTTAGGGGCAGAGATAAGGTGAGGGAACAGAGCTTGGACGTGACAGGCTGCTAATCACACCCGGAGATCCAGAAATTTAGAGAAGCAAATGCGATGCAGGACTCCTGGTTAACCTCACCAAGGTTATGTTGGATACCTGCACCGCCACTCTTCCTCATCAGACTTTTTTTTCTTATAAAAAACCTTTATACGTCCCAAGACAATATTCTGCCGAAACCGTTGAATAATAATAATAAATCATCAGTCTTTTGCTTAAAATCTACCTCACCCTAACCCTCTATCCAACAAAACATGCATACATACAAATCATTTATTTCGCTGTACTTTCATCAGAGGTGGGACAAAGTCATTGTTATGCAAGTCACAAGTAAGTCTCAAGTCTTTGCCCTCGAGTCCCGAGTCAAGTCGAGTCAAAGATGAGGCAAGTCCCGAGTCGAGTCACAAGTCAAAGCCAACAAGTCTCAAGTCGAGTCCAAAGTCCTACCATTTTAGTTTTGAGTCATTTCAAGTCATCTTACCACAGAATTTATACAAATCATGTATGTCTGTAAGATTTGTATTTATTTAAACCTCTTTTTATACAATGACATTAATACAGTAAAAAACAGAAAATTTAATTTCACCAAAAATGCTTGTATTTCAATAGCATATTGCACTAGAACAATGCACAGCAACTTCAGCCCTGTATTGTATTGACCTTAGGGCTGGATGGAAAAATGTTATATCACGATATATTTCTTAATTTCGGTCGATACGACATAATTCCGATATCGATATGAACAATATAAAAGCCTCAGAAAAAATGCCATGAGCACCCACAATGGATGTCTGTATACAATCTTCTGAAAAATACATTTGCCATGTCTTTTGAGCCTCCTCCTATAAAACTAAATAATATTTTAGAAATAAAACGGTACAAATAAATTAAAGTTCACCTTTTATTTGATTTTAACCTTTATACAAACAAGAAAAGTCAAATAAGCAATTTGACTCTGACCTTATTAATATATTTAACTTTAAACAATAACATAGGCTGATTATATTATTCTTTACACAAAACTTCCTGCAAAAAAACTTGTTCTTATAAACATATCGTTTAAAGTTAGTGAACATGTTAGACAATGAAGAGGTGAGTTCATGAGTTTGCTACGTGACCGTGGATTTAAGAGACACGACAGAGAAGCTCATGAACGCGCATGTCGCAACATGCTCGGAGAATGAGAGTGCTCAAAAGCGCATGTCCATCATGACGTCATGGGCCAGTCAACGCGGAAGATCCAAGCTCCTATGTTGGCTTTATGCGCTTTTGAGCCTCTCATTCTCCGGCACATTTAGCATCACGCTGAAACCTGAAGTTTATCAGATCTCAGAAAGCTGAACCACTTCCCTACCACTGAATTAGTCTTTCCTCTCATATCAACTGTCTGCTTTCTCCTCACTTATAGAAGCTCGTTCAGTCACGTTTGAATTGCGGTCATGGGCGCTCATTTTGTAGCTTAAACTTGCCGTGTTGGAGATCAGCAAAAATATTGAAATATCGAAAATGTGTTTAGAAATCATATCACCGTTATTGATTTTTTTTTACCGCGATATATATTGATATTGAATTATTGTCCAGCCCTAACCTGATATTGCAAAACAGTTTAACTTTCAAATAGACATGGGTCCTTTTAGCCTGAACTTTTTTAAACATGTCATTAATAAAATCCTCACTCCTCAAAATGATCACTTCTGAAAAAATGGACCAACCTGATAATATAATCGGAATGACTCCATAGAGACGTGTGTGTGTGTGCGTGTGAGCGTGCCCGTGCGCAGCTCCGTCTGTAATCTTCGATCCGCACGTTTTGCAAATTGCAACTCTTTTTTTGTCGACTACCTCGTAATTTTTATAGCCAAACGAAACTATATTCGGTATCATTTTGCAAACTGGCGCGTTGTTGCTTGTGCTTCATTGGTTGTCTTGCAATGTGCCTGCTTGGATGCTGTCTAATCAAAACAACGTGGGACTACAGTGATTGGATGTCGAATCAAAACAACGTGGGACTACAGTGATTGGATGTCCAATCAAAACAACGTGGGACTACAGTGATTGGATGTCGTGCAGGCAGCGCGCGTGCTCTCTGCATGCATTTTTTTTCACAGATGCAGATAAACTGAGAGCGGCGCGGCCGTGTGAACATTTTCTTCCCCAGTTTTCATGGGAAGTAGCAAGTCTTCTCGAGTCAAAAGGCGCAAGTCCAAGTGAAGTCACGAGTCATTGATGTTCAAGTCCAAGTCGAGTTGCAAGTCTTTGTACATTTTGTCGAGTCGAGTCTGAAGTCATCAAATTCATGACTCGAGTCTGACTCGAGTCCAAGTCACATGACTCGAGTCCACACCTCTGACTTTCATTGTACAAATAATTGATTTCGCTGTACTTTCATTGTACAAATCATTGATTTCACTGTACTTTGCTGCATCCCGGTTGCCCTCTATCTTCACAAGCTTTCCAGGTGAGGTAGAGAAACAACCCCATACAATGGTGCGGGCGCCACAAAGCTTCCCGGTAAGAATAATGTTCTCAAGACTATGTTCAGTCTTGCACCAAGCACAGCGCTTAGCATTCATCAGACCGTAGAGACTACTTCTATCTGGTCACAGTCTCCCAGCTGCCTTCTGGCAAACTCTAGCCAAGAATTGTGGTGAGTTTTTTTGATACCGTTCTCCCATCATGGCTACATTTATGAAACAACTGGATTATTGTTGCAGAATGCACTGTGTTTTCCTGCACAGCCGTGGAAGACTATGACTCTTCAGAGTTGCCATTGGTCTATGTAGTCTCCCTTCTTCCCCAAATATTCATCTTATTAAGATCACATTTTCAGAGCTGGCTAATGTTGCCCGGGAAAGGGAAGTTTGGGGTCCCCTGCTAGAGCTGCTACCCGCGCGACCCGACCCCGGATAAGCGGTTGAAGATGAGATGAGATGAAGATCACATTTTGCAGACAGATTCACGTTCTCTTATGTCATGTTCACTCAAGGCTTTATGTGGATAATGACAACTATATCAGTTGTCAAACAGAGCCTTTCAAAAGTATTCAAGCCCCTGGTTAATTCTTTCAATGCTGATTCACAAATTGTATAATGTAATGTTATTTTGGTTTGCCATTTTAGTACAATTCAACTGACAATGGCAGAACGAGGATAGCTTTTCCTGGCTGCTCTGCTAGTGACATTCCATTACCATAGTGATAGTACTGCTTGGGCCATATGTATGCCACCATCAGTTTGGGCAATGTCTGTTACCAAATGTGTTTGCAATCCTTCCCCGTGTCTCTGCCTGTGTCTGTTTGCGTAGGTCTAAGTCAGCTGGTATAGGCCAAGCAGGAAAGAGATAAGGCTGGGTGTTTTCCACGTCACCGGGGATTCCCTTGATATGTCACAAGTGCAGACAGCTGTGTAAGTTTCTAGTGCGGAGCGACTGGTGTGGCTTGCTCATTACGCATGCATCCCCTCATCTGAATAGAAAAATAGGAGACAGAGATACCAGCTCTACTTTATTGAGTTGCCAGGTGTGAAATCTCCCAAAGGAGTCAATGGCTCACAATGTTTTTTCTGGAGTTGGTTCCCTTGAGCTGCGTGGATTGCTACAGGGAAATACACAGTCTCTCTGTTAGTTCTGTTACGTTTAAAAAATGTCACATTGTTTTCAAAGATCGGGCGTGCTTGCTTTGCGAGATTATCTCACAAAACGATTATTTCAGCGATACATTACCACCCAGCAGGTACGTTTAAGGAGAGGGACTTGGTTAACGTGCCCTGGGCCCTCAGATAAGTGTTCACAGGGTTTTCTGGGTGGCCCCCCAGTGCTGAATTCCTTGAACCTTGTTTGCAGTGCTGTCATGGCTTCTGGACTGTGGTTAGGGCTTGAGCAGCAACGTTGTTTGAACAAACAAATAGATATACCGCACTATCACTTGTAAATGAATATTTCTGTTATGTTGACAGATTATAGCTGAGCTAAAATTAGGTGCTGTCAGTTTTGCTGGAAGACTAGGGAGCCTTCGGCTTCCACTCCGCTGAGGATGGTCTTCTTCGAAATGAATGATATTCGACACAATTTAACAGTTAAAAAAATAAATGTGAACATCTTATTAATGGGTTTACCAGGAACTGCAACTTAATACTTTTTATTCATTTACACTCAGACCTTAGATTTGGAGGTCATTTTTCTGAAACATGGCTGATATTCCTGGCTAGTTAAGTGCTGACAAACCACTGTTGAGGCGTTAGTAAGCATTTATTTTCATCCGAGCAACTTGAGACTGTCTTCTAGTTTATACGAACTGTCGTAGACCTAAAGGTGTTGGAGGGCAACTAGTGGATCATGAGGTCGTTTCTATTCCACAAATACGAAGTGTTGTGCCTTCAGACTGGATTTTCTATCAGATCACAGATGTTGTTGCCTAGTGAATGTGCTCCAACTGGTATGACCTTAATAACTTCTACGCACTTCTCAGTAGTACCTTGTCTCTGTCCTGGCACGTCAATGGAGGAACCAGCTTTCCATCAAGGCTAAGAAGCATATTATGGGAAACCATGTGAGAACTCACCTTTTCACAAAGTACATAAAATACTTCCACCGTCACCACTTATGTTCTTAGTTGCTAATGCTTTTGAAGTATTATGTTTACTTACTTTTGCCGATTAACTAATGAATTGACTAGAATGCACCACTACTAAACTGTGTGTTTGTTTCATCTATCTCTCCTAAATTGTATCCACTTGTGTGTACTCTGGATAAAAGCGGCTGCTAAATGTGCATATAAAAGTTCAATTCAGACTCAGATGTGGTCGACACGGTAAATGTAGTTGATCCTAGGTTTGAAATAAACATCTGGTTATACTTCTTTGGTAAAATAAGTTTAAAAAAATGTTTCTTATGAAATAGGACAATTTTGGATCAGTGAAAATAATTGAAATAAGAACCCCTATCAGTAATAGTAAAAGTCTGATATCTACATGAACCTGAATGTGTTTGTAGTATTTATTGTGTTTACAGTATTATTGTGTTTACAGTTAGGTTGGACACACTGGACCTCTGCTTACTAGCCTTTCAAATGACATCTAACCCAATCAGCAATAAGTGAGGAACAATCTTATATGAACTTGTACATCTGTTGCCTTCCCCTTAAAGTGTCATGTGTACCAGAGCCGTTCTGTTCATTGCAGAATAAAACAAGTACGCAGACACGTGTGTATCTAAAATACATTTTAATCTTGCTTAAATTCACAATGTTACAATATTTAGATCTGTGAAATCTTTTCTTTTTCGCTCTTTAGACACACGTGTACATTCATGAAATGTAAGAGGAGTTTCACATCAAGGCTCAGGACAGGGAACCTTGTTGGGGTAACTTCTCCACAACCTATAGGCAGTAAGCTCCTGACACAGAGAACGGGGTACATATAGAACCTGGGTCCAAGGTTGGAACGGGAGACGTGGCCGACCGTTCAATTATCTGGTGACAGCAGACAGGACAGAAATGTGTTCTTCATTTTTTGTTGTCATGTTTTTTCTAGGTTGATGAATCTTCTCATGGTAATGGATCATTGAATATTATAAGAGTATACAACAATTCAGTCCTGTTGTTTGAAGGCTGTTCTTGTGAATGGCAGAGAGTAGTTCATTCCAGTTGCCTTTAGTTCGTTCAGAGAACGGAGGGAAGGACTGTTGATCTTGTGTCAGACTCCCAACCTGCATTTATCCATATGACATAGAGCAGATTTGAAAGCAGGCGGTTATTAGAAAAACTAAGAGAGAGCGTAGAGTGACATACAGAAGGTGACAGTCAATGGCAGTTCAGCAGGAAGAGACTATGAGCAGGACTGGAGGATTTTGTCGTACCATATCTCTGAAGCCCTTCGACATGTTCACATCAGGGCTGTTATGGGACTGTCTCTCCGCCGTCCGAACGTCTTGGCGCCCACGTTGGTCGGCACGAAGTTGCTTTTGCCCATCCCACCTGATCGGCTCAGGAAATCGGCCAGACGGTGGGTGACACAGGTGGCAGTGTTACATGCCCGCTTCTGTGTCGTAATGCCACTTTTAGAAATCAAAGGAAAAATAAAGATGTAATGAGAGATTGTTTGGAGAACATTTCAGACAAAATATTATCAAATGAGAATGAGCTGATTTGAAAATTAAAGATTCTGCTCAGGATTTTTTTTTTTTACTTACCTCAAATTGTTATTTTTTCTCGAAAATGACGTTTGTAAATGTATGTATGCATTGTGTAAACTGTTATGAACTGTATGTCAAAGACATTTAAATAAATGGAAAATATGTTCTGATATAAAAAATATGTTCATCAAACAAGAAATGACTGAACAAAGCAAATGTATCATTTGATTAACAATTTCTCTATATTAGGAATGACTATTATAATGACAGATACAAAAGGACACACATTTAAGTGGAACTAATTAATTTCTTAACTAAATTTAAATTATCGGACCTTGTTGACACATATAGAGTTCTCTGTCACACAAATGGTTTTAACAAAACAAAGAGAGCGTGGACATTGCGGGAAATCAACGTATCTCAGCAGCCAATCAAGTTAGCATGTTCAACATGCATCAGCAGTCATCATGCTAAGATGGAACAGAAGAAAGGGGGAACAGTTTAACTAGGGGCTAACAGCCCTCAGATTCAATTGTATCAGTCTTCATAGTTTGAATAGCGTTCGCTATCAGACAGGCTGCGTTTCTTGCCAGGTGTGCCACTTCCCGTGTTGGTGCGGGGGTTTGTCTGCAATTTGTGCAGCTCCTGGGACAGTTTGCCCAGCACGCAGGTACTGAGGTTGGAGCAACGCTTGGACATGGGTCTATCCGGGCTGTTAGAGAAAGAGAGACAAACGTGCAGAAACAGGCTCATAGTAACTACAGCATGCGGACGCTTAAACCTAAAATACATGCTAGTAACAGCGTACTCCAAACTCATGCATTTCAACGTCGCCATTACTTGTATTTGAGTAAAAACAACATACATGTTCATAAAGCCAAGCTCTCAAGTCCAAGGCTATTTAAACAGGCAGTTGACACAAATAGGTTGGTACATTTGACCTCGTGCAACATTTATACTAATAGTACTGCAGTGTCCGGGGGGGGAATCGAGCCGGCACCCTACGGCTCCGCAGCCGAGCGCGCTACCTGCTGCTCCAAATAGGGATATGCCATTTGGAGGGGCGAGTAGCGGCACCACCAGGGTCACTACAGCACCACAGTTAAATTAGAACATATAGTTCTACTGTTGTCATGCATACCATTCTTCTTGCACTACATCTCACATGCTTTCTTACATTGAGTTGTTATTCAAAGTTGCATTCCACGCCAAGCTTGTTCCACATTGGAGTTTAAATCACTTACACACGCCATTCAAACCATGCGTAATGGTTAGATTATGACAGAGAATATACTTTATAGCTATATATCTTCCTTTTTATGGTAGGGATACTCCATACCTCTGTGTCCATATATATAAATATATATATATACCTCTGCTTAATCAGGCAGCAAGTGACTGTTAACATATGATATAAGACATTTGGTGTTAATTTAATATGATTTATTACATTATATGTACACCAAGTACACTGAGATAAACCAGAATGGGACTGTGCCTACCTATTTACTTCATTGGTTTGTTGCTGTAGTTCCTCTGAATTCGCCTGCACAAACTCCTTGGCAATTGCACTGAGTAGCCTTCGGGCATCGAAGTCAGTTAGAGTGACTCCGTCCGTCATGGACTCCAAACCAGTTCTGAAAACACATAGTTAATGCATGTATAATAGTAATAGTTTATCCAATGACTACTGCAGGTTAAATCAAAACGGTGTTTTAAACGTTGTCAGGTTAAGACCTTAATGACAATACCATATGTGACCAGATAGAAAAGAACAGTCACAATTGTCACAAAATGGTACATGTTATAGAAACAGCCTTATCATATTTCTGTCTTTCTAAGATTGGTTTTCTTTTACATGGACATGATGAAGTAAGACAGGATAGAATGGCTTTATGAGTCAATGTATTAATTAGAGCAACATATTGGATCACATCCAAGCATATACTAAGCATTATAAAATACTTAGTTAATAAATGTATGTATTTATGTCTGCAATGAAAAAACTTACAATTATTTAAATTGGAAAGTGTTAAATATATTAAAAAGTATTTACATTGGGAATTGTTTTTGCATTTAGTATATTTAGCGTATATTATACAATATATGTATTTAATATATTTTATATTTCATACTAATATACTACATTTAATTCTACATATGCTGTGTAATTATACACTATAACAATGTATATGCTTCAGAATAGTCCATTGCAAAGACAGTGAATCCCCTAATAGATTCTATCATATTTCTGAATTACAAATGATACATAGAAATTTTATTTTTGTCAGATTTATTACAACAAACTCAAAATCAATAATGTAGGATGATATGCTGATTTTTTTAGTTTACTTAAATTTTTTAAATGTGAAGCTAAAATAGGTTGCTTGCACAGAGAAACCAAATTGCCCTTAGAAGGACACATTTAACTAGTCGTTGGCTAACACATGTGAACGACTAAAGTTGCTCCAGATATTGTCTGGAAACCGTTGAAGGTCACGAAGCAAATCAGACAGAACATTCCATAAAAACCTTCCAGCTTGTGAGGAAATACACCTTTCAACATGACAATGATCCCAAGAACATGGCCAAAGCAACATTGAGAAGCACAAAAAGTTTAATGTCCTACAGTGGTAATGTCCTGATGTCAACATTCATTCGAAAAATAATTTGCGTTCCACAAGTGTTGTTGGAACCTTAGTTGTCTGTGCAAAGTTATATCAAAGATGTTATTGTTGCCAAATGTGGGTTAATATGTGCAGGTTGAATACCTATGCAAGCAACATATTTCAGAAATGTTCAAACAAAACCTATAGGTGATCTTAGGTTTTTATAAAATAAAAGATAGATTTTTTCGCCCTATACCCTAACCCTCTAATTATACACATCATGTTCTTGATCACTCGCAAACACTTTTATTTTACTTACAATTTGATTTAATATAAAAAATAGTACAATTATAGTAGGAAAATAAATGGGTATGTGTAATGATAGTACACTTTTTATGGTACTGGCATATTTATTTTGAATTTTGACACGCTTAAAGTATACTTATCCTCTGTATTGCTATATAAAGGGCATATAATGTGAGCTAAAGCATGTCTTCAACCACATCATTTAACTAAGATTAGGCTATCAACACCCTTTGGAATACAGTCAATAAAATGTTAACAATTACTGATAAATGATAGAAGTACCCCAAATAAACTATACTCTCCTTACTTTCTTTCGAGATTTTTATCACCTAACCTGTAGTCTTAACATAAATTCCTGTGTCGAACAGGAAACATCTGTGTAAAACCATGTTTTGTTCCTCACCTGGTAGGAGCTGAATGTGAGCTGTGCATCTGACAAATGAGCAGGACATAGGCAACAAGTAGTGACGAAACCTTCAGCACGAACATGATCCCTGTGGTTAACACATTACAACCATATAAACTGGTTTTTCATTTCTCCCATAGCAGATCATAAATATGTCATCCTCATGAAAACGCATATCTTCAAATCTCCCAGTGTCTTTTCTCAATGTCGTTCATTCATCTCAGTAACAGTTTATGTCTCACTGTCCTAATGGGAAGCTACCCAAATCACACTCTCCTAAAACATAATTTCTCGACTGTGTTGAAAAGATAAAATCACTACATTCCCTTGCGGTCCGTAAACAAACTAGAGGAGGAGGGGAGAGCTGGGCAAGCTTGGCTTGAAGAAGCTGCAGCAGACCCTACAAATGAACACTAGTGATTTTATCTAGATCACAAGTGGTGGCTGCAAGCATCCAGACAGTGGCTTCCACAGGAGCCCATGCATTAGTATAATGAGAAGTTATCTGATCTCAGGCACACAGTCACATCACATCCAGCCTATCTACCCCTACAAAGTCACTTTCTTTGCAAACCTAATCTGTCATCTCTGTATTCCCTCACCCATTTGCTATTCAGTCACAAACTGAAAGGTCTGGGTTCCGATTCGGAATGTCTGCAGATTTGTCAGAATTGCTAATAGTTGAGGAAATAACATCCCATCCAAATCAAACCAATGAATAACATGCCATGAAAAAGGTCAAAATTCAATACTTACTGCAGTTTGTTCTTCTTATGGATCTTGAAGATCTAATAAGTACAGTCGTTTTAGATGTTGACCAATGTGCAAATAGATTGCACTGTGCTTCAACGCCCTGGTTTATATATCTACCACTTGGACTCCTGCATTGACTGAGAAGGCTTTGGAATTTCCCCTTTGAGCGAATCAGAATGTTCAGTCCCCTCAGGTAGCCAATGAGGAACCAGGCGGTTATGGACATATTACAGAAATGCTGTCATTACTCAATCTCAATGTGCTCCATTCACAAAAACCTGCCAGTCGTTTGTAGAAATTCATGATATATTTTTAGGTAGGTCATTTATCAAACAGGGACAAATCAAACATGGAGACACTGTCCACCAGACATTGATATGAAACTCTTATGAAAACTCTTCAACTGCTTCACGTCTCTGAGACCTACCTGAAATAAAGCATTATTGTCATCAGACAGGCTGGCAGAGCCATCTACTGTACAAACAGATCAATTGCAATCCAGCGGCAATTAAAATATAATTTTCAATGTACAAAGGAACTCGGGCAGCAATAGTAAGAATGTCCAGGCGACGTTGGTATTAGCAACAAATGCAAAACATCACGACTTATGGACAAACCCAGAAGGTGTATACAGTCTCACTGAAACGTTTGGACATACTTCCATTTCACTGTCACCGTTTGGCTCAGACGTTGGCATTTGAAACAAGTTTGGTGGAGATATTTCAGTGACAGTTCTATAATGAATACCTTATATTCCATAGTGGATCCCCCTGCTTGTATAATTATGCCACTGTATCCTCAGTGAGCTGCTGTTTTCAGTTAATCAATGGTGCAGCTGATTAAAGCCGGCCCAGTTTGTCAGACCCAATTACACTGCTGCTGTTGGGCTCTGGGTATCGTTTTATTCTCTGTACAATATTGGGTAAGACATGGTAAAGCATTCGGCCCGGGAGTCTTCTCCTGCGTCACGGAGGAGCCCCATTAGTGTGAATGAGGCTTTTAGCGCTATTGAACAGCTCACAGGGCTTGTGGGGGAAACAGTAAATCAGGGAAATTGGACAGAGCCAGGGTCCCCACGTCCACGTCCACGTCCCCGGCCCCGCTCCTCTGTGATCATGAGGCTGTGTGAAAACTGCAGTCATGTGGGCGTACGCAGGCTAGCCTGACTGTAATGAGTAGATCCTTCCGGATGAAGGCCTCACTAGACGTACTCAGATGCATCAACGGTGACTCATCTGTGGATCACCTCGGATTGTACCTCAATTTTTTGTTCCCCGTTTCAAACTTTAAAGTCAATACTGTAACCTTTCCAATCTATTCCGGGGCGAGAATCTCACGCTACGTCAACCTGGCGTAAGTTATATCAGCAGACAGATAATCATTGTCTATTCTGAACATTGATATGCCATAATGTTCTCTATATGAAATGTGTTTTACTTATTGGACGGGTATATTGGAGATGACACAAACACACACGCATCACGCTTGACCAATCAATAAAGCCCAATGATGTTGGATATTAAAGTAAATCCCAAAAATAGTAAAGACTGACAGTCGAACGTGTGTGAATAGACATATTATTAGTAGCACGTAAAAAAGTATGATTTTCTATATTTTTTTATTAAACGTGATTAAGGTTTTGACTCAAAAATCCACCAGTCAATGCTGGAGTAGTGAAGATCTCCCTGCTCCTAAATCAAGTCCTGGGGGTGTGATGCCAGATTATCAACCCGGTTCTCAGTTCGGTCTACTGCAGATCCACATGAAGTGCCATAGACAGTCTTTTAGGTACACTTAAAGCAGGGGTATTAAGTTAAAATGTAATTAGGTCAAATAAAAAATATTTCCTGAAATTATTTATGTTTTTCTAGTAGTGACGCTTCACATTTCCGCTACAGTCTTTGTTTTGCCCTACCGTCTACCGATAAAAACTATGAACATGTAAGAGTCTGTGAATTGTGTATTTAAAGCTCTGTTCTGCCTTCCTTTCTCTTTTTAAGACCTCGTCGTGTGAAATTGCTTATCTCCCACTTCAATAAGTTGAAGGCATTTACAACTCATGCCATTGGCCAGATTTCCCTGGGCCACTAAAACAACTTTTGTAAAGGCTTCACAAGTTGGGCCAATTAGAAGTTCCTTCAGATAATATTCGGTTACAGGTCCTGGTCCATATAGGATGCTGCCCGGGTCTGGACCGGGCAGTGGTCTGCTAATTAGTAAACCTTGACCATTTCTTCAGTCATATGAATCTATATGTGAATTTTACATAGTGTTTACAATTTGTGACGGTAAGGACTTTCAGAATACTTCAAAGAATAATGACAATATTTAAATTAATTAACTTTGACATGCTAGTTAAGCTCACTGGGGCGGAAGAAAATCGCAACTTTTTTAGATTTTGACAACATAGACCTTTCGCCACACACTAAGATAAAGTTAAGTTTTTCCTTCAACAACTCAAAACATATCATACCCCTATTCTGATCTGATTAATTGTAATATAGCATTAGCTATAATGGCAGGGATCTACTAGCATATGCAAACAAGCTCAGAGCTCATGACAGATTGAGGAATATTCAGATTAGCGACCCACAGAGAACAAAAACATATAGAGGAAGAAACACCCTACTGTTCATGTGGGCACTGTCTGACAATATCAACGCAATAACTGTTGCCAAATTCTGTAAATGATATCTACAAGGACTCCACTAGATGGAGCTATACCAACTTTGATTCGACAGCCTGAACTGTTCTAGTTATATTAGGAAGGCCACCCAGTGATCATTTCCATGGAATGAGATAACAGTCTACATTAGAGTAACTAGGTGTCTCCAACAATATTTGAGCAGTAGCCAGCCTGTGTTAATTGGGACATTTCTGTGACAAGGGGATTGTAGATTACGATTTGTAATTCCAAAGTATGTACCTGTTTCAAAATAAAAATATTGAGCGTGTTATGCCAGTGTTGCCTACTTGTCATCTCGCACCATGTGACTATGGGGCTCGGGAGCAGAACATTGGTCAGAGTGCCAATGATGATCCCTGTCCCCGGTGGAAAGTGCCTACCTACCACGGGCACGCGAGGGACTGGACTTTGGAGCGGCCGAAGGTCCCCTGGTCCTGATATCTATTACATCACGTTGACCGCCATGTACGTTTGCGTTGTTTACCTGGGAAATTGCAGGGAACCGGGATGCGCAGTGTGGAACCCCGGCTCCAGGCATTTAATTGACGTACATTTCACGAGCCACGTATATAAACATTGTTGCAGACCAGGTACATAATGGGAATAGATATTCCCCGGTTATTCTCTATCAGGAGGGTAATGCGCTCTGCCACATTTGCACACGTGTTTTGGGGGGAAATGGTTTGAGGCAGATCATGAAGAGTTAAAAAAGTCTGATCCACGCCGGCTCTATTTCGCAAATTACTGGACTTGAAGGAACTGCTGCAAATTTCTTGGTGCCAGATACCAGAAGACACCTTCAGGCGTCTACTGTCTAATGTCTTGGTGCCAGATACCACAGGACACCTACAGGGGTCTACTGTCTAATGTATTGGTGCCAGATACCACATGACACCTACAGGGGTCTGCTGTCTAATGTCTCGGTGCCAGATACTACAGGACACCTACAGGGGTCTACTGTCTAATGTGTTGGTGCCAGATACCACAGGACACCTACAGGGGTCTACTGTCTAATGTATTGGTGCCAGATACCACAGGACACCTACAGGGGTCTACTGTCTAATGTGTTGGTGCCAGATACCACAGGACACCTACAGGGGTCTACTGTCTAATGCATTGGTGCCAGATACCACAGGACACCTTCAGGGGTCTACTGTCTAATGTCTTGGTGCCAGATACCACAGGACACCTACAGAGGTCTACTGTCTAATGTCTTAATGCCAGATAACACAAGACACCTTCAGGGGTCTACTGTCTAATGTATTGGGCCAGATACCACAGGACACCTTCAGGGGTCTACTGTATAATGTCTTAATGCCAGATACCACAAGACACCTTCAGGGGTCTACTGTCTAATGTCTTAATTCCAGATACCACAGGACACCTTCAGGGGTCTACTGTATAATGTGTTGATGCCAGATACCACAGGACACCTTAATGGGTCTACTGTCTAATGTCTTGGTGCCAGATACCACAGGACACCATCAGGGGTCTACTTTCTAATGTATTGGTGCCAGATACCACAGGACACCTTCAGGGGTCTGTCTAATGTCTTGGTGCCAGATACCACAGGACACCTACAGGGGTCTACTGTCTAATGTGTTGGTGCCAGATACCACAGAACACCTACAGCGGTCTACTGTCTAATGCATTGGTGCCAGATACCACAGGACACCTTCAGGGGTCTACTGTCTAATGTCTTGGTGCCAGATACCACAGGACACCTACAGGGGTCTACTGTCTAATGTCTTAATGCCAGATACCAGAAGACACCTTCAGGGGTCTACTGTCTAATGTATTGGTGCCAGATACCACAGGACACCTTCAGGGGTCTACTGTCTAATGTCTTAATTCCAGATACCACAGGACACCTTCATGGGTCTACTGTATAATGTGTTGATGCCAGATACCACAGGACACCTTAATGGGTCTACTGTCTAATGTCTTGGTGCCAGATACCACAGGACACCATCAGGGGTCTACTTTCTAATGTGTTGATGCCAGATACCGCAGGACATCTTAATGGGTCTACTGTCTAATGTCTTGGTGCCAGATACCACAGGACACCTTCAGGGGTCTAGTAGAATCCATGCACTCGTATGGCAGAGGACCAACTGCATATTATGTCTAATGTTCCATAATGTGGTCACAATGTTTTGGCACATCAGTGTACGGCATAATGCCATTATCAATGTATTTTTACAAGACAGGCAAATCATTAGCTTACCATTGTATCAGACATATGAGTTGTATTTAGTTACCAACTCAAACTGTGTGGCCTCCTGTGCTGCTGCCTGCAGGTGATCAGATAACCAGGAATCTAGAAATTGTCCCAATTTAGAAATACACTTCTCAGAAATGGCACACTTACATTTGGTTAATCGCCTCTGATCAAAGTGTATGGATAATTGATCAAGTTGAACTGCTGGCCAATCTGAGCCTTTTAGAGGCGGGGGATACAGCATGCAAGATGATATAACCTGGAGATCAGCTTCAGGCAGGAGAGGTTCAGTCGAGACAGCAGAGAGACAGAACAATATGGTGTCATTAAGGTTACCATCTCTGGTCTCAGCGGTGTCCCAGGGACAGGCTTTCCTGGGTCTGTGCAGTTTACTTATTACCCTTCTTTTTCTATTGCTGATACGGCAGCTTCTGAAGCAGAGGAGACCCCAGGGATTCCCCCCTGGACCGTCACCCATTCCTGTCATAGGAAACATCATGTCTCTCGCTACGGAACCGCATGTCTTCTTGAAGAAACAGAGTGAGATCCACGGGCAGGTACGGCACCTATATCTATACGCGTAAGGGGCTTGAGCCTGGGCTTGTTCTCTGTTGCGCATCCCCCCCGTGTAGTTTATATGTGCACAATTAAACTGGTTTAACAAGTATTACTGCGGGTTTATTTATATGCCTCCAGAGTTTTGGATTGAGTGTAGTGAGAGAAAAAGCTAAATCGTGCGCAAAATTGTGTGCAAAATAGTGCGCAAACATGCATTATTCGTGCAACACACACTTGCGCATACCTACACACCACCCGCATTATGTGCGTCAAAGGTGGATCTCCTTTCTTGTTGAATGCAGCCAAAGCCTATAATGTCCAAAATACTGTAGTGACCCTGGTGGTGCCGCCACTCGCCCTCATAATGGGATGTTCAATTCCCCCTCCGGACGCTACAGTAGGTTCTGGAGTGGCCAACTCAGCTTTAACATGCGATCTATAACTGGACTTGTTCTCTTTTTGTTCAATTTATAACCCAAGTTTTTTTCGTCACGTTCGATAATAACCGGATTATTACAAAATGTACAGCATGTTTTTATAGCAGTCTTTTCTGTTTCACTGCCAATTAATGCCAGTGATTTCCCCCAGATTTTTAGTCTCGATTTGGGAGGCTATTCCGCCTTGGTGCTGAATGGATATGATGCCGTTAAAGAATGCCTGTACCACCAAAGTGATGTATTTGCTGACCGCCCGTCTCTACCGTTATTTAAGAAAATGACCAAAATGGGAGGTAAGAAAGTCACTTAGATTTTAAACATTGAAATGCTATATTGTTATGCCTACTTGATGCTATTGAGATAAAAATTGGTCTCCTCTTGAGGTTATCCAGTATCAAATGTCATGTCATGTCACGTCTCACACATGCTCAGAATGTAAGCCTCTTCTGAAAGTCTCATGCCTGCTCCAATCTATCCGTCTTTCTCAGGACTTCTGAATGCAAAATTTGGCAGAGGATGGATTGAACACCGCAAACTGGCCAGCAACTCCTTTCGCTACTTTGGCAGTGCTCAAAAGTCATTTGAGCTCAAAATCTCTGAAGAGTGTATGTTTCTTGTGGACGCCATAGATGACCACAAAGGGAAACCCTTCAACCCGAAGCACCTGGTCACCAACGCCGTATCCAACATCACCAACCTGATCATTTTCGGCGAACGTTTCACGTACGACGACCTCGAGTTCCAGCGCATGATCAAGCTCTTCAGCGAGAACGTGGAGTTGGCCGTCAGCTGCTGGGCCTTCCTCTACAACGCCTTCCCCTGGATCGAGTACCTCCCGTTTGGGAAGCACCAGAAGCTGTTCTGCAACGCGGCCAAGGTCTACGACTTCCTGCTGCGCATCATCGAGCGCTTCTCGCAGGGCAGAGCGCGCCATGCCCCGCGCCACTACATCGATGCCTACCTGGACGAGTTGGAGCAGAACGTCGGTGACTCGGGCAGCACGTTCTCCAAGGAGAACCTGATCTACTCCGTGGGAGAGCTCATCATTGCGGGCACAGAAACAACCACCAACACCCTACGCTGGGCCATGCTCTACATGGCACTCTACCCGGACATCCAAGGTCAGTGCAGCATGCCTTATCCTTACGTAACAGCACGTCCACATCCCTATGCAGGCATCATAACGTTCATAGTTCACACTAAACCATACTCTCCCGATTCTTTGGGTTAATTGACTATGTGAGTAATAACCGTTTCTAAAGGCATCTTGCTTGCAAAGTGCCCGGGTCTAACGTTGGGTGAATTAAGTTTACTTTTTAATAGACTTTTGTTTGGTTAGATTTTGGCGCTCTATTGGAGAGTTGTGGGATCCCAGACAAGGGCGTGTTTGTGTGTCAAATGCTATCTGCTTCCCTGATACTAGAAAATAGTTGAGAAAGCACAACACTTATGATAAGGTATTGACAGTTTCCTGCCGGTGTTTCTTGTCTGTGTAGAGAAAGTGCATAAAGAGATTGACAGTGTCCTGGTCAATGGAAAGCCCCCCTCGCTGGAGGACAAACAGAGGATGCCCTACGTGGAAGCAGTGCTACATGAGGTCCTGCGCTTCTGTAACATTGTACCCCTGGGCATCTTCCGTGCCACTTCCCAGGATGCACTTGTGAGCGGCTACACCATCCCCAAAGGCACCATGGTCATCACCAACCTGTACTCCGTGCACTTTGATGAGAAGTACTGGCGTGACCCTGGAACGTTTTCACCACAGCGCTTCCTGGACGGCAATGGCAACTTTGTCCGCAGAGAGGCATTCCTACCTTTCTCTCTGGGTGAGCTGGGCTTCTTTGAACTTACTGCTTAATTCAGATTGTGATTTTCAAATGCAGAACTAATAGTGGTGGACAATTTCATTCTAAAATATCAATCGGCATGCTAATTAGCTATGGCATAATTTAATTGAACAGACGATTATTCATATCTAATAAAATGGCCAGGAGCCTGTGCTATAACTATCTGACGGCTGAGTAATCCATCTGGGCACCTATTTAATAGAGTGATGGACAAGCCTGTTCCAGTGGCCAATGAAAACGTTGCCATTATTACCAGGACATGTTATTAGAACAGAAAAACACCCCATGTCAGTTCCAACTAAACAAATGATCAAATGCAACCCTTTTCTAGGTATATAATCAGACTAACATATATTCTAATTTCGTAAACCTTCTATATACACATATTAACTATCAATAAAACATGTCATTGAGTACAGAACATACTGTAGGGGATATTGGGTTGAATGTTCAGTAAATATAGTCAGTGGCTGTCACTAAATGATTGTGACTAGAATAGAGGTAGTCGATACAAAGTTCTGCTTAATGGTCACCAAGCTCAATACATATTGTGTTATTTCTCCTCAGGAAGGCGTCACTGTCTGGGAGAGCAGCTGGCCAGAATGGAGATGTTCCTGTTCTTCACCACTTTGCTGCAGCGCTTCCACCTGCAGTTCCCCAATGGCAAAGTGCCAAGCCTTACCCCCAAACTGGGCATGACCCTGCAGCCGCTGCCTTACTCCATCTGTGCCGTCCGTAGACAGCAGTGACAGGTTCTCAGAAGGCACTGCCCCGGGGGGTGGACTAGTCAGAACAAGCCCCGGGACTGACTAGGGATTGGACTCCCTCGTCACTGCCCTGACGCATACAGTCACCAGAACTGACCTACCGGGTCTGAACTCCAGTGTTTTACACAGAACTGCTACTATCTAAATATCAGCTGATGGTCTTTTCTGAGCAATAGCATGTTTGCACAGCAATATTTGTAGTCACAGAATCACCAGAGACGAATCTGGTGAGATAGGGAGAGTTCAGGTTGAACCTCTTAGTAAATATAATCGCTATGATCAGAAGGACGAATATTTAGACAATATAATATGATTCACTGTTGAATTTGCGATACAACTTTTTTATATAAAATAATTCAAATTACATTTGAAATGCATCTTATGTGGAGTATTACAGGAAGGACCTCTATGATGGTCCTTAGCCCTGTTTTTTCTTTCTCAGCTTGCCCGAGGGAGAAACTGAAACATTAAGCTAATATGCGTTCACTTCAGCTGATAGGTAAAAATAGGTAGACTGGCCGACTTCCCTAGAAAGCACCAGACATGGTGTTCCAACTGGGTCAGCGCCACATGTCCAGCCTGTTTTAACGAACAGTGAAACTCATCCGAATGAACGTCTGAACTCATCTCTAGGGAAACCTCCTTAGGAAATGCCTTCTCAGAATGTGATTGGAATGTCTGTTCATTGAAAACGTCTTGCTGTGTTTTTTTATGTTTTAATATGGTCATACATTGTTGTAACAATGCCATGTTGGTGCTTTAACTATTTTTTTATTTTGTATTTTGTTATGTTTATAGTTGACATTTTGTATCGTCCGCATGCTATTTTGCTCTAATCTATTCAACATTTAGCATTTATACTGCTGAACATATTTATCTCAAAACGTTATTCTGACATGAAGAATGTTAATTTGGAACGAACCTTGGGGTTTCATCCATTGCCTTGAATTACCTCCACCCTGTACGCAACAGACTCAAAGGGCTGAAAAAAGACTCCAGCGCGATGCTTTTCTGAGAAAATATTCGACTTATCGAGTTTTCTCATGTATTGCTAGAAGCTTCGGGCAATTCCTGGCAGCTGGCGTTCCGACTAACTACAGTTCTAAGAACGTTACACTGAGGTAGTTTGGATGGGTGCCCTGTCTGTGCTCATTGGAAATGTTGAAACTGGCATTGCATTCATTTGAATAAACATCAGTGTTTAAACTGTGGTTGTGGTCAGGGGGGGTCTATAGTGAAAACCTTGGCTGCATATACTCAGCATAATCGTTATATTTTCCCATTTTTGGGCAACAGAGCTGATCTGAATGGTCAAAACCCAATTTAGTGGAGAAATCATAATTGTGTTTGGTTGTGTGAATGTAGCCTTTGAGACAATGATTGGACCTACTTAAGGGCAAAGTTAGAGTACAGTTACATTGAAGGGCATTTGTCCTTCGGACTGAGCACACTCCCACAAACAGCTGTGTGGTTCATAGCACTAATTGTGTGTTTTCTAAGGACAAGGTATGTTTAGCGATTCTTTTTTATTCAGCAGATGCTCTTA
The DNA here is from genome assembly GCA_029465975.1 of Dallia pectoralis. Lineage (NCBI taxonomy): Eukaryota > Metazoa > Chordata > Actinopteri > Esociformes > Umbridae > Dallia > Dallia pectoralis. Next base: position 13,467,402 of record CM055749.1, on the reverse strand, counting down.
AAGTGAATATCAATTGTGTGTTCATAACTTGTGTCCATCTGGGTTGACCCACTCAGTTTCCACAATAAATATCAGAACATGGACTATGACCAATTATTATTATTTTAAATCCTCAATTCAGGCCCTTGAGCAAGTTTTTCTTTATGTATTTTTTAAAACAGATTTTTTAAAGTTTTGTCTATTATAGAAAGTAACCTCAACGTAATATCAAACACTTAAATCATGTAATTTCTATCAGCCAATTCTCATTTAAATATTAACGAGTACCACAATACTTTTGACCTTCATATACTTACATTGCCCTAAACGAATAATCAAATTCCTATTTTCACTAGCGGGGACTTAACAAAAAAACTTGTGGGGTCCAATCTGGTTTTAATCTTTGTTACAGGCACACATCCAGTCCTGGTTTGACTGTTTTGGCTCAGTATTCCAGCACTTTAGACTTAAATAATGTAATGACAATGGGGTAAACATATCATGTCAGGTGATGTTCATCAGATGAACCATTTAGAAATAGGGGTACACATTTTTTTTGACAATTAGCTTCGCCGCCTTTTCTTACTTGGCAGGTGTGTTCGTTTGCATTATTAGCATCTGACAATCTGTCTGTTTGGCCTCTAGATTCTTCAGATCGGTTTCTGGTGTCTGACAATACAAAGACTATGAGAAATGTTCCAGTAACCTAACCATCACTATCTAGTAACTATCCTATATAGTAATGCCTAAATCAAAGAGTAACCTAACCATAAACCTACACACACACACACACACACACACACACACACACACACACACACACACACACACACACACACACGCACACACACACACACCACAATTGAATGAATGATATAGAGAATAGTTATTATTGGGATGGTGTTTTATGACCGCTATAAATAACAACAAAAAAATCCCCACAATTGAAATATGAAGGGTTACATCAGACATACATATAAGATTTAATTGCTACATAAGGGTAACAGCCATTCATACTGTAGATGTAGTCATGACAAGACAATTTGAGGGCACTGTGGTTTGCGAGACTCCACAGTTAGCCGTACTTTTACCACATAATGAAACATACAATACAGGTGGATGTGTAGAGGCTGAGTTGGCCATCAGTTCAATCAAGAACACAAACGACAGAACTTAAGTCTGACTGTCACTCATCTGACAGGACTGATGTAAGGTTCAATAATTAGGGGTCCAAATGAACTGTCACTCATCTGACAGGACTGATGTAGGGTTCAATAATTAGGGGTCCAAATGAACTCTCCACAACACCTAGGCTAGGCTGCACGAGCAGCGTCTGATTGGGGTCTTGAGTTCTAACAGTCCAAATTGGCCAACCATAAAGAACTCAGGGTTTAAGCCCAGGTTATGTGGGCCCAGAGGCTGAGCACTGGGTGGTGAGTGAGGACATTTTGGCACTGGTTAGGTGAATGGATCAACTAAGTAGTCCACAGAGAGTTAATAGACAATCAACAAAATAATGAGTGGTTATGATAACGATCAGAAAAAAGCTAAACCCAAATGAAAAACACCAAATCCCACAATTCCACAACTGTAATATGAGATAAAAACTCTGGAAATAGGAGGATAATTACAGGGTCTCAATGTACAATATACAGTATGTCAGCTGTGTGTAGAAAACAGATGCATTCTGTTGATTAATTAAAAAATATAATATATTTATATGCAGATACTCTTTTTGTGCAGAGGCTAAACACTTGTTTGGTAGTAAAATGTGCACATTCATATTCTTTTTATCTTTAAATATACTTGTTTGATTTGCACTGCCTATTTGAGAACTTTATTCACCAGAGAAATCTAATTGATAAAGTGATGAGGGAGCTTGGCTTGCAGACCCGCCTTCTCCTTTATTGAACGTGTTTTCTTCTAGTGGAATGCCTTGAGTTCATACCGACAAAAATAGAGCTATTAGTATTAAACCTGCATTATGATATAGAGCATAAGGAAAACGACGCCAAAGTCAAAGTAAAACCCTGAAAAACACTAAGCACTGGCCTCTGTGGGTCTGGCAAAGATCTATTGTTTCTGCTAAATGAGTGAAATAAATCAACCAGGTTAGACAGAGTTTGTAAAAACAATGCCGACTGCAATGCGTATAAAACACATTCACTGTTCTGTTAAAAGAATAACCAGGAGATCTCCATGTACAAAATGTAGTGAACTGACAATCAAGGATCCCAATTCTACAGTGAGGTCTTAAGAAGGTTAAGATGATGTCCAGCCAGCATGGCAGCAGGAGTGGAACGACAGAAACACAGGACGTTCTGCCATTTGCTCTGTCACAGAGGAGCAGTTGAATTGCTTCAGTATGACAGAAACACAGGACGTTCTGCCATTTGCTCTGTCACAGAGGAGCAGTTGAATTGCTTCAGTGTGACAGAAACACAGGACGTTCTGCCATTTGCTCTGTCACAGAGGAGCAGTTGAATTGCTTCAGTGTGACAGAAACACAGGACGTTCTGCCATTTGCTCTGTCACAGAGGAACAGTTGAATTGCTTCAGTGTGACAGAAACACAGGGCGTTCTGCCATTTGCTCTGTCACAGAGGAACAGTTGAATTGCTTCAGTGTGACAGAAACACAGGACGTTCTGCCATTTGCTCTGTCACAGAGGAGCAGTTGAATTGCTTCAGTGTGACAGAAACACAGGACGTTCTGCCATTTGCTCTGTCACAGAGGAGCAGTTGAATTGCTTCAGTGTGACAGAAACACAGGACGTTCTGCCATTTGCTCTGTCACAGAGGAACAGTTGAATTGCTTCAGTGTGACAGAAACACAGGACGTTCTGCCATTTGCTCTGTCACAGAGGAGCAGTTGAATTGCTTCAGTGTGACAGAAACACAGGGCGTTCTGCCATTTGCTCTGTCACAGAGGAACAGTTGAATTGCTTCAGTGTGACAGAAACACAGGACGTTCTGCCATTTGCTCTGTCACAGAGGAGCAGTTGAATTGCTTCAGTGTGCTTGGTTTCAAGTTCTTTATACAAAGATTAAAAACGAATTCAATCACAGAGATTCAATTATGTTCAATTGAAACGTGTGTTAAACTCAATGACTTCATTCTTGAAAAATAGTTATTCAACTTCACAAGAATCCTGAGTAGCTGTGAAAAATAGATCAACTTCAAAAGAAAAACAATCCCTTCATTGGTACATAACTTACGTTGTGAAAGCAATATGTGAAACAACAGAGGGAACTGTATCTCGTGTAGGAGAACATTTCAATGATTAGCAACCAAGCGTTCCTGAAAAAAAGAAACACACACACACAAACACACACACAAACAGAAGGAAAACCAACAGAAATAAAAACTAAAACGAGAAAGGCAGGCGGTACAAATGACTTCAAGGCATCAAAAACGATGCAGGCATATTGTTCGTTATCAGTCAGCATTTCCTTAATGTCTCTGTGACTGAGTTAGTGATACAGTGTTTTGTGTCGCCAGCCGGAATAGAGGATTGAACAGATGAACCTAGAATCTGGACCAGGGGACTCAGTAAAGGTTCACACAGGCACATTTGATATAGAAACGCGGAATATTCCGGACATTGAGCCTGAAACGGTCTCAGTGTCTCGTCTGTTAAAACGGGTCGCTTTGGTAACGGGGGGTCATTCACTTCTCTGTTGTCATTTTTCAATAATGGGATTTGTTTTCGTACCAGAGGGAAAGTTAAGCGCTCTGTCTGTCTTCAGAGCAGCACCACCGCCAGTCGCCATGGAGGGGACATCCAGACCCTTTCTCCATTTCACTTCACACCAGTGTCCTCAGCTCTGGTGTTTGTTCTTGGTCTACCCTCCATGGGGTGAAAGTGCTCAGGACTGGGTCTCCCACCGTCGCAGCCAGGATCCGCTCACAGTAGTAAGGCCTTTAATAACAACATGGCTGCATTTGCGTCTGAGCGTCGGCACAGTGACCATATCAGCGTGGGGATCCAGCAGGAACGTCCCGTGTGTATGTAGGCGTGTGTGTGGGATGTGTGTCTACAGCGGCGATGACCAACCCTGGTCCTCCAGTGCTAACGTCACCCTCCTGCAGGTTCCCCCTCAACCCTATCCTAATGCGCCTGATTAAAATAAGATACCTGGTTGATAAGCGACATTAGGTGAGTACCAAGTGGGGTAAACATGCAGAAGGTCACGCTCCAGAAACATCTCCTGGTTCACCTGGTTTATAGTATGCATGTGAACTTATGTGTCTTTCTCCTTCATCCTTCTACACTACCCAAGCTCATTGTTTCCTCTTCCTCATCAGCCCGCTGCTACTGGCGCTCCTCTCCCTCCTCCTCCTCCTGGATGACGTCATCTGAGGGTGAGGAGGGCAGGTTCGGTGGCAGGCTGTCGGCTTGCTGCTTCTCCTTGCTCGTCTCCTCCTCTTCGATGGTCTTCTTCCACACCTTGTGGTTCTCCGTCAGGTGCTGCATGATATTGCAGAACAGCCGGCGCCTGCCCTTTCTCCTCTCTGCATGGGACATGCAAAAAAAACGGCTTTAACAAACACCAAGTGTTACACTGACACGAGCACTTAGTACAGAGCATCCATGGGTGGCCTGGAGAAGACTCCAGTGGTCTGCTGCATGTGTAAGATTCTGCTGCATGTGTACGAATCTGCTGCACGTGTAAGAATCTGCTGCATGTGTAAAAATCTGCTGCATGTGTACGAATCTGCTGCATGTGCACGAATCTGCTGCATGTGTAAGATTCTGCTGCATGTGTACGAATCTGCTGCACGTGTAAGAATCTGCTGCATGTGTAAAAATCTGCTGCATGTGTACGAATCTGCTGCATGTGCACGAATCTGCTGCATGTGTAAGAATCTGCTGCATGTGTACGAATCTGCTGCATGTGTACGAATCTGCTGCATGTGTAAAAATCTGCTGCATGTGTACGAATCTGCTGCATGTGCACGAATCTGCAGCATGTGTAAGAATCTGCTGCATGTGTACGAATCTGCTGCATGTGTACGAATCTGCTGCATGTGTAAGAATCTGCTGCCTGTGTAAGAATCTGCTGCATTTGTAAGAATCTGCTGCAAGAGTAAAAATCTGCTGCATGTGTAAGAATCTGCTGCATGTGTAGGAATCTGCTGCATGTGTAAGAATCTGCTGCATGTGTAGGAATCTGCTGCATGTGTAAGAATCTGCTGCCTGTGTAAGAATCTGCTGCATGTGTAAGAATCTGCTGCATGTGTAGGAATCTGCTGCAAGAGTAAAAATCTGCTGCATGTGTAAGAATCTGCTGCATGTGAAAGAATCTGCTGCATGTGAAAGAATCTGCTGCATGTGTAAGAATCTGCTGCATGTGTAAGAATCTGCTGCAAGAGTAAAAATCTGCTGCATGTGTTAGAATCTGCTGCATGTGTAGGAATCTGCTGCATGTGTAAGAATCTGCTGCCTGCTCGTTCAGTTAAAACTCGCTTCTGTATATTTTGCCAATGTCTCTATCCAAATAAAGCATCCAGTAGGAAATAAAAACCAAAAACAACCAAAAACAAACATACGTGGTTGGAGCTCCTCCTCCTCTTCCTCCAGCTCATCTTCGTCTGTCTCTGTGTCCTCCACCAGCTCTTCGGCATCCTCATCTTCAGAGTGCTCCTCGTCGATCCAGTAGCCCGGTAGCAGGCCAGCGGCGTCGTACGAGTTGCAAAGCGGCCCTACAATGTGTGTGATGAAGGACTCCTGCAGCTTGGCTAGCTGTGGAGAGGAGCGATCCATAAAGGGGCTGATGGGTAAACCCAGAGTGGCCTCTTCATCTCCCTGGAAGAAACAGAGACACACACATCAAATCATACTTTACTTCCTAAATGGACATTCAGTTCAGTTGAAACCCGTGAAAGACCACGAAACGACGGTTCTTTGTAAGCTATGTGATGTGCACGCATTAGTTAGAGTAGGCTACAGAAAACACACGCTGAAACATTTAGGTAGACGATGGCGTACTCAATAACGAGGGTGACATGGCACGTCAATACATTGGCAACAGACATTCAGCGTTGCGGAGGGTTTTCTACCTGCTCGTAAAACTCATTGACAATGCCTTCTGTCCACTTGAGATGCAGATCGCGCACTTTGGCCGGCCCATTGATGTCAGCCAGCTTAATGCACACCTGGCACACCAGCAACCTGTCATTCTCATTAGTCCAATCAATTCCTGGGCTGTTCACATCGTTCACCTGTTAACATCAGCAGAAAAATAGACGCAGATACAGACTCAGCATCTCAGACCTAAATCAAGGCGATTCCTGTACGCACTGCCTGTATGGTGGAGACAATTATCGCCCGTCACAACAGAAGGACAACAGATGTTCCGAGATAGCGAGGTGAGTAGTCAACATCTCAAACCTTTGAATTGAATTCGGCGAGGAAGTCAAAGTGCTTCTTAAGGTCTGTGGCGAGAATGGCTTCGATGACCAGAAAGCGGAAACGTTTGAATTCCACATGGTCCAGGTTTGCAAGAAAGTTGAACTCTGGGCAGGACAGATAAAGGCTCCAGGCTGACGCGGCGTGGTGGTTCTCCAAAACCGAACGGTCATTATATAGCACCGCCTGAGAAACATGGAGACGGAGAAGATAGTAGGTGAACGACAGAAGAGAGAGGGCAGAGAGGCTTGTGTCAGAATACAAGAAGAAAGCATACAGGTTAACGAAGGGAAAGACAAAAGACAGATAAACTAATCGTCTGGTCCAGGTTTAGTGGACACCTGAGTGGCCGACTGACAACCAAATGTCAATAAGTTAGTGTTGACTTTCAATAAATAGTTTTCCTGGGACATTTACATAACACAGATAGAATTCACAGGGCTACAATAGGTCATCACAGTGCAAAACTATTCACACAGTGGGAGAATTTGCACAACAACCTTTGCCATAATTTGGCAACCAGAAATAGAATTCCCAGTATTTGTGGGATCCTTTTACTGACACAAACTAACGACCCAAAATGTCCCAGTTTTATTTGGGTTCAGAATTAGAACCACGTTTACATGGAAACCTCAAGGTGAATAAACATCACCACAAGTCCCAGTAGCGAATAAGCACTTATTGTTCTAAGCAATTGAGATCAAGTTGAAACACAAACGTGAGGGACACGGTCCAGAGGAACGGTCTCTCTCACGTGCATGTTTCATCAGTCTAGGTGAGATGGTAGCAGTGGGGTTTAAGGGGATAGGAACACTTACTTGAGGTGCGTTGGTTGCTACGAGGAAGGCATTTGTGCGACCCGGGTGATCGTAGTCATGCATCGCTGCTGCTACATACAGCGCCATGAGTTCCAGAGCAGGGATATTCCATGCCAGGCAGCCGTAACTGTCGTCAGAGATGGACGAGCTCTTGGACGAGGCGTACGATACCCTCCCTGGTGAGATTCCGCTGTCCGAGTCTAGATGGACAACACAGACAGAATCTTTCAGCAATAACATACCGGCAATTCACACTGGCTCAACATTGAGGGAGGAAGAGGGAAAACCTGTGGCCCTCTGCTAGACAGCTGAAAATGGGAAGGTGGTTTACCGTCAAGCCCGTAAATGACCCTAAACACAGAGCAAAAAAAACGACACGAAGATAAAAAGGTCATTGACTAGTCAAGTAAAAGTCCTGACCTAAATCCAATTGAAAATATGCGGATGCACTTGAAGACAGCAGTCAATCGCGGCTCACTAAGAAATTTGACTGAACTCGAACAATTCTGCAAGGAAGAATGGGCCAATATTCCCCAATCCAGGTGCGCAAAGTTAATAGAGACATATGCTAACAGACTGATGGCTGTCATTAATTAAAAATGTAGCACTACGAAATGTTTCAAATCGTGGGACTGATCACTTTTTACGAGACTTCTTGTAAGACAGAATGTCTAAATAAAGAAAAAATATCAAAAAATATATTTGATAGGGTTTTGATTTCATCTGTAAGTAGTATTGTGCTTTTCTATAGGCACTGTATGTTCACCTGACTTGCGTTGTTTGTCTCAGGACACACAATCCCTTTACGACCTGTCGCTCAATGCATTTACATCATAAACCCTAACCCAGATGGATTGGATTGTATCGGATTATTATTGTCTTTTGGCCGATATCCGATCCAGTGTTTTTGGACAGTATCGGACCGATTCCCACACTAAATACTGGATTGGTGCATCCCTAATACAGACTAAATCAAGACAAGAAAACAAATACTGCTACCTGTGTCACTTCCTGTCACATGCTCACTGTTGATCTGCTGGAACCCTGGGACAGGCCGGGTGGTCAGGTACCAGACAGCGTGGAGCACATCAGTGGCATGCACACGGTTATGATCTGAGTACAGGCAGAGATCCACATCAGGAACAGTTGGTAGAGGCAACTATTATTTAATTCCTTTAAGTCCTTTAGTCCTATAATGGAGATTCATGGAAAACATGGTCAAACACATCTAATACTTGAACCGATCTTGATTTAGTTACCCAGTACACTGGAACAGTCTCCAAAGTACCAACTCTCCACCCAAACCAAGTACAATTCAAATATGTGAATATGTTGACACAGGACTGGTAATATGGGCTTTGTTCCTGGACTCTAGAGGAGTAGGTATCACTGTAGGTATCTCTACACTCACAGGGAATATCCCTATAGCCGTTCTCCAGAGCACAGAAGTAGGTCATGAACTCCCTCACAGGGATCTTAAAGATCTCAAACAGGCAAGTGTCCTGGAACAATGAGTAGCTCACCTGGAGGAAACAAAAACTCAAAATGTAAGACACAAATCAAAACACAAGTACAATCACTACCACAAACATCTTATTATAAACTTCAACTGCCTTTTTGATAAATACTGCGCTAAGCACGCCACCCCCCAAGTTACAGATCATGGACTAATGACAGACAGATACTAAGTATATGTTTGTTACAACACAGACGTGGAGTAATGACAGATATTTATAAGGTAGTACTGACGTAGCTGAGTATTCTTCCTGTCTTCCCTCCGGTTCTGTCCATCAGGTCAAAGATCTGAAAGTTCCAGCTGTTAATCTTCTTCATGAGTTCATTGTGGTCCTCCAACAGCGGGTCAAGTCTGAACTCCGCTCCCTAAAGGCAGGAGAATTTAAACCGAAATTCCGAATACATTTTAGATACTTTATTTGAATCCACAAATTGCATAGTCAAAAGGATACAAAAATTGTCAAGTCTCACTTTTCTAGACACCTTTGAGTACAGGGTGTACATTCTATGACCTCTGAAAAAAGAAAGCTGTAACTAGATAGCTTTGTTAGTGGGACGGTTCAACCAGAATCTGTAGGTAACACTGTCTGCGGGAATGACTGGGTCAAACCCCAATAATGTTTAGATGTGACATCAGTGCCTACTAGATTAGGATTCAAAGAGTTCTCCTCAGATTTCTTTTTCTTTAACTCGCTCCTTGTATATTAAACAAATTATGCATATATGTGTGACTTATAATTGTTTATTTAATCTCAACTAACAGTATATATCAAGTTCATTCAATAATTTGGATCATCCAGCACATTATGCATATAATAACTGATTCAAATAATCAATAACTGCAGCTTTACTGATATTCAAATTACGTTTTCATCCCAGAACACAAGCTCTTACGTTGCATGCATTTCAGCAGAAGAGCTTTTTTAAGTTCTCTAGAGGTTTCCAGAATACCCATTCAGTTGTGGGAACATTAATATCATGTGTACATTAGGTTGTAAATGACATTCTCTTAATGTTGTAAGAATGTTGACAGAACATCAGGTCTAAGTCCTTTAAAACGTCCACAGCACACTTGTTGTCTGGAATGAGGCAAGAATATGACAGAGATTTTCACATAGTCCATGTTGCACAATGGATTGTGGATAACAAGGTGGATAACTAGGTTAGCTTACGTTTTCACTTTTTACTGAAAACGTAGAGGAAGAGACCATCTTGTTTTTGTGTCTTATCAATGGATTAGTCTTGAGTAACCGATGGATCAGTCACAGATTTCTCTCACGGAATCTCACACAATCTCTGCATTTCTCCAATTTAATTAAATATACTGTGACTGTAGACAATCACTACTGTCTTCTACCAGATGCATTTATATTATATCTGATGAGTCTGGTTAATAATACTGTAGACAATCACTACTGTCTTCTACCAGATGCATTTATATTATATCTGATGAGTCTGGTTAATAATACTGTGGACAATCACTACTGTCTTCTACCAGATGCATTTATATTATATCTGATGAGTCTGGTTAATAATACTGTGGACAATCACTACTGTCTTCTACCAGATGCATTTATATTATATCTGATGAGTCTGGTTAATAATACTGTAGACAATCACTACTGTCTTCTACCAGATGCATTTATATTATATCTGATGAGTCTGGTTAATAATACTGTAGACAATCACTACTGTCTTCTACCAGATCCATTTATATTATATCTGATGAGTCTGGTTAATAATACTGTGCTCGTCATGTTATATTAAATATGCAGTAGCACAACCAATACTTCTCCATTAGCTCTGATTGAGGTCACAACATCTTTAGCTTCAACAATGGGTACCTCTGTTCTCTGAGTCATCTGCACTGTGGCGAGGCTCTCGCCTTCCTCCTCCTGGTCTGTCTGGTTGCAGCTCCCTACATCAAGACTCCGGTCCGCCGCTGACTCCGCCTCCACACTCTCCTCTCTGATCAGTGGCTCCCCCATGAACTCTGACCCCTCACCAGCTGCTGAGACACATTGGAGATCCCAGTGAGAATCATTCTAATACATCCACTGTAAATTAACCATGTGCGTGTGGGGAAATAGACGTGAAGCATGAGTTTGGATTAACATTTTCTTTATATTGAAATAGATTTACAGACAATGGTAACTAGAGCAAATTCATTACAAGTACTTTTACAAACACCCAGCCTGAAACCCGAAAGAGAATCCATCAACAAGTTGATACATAGCGGCTAGGAAAAACTCACAGATGGGACTAATTTTTGGAAGAAAGCCAGGCGTGGAGGAGTGGCTGTGCTGAGTGAACTTATAACAGTAACATAATTATTACCAAACCCTAGGATTATTACCACACTCCTGTGGATACATTCCTGTGGATACATTCCTGTGGATACATTCCTGTGGATACATTCCAGCTAGTGACCTACCAGAGCGTCTGAGCTACCTGAGCGTCTGACCTACCAGAGCGTCTGAGCTACCTGAGCGTCTGACCTACCAGAGCGTCTGAGCTACCTGAGCGTCTGACCTACCTGAGCGTCTGACCTACCAGAGCGTCTGAGCTACCTGAGCGTCTGACCTACCAGAGCGTCTGAGCTACCTGAGCGTCTGACCTACCAGAGCGTCTGACCTACCAGAGCGTCTGACCTACCAGAGCGTCTGACCTACCAGAGCGTCTGAGCTACCTGAGCGTCTGACCTACCAGAGCGTCTGACCTACCAGAGCGTCTGACCTACCAGAGCGTCTGACCTACCAGAGAGTGTGACCTACCAGAGCGTCTGACCTACCAGAGTGTCTGACCTACCAGAGCGTCTGACCTACCAGAGCGTCTGAGCTACCTGAGCGTCTGACCTACCAGAGCGTCTGACCTACCAGAGCGTCTGACCTACCAGAGTGTCTGACCTACCAGAGAGTGTGACCTACCAGAGCGTCTGACCTACCAGAGTGTCTGACCTACCAGAGCGTCTGACCTACCAGAGTGTCTGACCTACCAGAGCGTCTGACCTACCAGAGCGTCTGACCTACCAGAGAGTGTGACCTACCAGAGCGTCTGCGCTGGGCCTCAGTGTGTCCCTCCCCAGCCTCTATTCCAGGGGTGTTCTTCAGCAGCTGGCGACCACAGCTGTATGGAAGTAAGAGGGCAAAATCAATTCAGTAATTTCAAGAAGAAGTCAGACAACCGTATCTTCATTTATAGTTGAAATTTAAATGCATTATATTGTCTAATAAGAGCCTATGTCTAATAAGAGCCTATATCTACTAATAGTGTATGAATAGCGTATGTCTAATAACAGTGTATATCTAATAATAGTGTATGTCTAATAATAGCGTATGTCTAATAATAGCGTATGTCTATTAATAGCGTATGTCTAATAATAGCGTATGTCTAATAATAGCGTATGTCTAATAATAGTGTATATCTAATAATAGTGTATGTCTAATAATAGCGTATGTCTAATAATAGTGTATGTCTAATAATAGTGTATGTCTAATAATAGTGTATGTCTAATAATAGTGTATGTCTAATAATAGCGTATGTCTAATAATAGTGTATATCTAATAATAGTGTATGTCTAATAATAGTGTATGTCTAATAATAGCGTATGTCTAATAATAGTGTATATCGAATAATAGCGAATGTCTAATAATAGCCTATATCTAATAATAGTGTATGTCTAATAATAGCCTATATCTAATAATAGCGTATGTCTAATAATAGCCTATATCTAGTAATAGCGTATGTCTAATAATAGCGTATGTCCAATAATAGCGTATGTCTAATAAGAGTGTATGTCTAATAATTGCGTATGTCTAATAAGAGTGTATGTCTATCTAATAATAGCGTATGTCTAATAATAGCATACAGTGTGTCTAATAATAACCTACAGTATGTCTAATAATAGCGTATGTCTAATAATAGCGTATGTCCAATAATAGCGTACAGTATGTCTAATAATAGCGTACAGTATGTGTAATAATAACGTACAGTATGTCTAATAATAGCGTATGTCTAATAATAGCGTATGTCTAATAATAGCGTATGTCCAATAATAGCGTACAGTATGTCTAATAATAGCGTATAGTATGTCCAATAATAGCGTACAGTATGTCTAATAATAGCGTACAGTATGTCTAATAATAGCGTATAGTATGTCCAATAATAGCGTACAGTATGTCTAATAATAGCGTACAGTATGTCTAATAATAGCGTATGTCTAATAAGCCAACCTGCTACAGAGAGACCCAGCACTGCGGTAGGGCCCCTGAAAGTCAGGAGAGCTGGGGGTATAACCCAGGGGCTTGTGCAGGTTGATGCTGGGTTTAGTGAGGAAGTCTGCTGTGTCAGGGAACTCCACCGGTGGGGAGGACCCAGGCCCTGGAGGAGTGTGGCTAGGAGAGCTGACTGGACTCAGACTGGGGGATGCACCTAAATCAGAGGAGAGATATAAAGCAAGTGCCACATGCCACTTCAGCTTCAATCAGCGTGTTTATACGGCCCTCTATGCCATGGGCATACCTGCTCTCCTTGGCCCGGCATGGTATGTTAGGGTCACTGATGAGGACCTCTGCTTAGGGATGGTGAGCAGGTTAGCATTGGGACCATTGGATAAAGCCCCCGAGCTGGAACATACACATTAAATATATCACTAGGTTATATAACTACAACTGAATGATTAACACTTTTTATACCTGCTCTGATTATTTATGAGTAATATAACAACAAAAAAGTTATCATCCGTTTGAAAACAGCTTGAACAAGTTTGATCCCTACTGCCACCCAGTGGATATAAACGGAACTACATCTGAAGGTAGACATGAAACAAAGTACTTTTCTCCATTAGATCCGCTCTTATTCCAGTGTCTCCTCTATTACAGCCTTTAAAATAAATTCTATAAGGTCTATAATCTACAAGTGGTTGTAAGTAGAATAAACATGTTAAACAGTAGAGTAAAACGTGTTATTAGACATGAAGTACTTAACGAGACGTAATAATCCCATTGTCTATATGATGGGAATTACTGTTTAACAAATGTGCTTAAAAAGTTCTTTAATCTGTCACAATTAGCCTCTGCTTCCTATAGCGATGATGGAGCATTCTGCCCCTCTATACTTAATCTATTTTAAATTTTCAAATTTTGAATGTGCCTCCCAACTGCCATTTTCACATCTCTACACAGTTTTTCAAAGCAGTATAGTGTTTTGTCTTGAACAATTCCTGATTGACATTGCAAGTATTTTTGCGGTCATTGTCCAGCTGGAAGATCACTGACCTTTGGCAGAAACCAGGTTTTGTGCCCCATAATTCCATAGCATTCCCCATATTTCATAACGCAATGCTTTCCTCCAAGTTTAGATTTAAAAGTTGCACAAGACATTAGGCATCATGCCAATGTACATGTTCTGTACTACATTAGCATTATTAGATATATAACTGCTGTGTGAACACCAACAGGGTTTATCTTACTGTCACAATTGACTATTCAGCAGTGTGAGACTGAGACACAGGCTATCAAACGGATGTGAAGGACAGGATCAAGAGCTGATTGATAAAGGGGATTTTTTTGTTTTTCTTGTATTTCATTTTTTGTGGTTAAATTCAGATCAATCAGATACCAACGCCATGTCAACTAGCTATATGGATATACTACACAAAGAAAGTCTCTACTCTCTGAAAGTGTAGCAAACTGTTGATTGATAAAAGAAAAGGCTTGTTTCCTGGCAAGCTGTCTCGATAGCTTGTTGGCAATGAAGTGGCATGCAATTGACCTTCTGGAGACATGGTGAACTCAAGATTCAATCTCCAACTGTAAAACAAGGCTTGTTTACATAACGCAAAATTTCCAAGACATGTTTAACTGGAGAAACTTGATTATTGTGTTGTGTAAACTTGTAGATATCGATACCTACAGAGGCCATATTCCGAGGTAGCAAGGTGATTGCCGGTCTGAAGACAATCTTGCCAGAACTGTTTCTAGTTTGTGTGCAGATTCCCTCTACAATTCTACATGGTTTGCTCGAACATGCCGGTGTCAATGACATGCTATGGAAATTATTATGTAAAGATAATTTGATCAAGAGTTTTATTCTCTGTGTCGATAATGGAACAACATTTGAGAATTAGCGGTAGGCAGTTGATTAATGTGCTTTCTTCACCATGCACACAATTTTCCGTCAAATTCTGCTGCAGTCTTGTCCAGGGCAGTTGGATACAACGTCATTGGCTGTAAACTTCTGGGTAATATTACAGACTTGCAGGCTTGATACAGTTCATGCTTAGCTACAATATTGTGTCTGACGTCCATAGTCAATTCCCAGTTTTTTTCTTTTTACTCCATCTTCATTGCGTTACACACATTGACATAAAACAAGAGTATAAGTCCTTTTCAAACTGGTTGTTTTATTGTTTTCATTCTGCTGAGTTCAATCACAAAGTGCAGGAGTATTATCAGCTTGAAATCAGCTTAGAATGCAATTGCTTCTAACTACATCTATATCTAATGGGGGTGGGTGCCAAAAGATTAGTGAATATGAACAGTTTTCTAGAAGAACTGGCACATCATTTAAATGAAAGGGCAAGGGTCCGTGTGCACGTGGCTATAGTTGGTCATATTGTGTTCAGGATATGTGTGTGGTCAGTATTAGGTGAACGTGTATACAGGCGTACCTGGTCATATAGTGTTCAGGATATGTGTGTGGTCAGTGTTAGGTGAACGTTTATACAGGCGTACCTGGTCATATAGTGTTCAGGATATGTGTGTGGTCAGTGTTAGGTGAACGTGTATACAGGCGTACCTGGTCATATAGTGTTCAGGATATGTGTGTGGTCAGTGTTAGGTGAACGTGTATACAGGCGTACCTGGTCATATAGTGTTCAGGATATGTGTGTGGTCAGTGTTAGGTGAACGTGTATACAGGCGTACCTGGTCATATAGTGTTCAGGATATGTGTGTGGTCAGTGTTAGGTGAACGTGTATACAGGTGTACCTGGTCATATAGTGTTCAGGATATGTGTGTGGTCAGTGTTAGGTGAACGTGTATACAGGCGTACCTGGTCATATAGTGTTCAGGATATGTGTGTGGTCAGTGTTAGGTGAACGTGTATACAGGTGTACCTGGTCATATTGTGTTCAGGATATGGTCAGTGTAAGGTGAACGTGTATACAGGCGTACCTGGTCATATTGTGTTCAGGATATGGTCAGTATTAGGTGAATGTGTATACAGGCGTACCTGGTCATATTGAGGTCAGGATATGTGTATGGTCAGTGTTAGGTGAACGTGTATACAGGCGTACCTGGTCATATTGTGTTCAGGATATGGTCAGTGTAAGGTGAACGTGTATACAGGCGTACCTGGTCATATTGAGGTCAGGATATGTGTGTGGTCAGTGTTAGGTGAACGTGTATACAGGCGTACCTGGTCATATAGTGTTCAGGATATGTGTGTGGTCAGTATTAGGTGAACGTGTATACAGGCGTACCTGGTCATATAGTGTTCAGGATATGTGTGTGGTCAGTGTTAGGTGAACGTGTATACAGGCGTACCTGGTCATATAGTGTTCAGGATATGTGTGTGGTCAGTGTTAGGTGAACGTGTATACAGGCGTACCTGGTCATATAGTGTTCAGGATATGTGTGTGGTCAGTGTTAGGTGAACGTGTATACAGGTGTACCTGGTCATATTGTGTTCAGGATATGGTCAGTGTAAGGTGAACGTGTATACAGGCGTACCTGGTCATATTGTGTTCAGGATATGGTCAGTATTAGGTGAATGTGTATACAGGCGTACCTGGTCATATTGAGGTCAGGATATGTGTATGGTCAGTGTTAGGTGAACGTGTATACAGGCGTACCTGGTCATATTGTGTTCAGGATATGGTCAGTGTAAGGTGAACGTGTATACAGGCGTACCTGGTCATATTGAGGTCAGGATATGTGTGTGGTCAGTGTTAGGTGAACGTGTATACAGGCGTACCTGGTCATATTGAGGTCAGGATGGGGTCCTGCTTTCTTGCTATTGTTACGTTCCCAGCGGGAGCCTGTAGACTCCAAAAAAGAGAGAGGGGAAGAGGTGGAGCCACGACGGAGCTGGGGAGTGGGCAGGCTGTTCCGGCTGCTCAGACCCTGAGCGTGTGTCAGGGAGGAGGGTGACATTATGACCAAACAGGAGAAAAAACACCAAGTTTATAAGGGGCCGTGTATCACAGGTTATGACATCACATTTGACTGATCCGATTACAATGGAAGCCAGTGCATAATAGATAAAGGTATCTTTGGGTTTACAACACATTTCCAATATACCACAGGTAGCCAGTGCATAATAGATAATGGTATCTAAGGGGTTTGTAATATATATCCAATATACCACAGGTAGCCAGTACATAATAGATAATGGTATCTAAGGGGTTTGTAATATATATCCAATATACCACAGGTAGCCAGTACATAATAGATAATGGTATATAAGGGTTTGTAATATATATCCAATATACCACAGGCAGCCAGTACATAATAGATAATGGTATATAAGGGTTTGTAATATATATCCAATATACCACAGGTAGCCAGTACATAATAGATAATGGTATCTAAGGGGTTTGTAATATATTTCCAATATACCACAGGTAGCCAGTACATAATAGATAATGGTATATAAGGGGTTTGTAATATATATCCAATATACCACAGGTAGCCAGTACATAATAGATAATGGTATCTAAGGGGTTTGTAATATATTTCCAATATACCACAGGCAGCCAGTACATAATAGATAATGGTATCTAAGGGGTTTGTAATATATTTCCAATATACCACAGGTAGCCAGTACATAATAGATAATGGTATCTAAGGGGTTTGTAATATATTTCCAATATACCACAGGTAGCCAGTACATAATAGATAATGGTATATAAGGGGTTTGTAATATATATCCAATATACCACAGGTATATACCACAGGTAAGTGTTGTGCATAACAATAGCTCTTAGCCGTGGTCTATTGACCATATACCACAACACCCCAAGCTTTATTGCTTCATTTGCCACAGAGATGAAACCCACAGGCTGCAGTGTGGTTTTAGTACTGCTGGCACACCTTCAGGGGCTTCCTGTCACCCCTCTCTCCAGGATCCTCCAGCTCAGAACAAGGGTAGAAGCCTGGAAACGGGGTGAATGGGTTGACCCGGGGTCGGCAGGAGCCAGAAAAGGTCCCCATGAGGCTGCTGACGCTGCGGAGGGAGGAGACGGTTTGTGGGGGCAGCGTAGAGTCCATTAGCAGGTCAGACACCATGTTTCTGGCCTCGTTGATGACCGACAGGTCCACCCCGTTGCCACTAACAGCCCCCTGTAGAAACAAAACAATGACAGATTCTGGTTCCTCTCTTGGTTTCTTCCTCAATTTTGACCCACATTTTTCCTAACCACAGTGCATTGTGCACTATGAACCCAGCACTGTGAAGACCCAGCTTGGACACTATACGGCACTGATACAATTGACCACGGTGGACATCGTGTACTATAAACTGGACAATATTATTATTAGCACAGCTCTTCTTTTGCACAACTGTATATATAACTAGATATTGCTCATTTGCACAATTTGATACTTGAACCTGGGCTTCTTTTTCTGCTGACATATCTAATCATTGCACTATTCAGATACATATCTCACATTCTATATTACCCAGTACATACGCCAACTAGACAGGGTCTCTTCATTGTTCGTGTTGTGTGTCTTGCTCTGTTTGCACTGTTCGTGTACACTTAAAATGTGTGTCCTAAATGCTGCAGCTATGGGTCAGTAGAAAATCCATGTGTTTGTGTAAACAGACTTGACGAATAAACCTGATTCTAGTTGTGATTCATCAAGCCTGTTGTTGCTGTCTCTTACGGGTTTCATGCTGGGTATCTGTAAACAAACTTTGTGGCAACTGCTGATTTAAAGAGGGCTCTGAAAAATACATTTGATTGAATAAGCTGCCATTTTCCACTGGCTAGAGAGCAGTGCACTAAACAAAACAAACATAGTGTACAAGTTCTTAAGCTTCTGTGGTCCAGAATTCTTTGTAATGATTTCGCATAAGCAAAGAGGTTTCAAACAAAGCAACATTAAACACGTCGTTCCCCCACAAATGAGCAGCCCCTCTGGCTTGTGTCTGTCACGTTCCCTCACAAACACGCAACTTGTGCCCGTCACGTTCCCCCCAAAATACGCAGCTTGTGCCCGTCACGTTCCCCCACAAATACGCAACTTGTGCCCGTCACGTTCCCCCACAAATACGCAGCTTGTGCCAGTTACGTTCCCCCACAAATACGCAGCTTGTGCCTGTCACGTTCCCCCACAAATACGCAGCTTGTGCCTGTCACGTTCCCCCACAAATACGCAGCTTGTGCCCGTCACGTTCCCCCACAAATACGCAGCTTGTGCCTGTCACGTTCCCTCACAAATACGCAACTTGTGCCTGTCACGTTCCCCCACAAATACGCAACTTGTGCCTGTCACGTTCCCTCACAAATACGCTGCTTGTGCCTGTCACGTTCCCTCTCAAATATGCAGCTTGTGCCTGTCACGTTCCCCCACAAATACGCAGCTTGTGCCGGTCATGTTCCCTCACAAATACGCAGCTTGTGCCTGTCACGTTCCCCCACAAATACGCAACTTGTGCCTGTCTCATTCCCCCACAAATACGCAGCTTGTGCCTGTCACGTTCCCCCACAAATACGCAACTTGTGCCTGTCACGTTCCCTCACAAATACGCTGCTTGTGCCTGTCACGTTCCCTCACAAATACGCTGCTTGTGCCTGTCACGTTCCCCCACAAACACGCAGCTTGTGCCTGTCTCGTTCCCCCACAAACACGCAGCTTGTGCCTGTCTCGTTCCCCCACAAATACGCAGTTTGCGCCTGTCACGTTCCCTCACAAATACGCAACTTGTGCCCTCTATTGTGGACTGTTACAAGTATATATAAACCCATCTATTGTGGACTGTTACAAGTAAACCCCCGATTGTGGACTGTTACAAGTATATATAAACCCCTCTATTGTGGACTGTTACAAGTACAACAGTCCACAATAGAGGGGTTTATATATACTTGTAACAGTCCACAATGGGGGAGTTTATATATGCTTGTAACAGTCCACAATAGAGGGGTTTATAAATACTTGTAACAGTCCACAATAGAGGGGTTTATATATACTTGTAACAGTCCACAATAGATGGGTTTATATATACTTGTAACAGTCCACAATGGGGGAGTTTATATATGCTTGTAACAGTCCACAATAGAGGGGTTTATATATACTTGTAACAGTCCACAATAGAGGGTTTATATATACTTCTAACATTCCACAATAGAGGGGTTTATATATACTTGTAACAGTCCACAATAGAGGGGTTTATATATACTTGTAACAGTCCACAATAGAGGGGTTTATATATACTCGTAACAGTCCACAATAGAGGGTTTATATATACTTGTAACATTCCACAATAGAGGGGTTTATATATACTTGTAACAGTCCACAATAGAGGGGTTTATATATACTCGTAACAGTCCACAATATAGGTTTTTTTATGTTCTCTTGAGAACAGTTTACATTGGACAGTTTACATTGCTTGTTTTGCAGGTAAACTATAACAGATTGTTCCGCCACAGAAATCTAATTTCATCAGTGTGTAATGTGATACTGTTCCAACAATAAACCTGCCCTGCGATGAAGTCACAATTCACCCAAACAATACCAGGCCTTAGAAGTCCCTGAGAAAAGCCAAACACCGTAATCAATCACATTCTCACATTTTAGACGGACAAAAAACGAAATTAATTCACAATGGTTTTATTTTATAGTGTTCAGCTTAAGACCTACAGTTTTGAGTTCCAGGTTAGTGGAATCATACGTTTAACATAAATAAAATAGTTGTTTTAAGCGAAGTCTGTGATTAAATTCTTGTTCCATTCATTTTTATTCACAAATGTATGCAAATTGCCCAATGTATTACTAGGTATTAAAATAAGTATTAAATAAGTGTATACCATATGTTATTTGGCACACTTCATATAGGCATAGAGGTGAGCTTTCTTAAAAAGTGACTTAAATCTGACCACACATGCCAGACGTGTATTAGAGTAGCTAAAGCCTGTAGCTCTGTCCAATAAGTACCACTGTGCACCTTAATCAGACATAGATTTGCTCCGCTATGCTGTTTTGAGAGAACATACACCTTCAACAACCTGAAATACTTCTGTGTCATGTCTATTATTCAACAAAACTCCTGATTTGTGCTTTTTAAAAATGTGGTCCCTTAGTTATTCTGAAATGTCTTTGGTACTCAAAGTTGAACGTTTCTTTTGCAATTCACCACCGAACACACCCAGAAGACACGACAGAGGATATCTGGAAGCCAATTATCTATGTGTGTGATCTCAAAGGATAATTTAAAAGTGGCGTAAAGACCTATCCATTTATTCAGATCCTTTCACTTTTATTGGTGCAACATTGCTGCCTAATTTAAAATGTATTAATAAGATTTTTCACTCATCCATCTACATATAACACAATTATTCTCTGTTTTGTATCTTTTAGGTTTTAATTTGACATTACAGACTTTGTTTTGATCGTAGGCAAATACTGCTAATTAAATTCATTTAGATTATACGTTGTAACAAAAAGCTAATAATTATTGCCTAATGTGTTAACAAGCAATTTCTTCAACCCCAAGTGTGTTTTATGTGTCCACACTGACCTGATACTGGGGCTTGTACCACTGCTTCAGGTCCCAGTCCCAGAGAATCATCTAAATGAGAAAAAACACAAACACATCCCTGAGGCATTGTGGACAGCACATATGTGTAGGAGCTTGCATTCACAATATATAGATACAGCGACTGTACATGCATGAATTCATCAAGACAAAATAGATTTGCTTTTAGGTTTAAGACAAAGTGTTTCAATGCATGAATTATAATGCATCCTCCAACAATGACACTTTTTGCAAAATGCAATGTTAAAAAGGTAGCGTACTTATTTTAAATAAAAAAATACATTTTATTCAGCCATACAAGTCATTTTAAAGTAAAGACATTGATGAGTGATTGAATAAGGGCAAACCACTAAACGGTGTACATAATAACGCTGTAGTGCTGTACAGGCCGACACACAACCCAATTACCACAACCACAATGAAACATCACAAGCGCTCTCAGATCATATCTGCCCTCAAATGCGTCAATGTATCTCAGAAAATAATCCACCAAACAGAAGCTTACGGTCACAGAGAAACTGTTAATATGCCACAGAAAAACCTAGACACAACTGTTGAACTTCAGTCTTCACATTGGGGCGACGGGTTAACATACTGAACACACAGAAACGAATAGGCCTAAGTGTGTGCAACGGGAATTTATTCAAATTCAATTAGACTATAAAATAGTCACCTTAAACGATAACTGCATGTGCGGACGTTATATTGTCTACACTCATTTTTGAAATGTCATTCTAAGGCCTCCAGCAAAGGACACACAGGTTAGTTTCTATGGTTAACCCAGAGAACCCACACGCAGTCCTTTCACTCAGAGAACATGTAGTATTTATATTGACCACAAGGGGTTGTGGTAGAGGCATATGAATGAATGGACTTCAGTGCCTTGGCTGTTCAGTCAGTCACAGACCACCCCTCTGACGTACACAAACACTCAACGACTCACATCCAACTATACAAACAGCACAATCCCGGACAGTGTAGTCATTATTTAACTTTGAAGTTCACCAAATATGCACTCAGATCAAACGTTTAAGGACATTATAACACTGACATATAATTATACTGTAAATATTTGGTAAGTCTTTGATGCTCAAGTATCGGTTCACTGATCAAAAACACACTGCAACAGAGTGCAGGGAAACGTTCTCTATGGAATGTTAGAAAGCACATATTATCCAGTTACACATTCGTTTCACAGAATTGTACATTCATTATATATTACACAAAATATATATTAAATTATATTTGTTTTAACTTACTGCCTAAACAAAGTGTAACCTTGATCAACATATCCATTGGACACATTGTCAGAAGGTATTTGACTGTTGCATCTTGGGAGTGAGTGCAACACCAGTAATGTTGTATATGACAATGTAGCAACAAAAACCTAGAATTGTCAACAGAGCTTCTCATATGAAGACTGAGACAAAACCCTTTCTATTGCATTGTTATTAGATGCTACTCCAATCATAGGAAGTTGTATTGATCAGAGCAAGAAGCACCGAGTTCGTCATCATCAAGTGTATAATACAGCCAAACATTTAGTACAGCAAATAAGCACTGCCATAGCAACCCAACATGGAAGCCAGCAAACAATGCTGCCAACGCCAAGGCAACGGGATGGCGGGAGAAGGCCAGAGAGAGAGAGAGAGAAAGAGAGAGAGATCTGTCCAACGTCTGCTTG
Organism: Dallia pectoralis; assembly: GCA_029465975.1. Classification (NCBI taxonomy): domain Eukaryota; kingdom Metazoa; phylum Chordata; class Actinopteri; order Esociformes; family Umbridae; genus Dallia; species Dallia pectoralis. The sequence continues at coordinate 13,444,232 of CM055749.1, read as the reverse complement.
TTTACAATGGGGGGTCAGAAGAATAGTTAAAGAGAGAGAGAGAGAGAGAGAGAGAGAGAGATCTATGAGAGCTTTGGAAAGGCTTCAATTTAGTGGAGGAAGGGAAAGTGGGGGAGAAGCTGCTATGGAGTGGATGACGCAGTCGCGATGTGCCTACCGGCCATTCTGTGTGTCAGACTCAGTGTTCCACAGACACGTGTGTTATTCTGGCACTCTGTTCACACGTCTGTGAGCATAGAAGCGCAAACAGCCTGGTCGAATCCCTCTGTGCAGAAGCATGTTCCCTTTCACCTCACTAAGTTGCCTCACGCAAAACATCCCATGCTCAGTTCAAACAAAACAAAAGTTTTTATAAAAAGGTAGAAGTAAGATGAAATATATATATATATGCATATGCGATTTATAAATATATACATATTTATCAAATATATACAGACAGAAGGAATGGAGATTTTTTTGTATAAAATTCGTTTAGTGCAACTGCAATAATAAAGGCTGTTTATTTTGGCTGTGACTGGAGAAGTGTCAGGCAAAATGCACAGCAATGCAAGTGTTAAAATAAAGGCTGTTTATTTTGGCAAACCTAATGTTTTGGCTATACGACTGATTTATTGGGATTCATTTTATTTCATGTCGCCAATGTGAATTCCATTGATGCTTTTATGGTTCTCATAATGCCAGATTCCAAATGCAAATGATACATTCAAGCCTAGACCTGGACAGCTCTTGTACATGCACTAAATATTTTAACAAGGAGAGAAAGGCAACGGACACAAAGGGAGAATGTTTAATTAGCATAAATGTATGAGGGTGATCTGGCGAAATTCAAACAGTAGCACCCGATGGCGGTTCAAGAAAAACGGCTGCTGGCAATCGTGGTTGATTCACACAATCTTCCTCCTAATCTGTATCTTGTATCTTTAGGGCAGAACGGCATTACACAATCATCTCATTTTCAGTTTTCCTGAGCAGCTCATTGCGAGCTTCTTTAAACTTCCCTTGACAAAGTTCCAATTGCAGACAGCTGTGCAGCTCTGGTTCGGCTGCTGCTGGAAAGTCCAAAAATAAGCTCAGAATTTGCAATACTTCACTGATACATCCTTAGCCCTCCGAAAACAATGAAATGTGTATATACATTCAATGTATTTAATCAAAATGCAAATCCAATTTGAACATAAGTATTACCTTACAGACATTCAGTACATTCAGATACTTTCAAAAACTACAATTTACAATTATATTACAATTTCATGTAATATCCCAAATGCTTGACATTATCTTAATTTGTCAAACATGACAAATATGTATGAGTGGACTTTTTGGGATATGCACTTCCTCTAAGAGGTACTACAGACACAAACATTTACATTTTGTTAATCTGTGAGACATAAAAATTTGTGATTTTGAAAGAAAATGTTTTGTCCATAATGCAGAAATATCCAGTTTACAGCTCAGATGAAGACGTTGTTATTTAAGGGTTCAACATCCATCTACTTTGGTCAGGAGCCGTGGCGACGGTGTGAGGTGGTTCAGATATTTGTGAGGAGGGAGCTGTTTTGTGAGTGGCTGCGAGACGGAAAAGTATCAGTAGTATGTGTGTTTCTCACCTGTCTGCCCTTTGCTCTGGGTTATATAGCAGAATAAGCCCCACACTGACACACTACAGCTACAGACACTTCAGCCCACCCACCATCCAGGGCCAGCCAATCAGGCACACAATTCGCCACGCTATACCACACCCTGGTTCTGCCGGCATCTACTTTGATGACTGTGATGGCCATCTGGCAACTCCCCAACCAAACCTGACATTTAAATTGTATTGCACTAGGCAAGCATATGGCTTATACAGATATATATACAGACCTTGCAACAAAATAAACATGCCATTAACTGACTGTTTGTGTGTATGAGGAGGCAGCATTCAGCATAATCACAGATTCCTCAATGCATTTCAAAAACACAGAAGTTATTTGAGCTGCTTATCAGCCCAGACCAGTGTTACACCTGTGTGTTACATTAGACTCCTCTCCCACTGGCACCGGGGTGCGAGCTAGGATCAGGCAGGGTAGGAATCCTAGAAGCAGGGTAATGAGTGTGAGGGGGACACATAAAACGGGGACACAGGCCGGGCGGAGGGTGTGTACGGATCTGAGCGAGGCAGTGCTGACGTCAGGCGACCCGGTACGTCAGCAGCCCACTTTAGACGCACACGCGGATAATGAAGACAGGGCTCTTAGAGTCACAGACAAAGACACATGTAGGGAGAAAAGTGCCCATTACAAAATGAAATACGCATGTACGGCGCAGGTACATGAACACACACGAAGGAGAAACAAGAGCGAATGGAGCAAGGAGACAAGAAGAATATATATTAATGTGGCGGTTCTTCACTTAAGTCTGTTTGTCGGTGAAATTAATTAAGTAGCCCGCTGCGAGGGCCTGTCTGCACAAAGTCTGCTGCTCTAATCTAACCCGTTTGGACACTTGGAATCATCTCTAGATAAGCTGGCAGCAAAACCCCTCACGCAGGACATTGAGGAGAGAGAGATCCAGGGCACATGTGTTCATGCTAATCATTTTGCAGACGCTACTATGCAGAACGCCATACAGATGCAGTAATATTAAGATTGTTTTGCTTTGGTTATTAATATTTGTAGGGGTGCTAAGATAAAATGAGACTTGCCATTGGCTCCATAAACCTCCACAAGATGACTGGGTTATCTTAAACTCTCAACAAGTAAATCTACCTCAGTTTTTGCTACTGTATCACAAACAAATGCCAGTCGATGACTAGGGTCAGCAGCTTTCTCTGGCGTGTGATTTAAAAAAAATTCTACCCGGCAGTGTGGCGTGTAGGCTCCATAATTTACTTGCCAAATTGACCTGCATTTGGAGAGTGCTAATTTTGGACCATGCTGCATCTTTACATCGTCTTTGATAAACACACTAGTTAAAAGTTGATTTCAGATGAATCTGTCTTCTTAAATCTGTATGCACACACAAAGCAAAACCGTTCTTAACGGAATGAGCCTCTGAATGACTTTATGTTTTTGTGAGCACCATAAAAGCCTGTCTATGCCTAGTCCAGCAGTGTGTCCAGCTGCTATAGCGCAGTGATTTACAGCTCTCCTGCCTGGGGCCACCTGCCAACAGCCCAGACAGATGCTTATGACGCAGGACTGAAGAAGGCCTAACCACCATCACACCCTCTCCCCTTCTCCCAAACTACTGCCTCTAACCACCATCACACCCTCTCCCCTTCTCCCAAACTACTGCCTCTAACCACCATCACACCCTCTCCCCTTCTCCCAAACTGCCTCTAACCACCATCACACCCTCTCCCCTTCTCCCAAACTACTGCCTCTAACCACCATCACACCCTCTCCCCTTCTCTCAAACTACTGCCTCTAACCATCCATCCCAAACACTAACCACCATCACACCCTCTCCCCTTCTCCCAAACTACTGCCTCTAACCACCATCACACCCTCTCCCCTTCTCCCAAACTACTGCCTCTAACCACCATCACACCCTCTCCCCTTCTCCCAAACTACTGCCTCTAACCACCATCACACCCTCTCCCCTTCTCCCAAACTACTGCCTCTAACCACCATCACACCCTCCCCTTCCTGCCTCTAACCACCATCACACCCTCTCCCCTTCTCCCAAACTACTGCCTCTAACCACCATCACACCCTCTCCCCTTCTCCCAAACTACTGCCTCTAACCACACCATCACACCCTCTCACCCCTCTCCCAAACCATTCTCCCAAACTACTGCCTCTAACCACCATCACACCTCTCCCCTTCTCCCACACTGCCTCTAGCCACCATCCCCTTCTCCCAAACTACTGCCTCTAACCACCATCACACCCTCTCCCCTTCTCCCAAACTACTGCCTCTAACCACCATCACACCCTCTCCCCTTCTCCCAAACTCCCTAACCACCATCACACCCTCTCCCCTTCTCCCAAACTAACCACCACCATCACACCCTCTCCCCTTCTCCCAAACTACTGCCTCTAGCCACCATCACACCCTCTCCCCTTCTCCCAAACTACTGCCTCTAACCACCATCACACCCTCTCCCCTTCTCCCAAACTACTGCCTCTAACCACCATCACACCCTCTCCCCTTCTCCCAAACTACTGCCTCTAACCACCATCACACCCTCTCCCCTTCTCCCAAACTACTGCCTCTAACCACCATCACACCCTCTCCCCTTCTCCCAAACTACTGCCTCTAACCACCATCACACCCTCTCCCCTTCTCCCAAACTACTGCCTCTAACCACCATCACACCCTCTCACACCCTTCCCCTTCTCTCAAACTACTGCCTCTAACCACCATCACACCCTCTCCCCTTCTCCCAAACTACTGCCTCTAACCACCATCACACCCTCTCCCCTTCTCCCAAACTACTGCCTCTAACCACCATCACACCCTCTCCCCTTCTCCCAAACTATTGCCTCTAGCCACCATCACACCCTCTCCCCTTCTCCCAAACTACTGCCTCTAGCCACCATCACACCCTCTCCCCTTCTCCCAAACTATTGCCTCTAACCACCATCACACCCTCTCCCCTTCTCCCAAACTACTGCCTCTAACCACCATCACACCCTCTCCCCTTCTCCCAAACTATTGCCTCTAGCCACCATCACACCCTCTCCCCTTCTCCCAAACTATTGCCTCTAACCACCATCACACCCTCTCCCCTTCTCCCAAACTACTGCCTCTAACCACCATCACACCCTCTCCCCTTCTCCCAAACTACTGCCTCTAAGGAAGCTAAAGAAGGCCCACTTATCTACTAACATCCTGGTAAAGAGCTGCACGGTCGAGAGCATAATAACCAACTGTGCCACAGTACAATGGTTACAGTTGCTCTGTGAAAGTCCCTGCAGCGGATGGTGAAAACGCATCATTGGTGCCCAGCTCCCCGCCATCAAAGACATCCAGCACAACAGTTTCTTTCTAACTGCTGTTAACTTACTGAACTCTAAAACCCTTTGGTAACCTTGCATTCACACTGATGCCAACTATATTTGCATCTCCCATTTGCACTAAGCATACTGTTGTATCTCCATTGCTACCGCGTGCCTATGCACTGCTAACTTATTTACTTGATCTGCCATTTCCACAATAAATATCGTTTGTACAATCCGTGCACATTTTGCAATTTGCTACACTGTTGAAATGAATGCCTCCACATTTACTCATCCATGTCAATTGCACATCTTCACACTGTACTCCATATCTTTTTGCACTTCTGGTTCGATGCATACTGTATCAAATGTGAATTGCTGTGCAATCATTCAACTAACTAATGCAACTATGGCTAAGTAGCTACACTTTGTCAGGGTTGTCATCCCAATTGTAAAACATTATGGATTTTAAGACAGCAGAAACTGACAGTGAAGGCCAAGTCCATCCTAAGAGAGGGCTCATAATCTCAGCTCATTTTGTAGAAAAGACACCTGTAAACCATAAACCTTGCTGATTGACAAGGGATCAAATATTTGGTTCCTTGGTCCATTGCAAATAAATTTATAACTTATTTCAAATGCGTTATTCAGTGTTTTTGCTGTTGTCATTCTGTCTCTCACTATTTAAATAAACCTAACATTAAAATGATAGACTAATCATGTCTTTGTCAGTGGGCAAACCTACGAAATCAGCAGGGGATCAAAAGCATTCTTCCTTTACTGTATCAATACTCGTAATTTGTCAGTATTGTATAAGTAATGTCACTAATAGAAAGGTAGTTGTACAAAAGTCAGTAGACAGGATAAACCAGTGGCAAACAAACAACATTTGTAAATGGCAAAAATCATAACCGTTCTTGCTATGTAAATAACTGTGATGAGCAACTTCTGCTCATGAAATGTAACATTAGCCTACCTAGCCAAATAACATACTTTAAATTGCTGTAGTCTGTCCACAATGCCACTGGACCCAATGTGATCGCTGCACACCATTAACTTTAAAGAGTTTACACATCAGTTTCTGTCGACACCTACTGAGGATTGCAAATTGGCCTATTCCCAATGTCCTGACTTCCTTACTTGATGACCAATAAGCTCCTTCCTCACATCTTGTATAATTCATAGAATAGAAAAAACCCTGAGTGACATTCAATGCAGAATATGTTTGCACTCACACATAGTATTTTGTTTTATTATTTTTCATACATTGTAATATCAGAATGTAATTGTATTTTATTTTAATTCACATGCAATGAACCGTGAAAACTGTCTGGTGTATTGACAAAAAGCAAGGGAAATGTTATAAAGGGCCCAACATGTTTTTGATTTAGTTCCCCTTTAACATTTGAGGTGGGCTTAGCTTCTTTATCTTAAATTTTGACTGATTTTGATCTGAATCCTCAGTCCCTACTGTTGACAAGCATAACCGAAAGATGACGCTAACAGCAAAATATGTCAACATACAGAGGATTTCAATGTTGTGGTGGATTTAATATAAATATATTTTGTTGTTTACACAGACTACCCCCTGTTGCATTTAGTTAAGTAATATGGAGTAAATTTGCAGTTTTTAAACCCCCTAGTAATTTTCTAGATGGAATAAGTAATCTCTATATAATTTGCTCTTGTAAAACCAAATTATTTGGACCGTTTTTTATTGCAACTACCTGGCTGATGTGAGCGCCTGCCTGGTGTTGTGCAACTCTCACACTGCTAGATAACATGCTTCCATGTACCATGTGTGATTTACATGTTGCTTAATCCACTGCAGATTGAAATACACAATAAGTCACTAATATGAAGAAGCTGAGTCAACTCTTAAGCATAACTGGTTTAACGGGAACCCAAATAATAAACTGGGTGTTTTTAATGTTATTCGGTTACTAGTTTATATCTGCACAGTTCGTCAAGTAAACATGTCGTTTTTATGTAACAACTTGTTGTGAACAATACGGTTTGTTTGACTTTGCAATGAATGCTTTATTTTGAATACTTTGAATACTTCTGAAGAACAATTGAATACCAATGAATTGCCCTGAAACAATGAACAATGCAAATAGATACAAAATAAATATGGGACCGGCACCACACAGAAGAGGTTGTATATATACATATATGTGTAAGACAGAATAAACTGCAACATTTAGACTTTAGGGAGTTACAGAGTGTAATATGCTGAAAAAGGAATGTGGAGAATACTTAGTGGAGAAAATCTCAGCTCAACTGTCAGGCTTGCTTCGCATAGCTTGAGTGTGTGCTACTGGCCGCAGGCCAGACTAAGTGGAGCTTACATAATGACAAACACGTGTTTGCAGGAGCAACACAAATGCCACAATCTAAGTAAGGTCAAACATATTACGTCAATGTTGAACTTTTTCCCACAATGGCATGTTTCAGTCTCAAAGGGCCCATTACGATTACAATGTTCTCGGTACCATAACTCTAAAGATGGATAGTCAACACAGCTCAACTCAACAAAAAATTAAAATAGTTCCCTATAAAGAAATTGTGGATCTAAAATGAAAATATAGTACCAGATATGTTTTCCAATGATGTAATGACCAGAACACTAACTATAATAAACAAATTAAAATACATATTATAGTTTAGGTGCTTTCCAGTAGACACTTCAAAGAATTGGATGATTATTTCAACAATATAAATAAATAATACATTTTCCGTAATATTATGTATTTTGGGGACAATGTATTCATAGAATATTTGTCATAATGCAAACAATTAGGTAAATATTTCTGGTAAGATTTTCCTGGAAAGCTGCTGTTCACTATTATCAGTCATGGTTGAATTTTTGCATTCCAATACCCATTCAGATCAAGCATCAATGCCAGCAATTTGACCACGCCATGGATTATATGCAGATTGCATTTCTATATGAAAGGTATCCAAAAGGAATTTTGCCAATGGACCAAGGGATAATCACTGTAAAGTGGTTTCTCTGGCTTAGTATGAATGAACCAGTAATCCTGCTCCAGTACTTATAAATCTCTCTGTCTTTGAAATCCTGGGGAAGGAGACTCTGGGGTAAACCAAACACTGAGTTTCAGAAAGATGATGTGCAATCGCTTAGTGAGTTGATATTCCTGGCCGGGAAACTCTTAAAAAAAATCGTCAAAATTAACTCATAGACATATCTAACTACAAACTTGAAATATTACAAATGAATATTTCACTCAAGCTTAAAAGTACTGCATGCCATTAAACAATGTGTTAGTCAACAGTAGTAACCAAATAAAAAAATACAAAGTACTTTTATACAGGTATCCAGCCTAAAAAACTCAGAGCATGGAAAAACAAGAAATGTATTCACACTGGCTAGGAAAAACTCTACTAAAATCTGAACTTAGAAAGAAACATAGGTGGCTCTGGGCAGTGACTGCAGGAATCTTCAGTCTGAAGTACAGCTTAGTTGGTCTACAAAACTGAATTTGTTGGTCTGGTGGTAAACATAATAAGATGGTGGTCTGATCCAGAATCAGCATTTGGCGTATCAACATCTAGTCTATGAAAAATGAAATCCTCCTATAGAATGATACAAATATAAATGTTTATACATAATTATTTAGTATTAAATTTAATTTTTTTGAGTGTCATGAATGACCTTCAAAACACTGTAAAACTTCTACAAAATCTTTTTTGTCAACTAAAGCATAGTGTTTTCTAGAATAAAATAAAAATAAGCAAACTACACTAAAAAAGACAGGTACACAAACAAAAATGATTTTAAAGAAAGATTGTAAAAAAAAAGGAAAAAATATATAATCTCAGCAAGAAGTTTGATTCAAAATTTACAAGTAATTTAAGTTGAGCAGGAGAAAGTATTTACATAGTAAATCTTAACGACAAGAGTATTTTATTGCTTTGATTTGCTGATCTATTCTGCATGTTCTTCCAAAGCTGAATTTTTCCTACATCTATTAGTAGCACTACAGTTTACAGCCTTGACTTAGGAGGGCAACATCCAGGAAATTCAACCGGAAAAAGCTAAATAAGACGGCAACCAAGTAAAGAAGCTCTAATGACCATGATAAGTTAGTCCAGAATGTTCCAGCAAAGAACAGTGAAATAAATTGGAGCTACAAAATATGTGTAACTGTGGTAGAAGAAATGAGATGTCAAGAGGAAGCATCTGGTGCCTCAAACCAGTGGGATAATGTTAATTACATTTACAAACACAATTGGACCATTTGCTTGTGGACTAATGATGTGTAGAGTCAGAAAAACCCCACCTGCTCCAACTGAGGGGAAGCAGATCATGTGTAAAGGTGGATCAACAAGTAATGTAATAAAATAATGTAATACAATTACAGGGGGTACATTTAACTGTTGTGTTTGGAATTTGTATAAAAAGTTCTCTCATGTTACAGTGCACAATACATTTTTCATTTTGTCTTTTACAGGAAAATGGAAAATGGCAAGACAAGTGAAAAAAAATAAATCAAATATTTCGCCTCCGATATGTTAAGTGTTTTCATGTAAATATGTGAAAGGTGTTTCTGTTTTCATGTTGCGGCCAACTAAAAAGAGCAAATAGGAAAAGGGATTACATTTTAGACATAATGGAGAGTTTGGGCCTGTTTGTTGAAAATTACAAACAGTGAGCATTCTGTGAGTATTCTTTAATAGAAAACAGAGGCAAAATGAGAACGTGGCCTAAGATTCTTGGTAAACCTAACAATTTTATTTTGAAGTTCGATTTTAATCATCTTTGGGAACGTACTATCATGAAATGAAGTGTAAGAATAGTACTAGTGCATCTACACTGGGGTTGGATGGTATGAAAGGTTTAAAAAAATACCGGTATGAATTTGACATACAGTACGCATTTTAACTACCCCATGCATACCACGGTAGAGCCTTCCGGAAAGAAGAATTGCGCTAGGCTTCGCCATTATCAACTAACGCCAGCGAATCCACTGGATAACGTGAGATCCCATAAGGCCTTGGTCATAAACAAAGTAAATGTCTGAAAGCGATGAACAAAACGAAGAGGAGTTGTTCAAAATAACGCGCCAGGCTCCGAAAATGAGTAAAACGTTGAGTAGAGCTTTAAGAAAAAAGCTAGCCCTATAAATCAGACATCACTAGATCAGGCGATCAGTTGACTGAGATTTTTCAAGTTGAGCAGTCCATTTATTTATTTTTTGTTTTTTGGTGGGTCAGACAATAGATACATGCATGTCTATATGTATATTGTAGCAGGGAAAGCAGCCCCCCTGGCACCAAAATAAATCTACAACAATCTGCAACAACAAGGTGGTTAGACCTTATTGACAAGAAAACCTGAGACCAGAGTTGATGGAATTGTTGGTGTTTTACTATTCTACGAAGAGGTTCCTGTGTTCCACCAGTTGAGAATTTTGGTTCTACATGGGTATGGATTTGCACTTACCAACAAATGAATCCCAGACTTTGTGAAGATATAATCACAGGCAGGGTTCACACACAGATTCATGCGTACGCACATATAATGAATTAGGCCCTAGAACTTTGGAAAATACTCCCAGAATGGACACTTGCCTATAGTAACCTTAGTCAACCTAACTGACTTTGTTTTGTAACGATAAAACCATTGCAAGATAATGTATTATAAACCCACCCTTGCTTCAAAAAATTCATGATATGTGTGATGCAAAGATAAATATGTTCAGATGGATCTCTTTTTATTTAACCTTTATTTAACCAGGTAGGCCGATTGAGAACAAATTCTAATTTGCAACGGCGACCTGGCCAAGACAATGCGAAAAAATGTGCAGGACAACATACAGTTTCACAATACAAATACACAGAACACAAATAGCAATGTGACACAATAAGTCAATACAGGGTCAAGATTATACAGTAATACCATATATATATATATATATATATATATATATATAAAATAAAATGAGTATCTAAATACAGAATGTGCAAAGATTAAAGATTGCCTAGCAGGTAGACAGAATAAAGTGTCTCTAGCAGGTTGGGCGATTGAGTGCATGGGAGTATAAGATATGAGGTTATGGTGAAAGAGCAATTGAGCATATCTGAGCAAAAAGAGTGGTTCAACAGATCTGGCAGGCATTTTGTTCAGACCATTCACTTTTGAAATGTTTTGCTCAGTTAACCTGTTAGTTCCCATGCTTCAAGAAACTTCTATAAAGCTAGATGAGTCAGCTAGCACCCCCTGCTGTGAGTAATAGTTCTGCACCCGAATGTCAACATACTGATCAAATGTACTTTAATCCTGTTAGATAGAATCTCTCCAGCTATGTTCGGACTGATGATAATTGCCTTAGTTTTGAGTCTTCGGATGTAGCACAGCTGTTTCTTTGTATTATTATTGTGTTCTTTTTCAACAATATCGTAGAAGCAAGACCTCTTCGGCACTTTAATTATTCTGCTCACCTAATTTCTTATTTCCTAATAAAACGTCAAAGCTGCATAAGTATTATACTTCGTAAAAACTGAAAAATATATATTTGTCAATGCAGTTGTTTTTAATAAACGAGCAAAATACAATAAATCTGATTAATTCTGATTGACTATATCGATTGATTTTGTGCAGGTCATGGTGTAAATTGTTTGATTGCCATATGATAACAGACAAACATCCCAGTCAGGGCTAATTAAATGATTACATATCTAGGCAGAACGTAATTGGTCAGCAATGCTGTTATTCGTTCAATAGCTTACAGTTTTTACATTACACAGTGAACATAAATACAATCCTCTGTAAGTACAATGGCAACTTGACAAAACCTGAAAGACTAGATTAGCACTTGCAGGCAGTGTGCAGGTTATCCTTGCACTGAGTGAGATGAGGAATTAGTATGTTGACCAGGGTCTATTGTGTGGTGGAAGGTGACAGAGGAAGAAGAGTGACTTCAAGGCCTCAGAGATCTACGATAAGACTAGTGCAATACACAACAACATGGACATTAACAAAAAACACATGGCAGACATACATACAAAGACAGCAGTGCTGTATTCCAATCCCCTGTGTCAGCAGTAATACTACCATGAGATCAGGTGATTCTTGTGTTTGGAGCGGTCCCTAACTATAAGCACACGGAGGTTTCTGTCGGTCAATCACCGGGTGTAGTGTGGCTGAGTGCGGGGAATCTCGGCCTCCGAATATCCGTTAAATATCCAATATCAAACCAACTTTACCTCGGTCTGAGATGAAGCAAATACATTTGTTCGGGAATGGTTTAAATTATGCGCAATCCCGCACCGAAATTCAAGCCCTGCAGATCTTTAGCTGGCTAACATTGCGTTCTCTTCTGCTGTGTATAATGACTCAATTCATCAACCTGTATATAACGTTAGCTAAGCCTATCGCAACAGAGCTTCTGAGTCACTATTGAAACCATCAGTCACCAAATTCAGTCGATTAAATCGCGGAGGCCAGGCGTGCTTTTTCAGCTTCTGAATTTGATGTGCACGCTCTTGTCAGCACGAGCGAAGCGAACTGCTTGTAAACCAATCAGGTAACGGTATTCCCCTACCTTCCCAGAGAAGGAAACTGGTGATGCAAGGCCCTTTGCTCTAATATTTTCATGCACTCGCGCACCTGATCGTTGTTCACTAAATCTCTGATACCTACCCCCCCAAAAAAAAAATTCTCATCGAATCTACACGATTCACGTAGGTCATCTATTCTGGTTTCAAAACGGCGAATTTCGCCGAAAGGTGAGTGTTTTCATGCCTGTATTAATATACGGAAACTTAAAATCAGTTATTTCCAAGTGAATTTGGTTGGATGTTCGGAAATGTTTAACTATATGTTGTCCTGCACATTTTTTCGCCTTATCTTGGCCAGGTCGCCGTTGTAAATGAGAATTTGTTCTCAATCGGCCTACCTGGTTAAAGAAAGGTTAAATAAATAAAAAAATTAAAAAAATGTTTAGAAATAAATTAAAAAAGACCAAAAAAATGTTGCGTGCATAAGTACTCAACCCACACATAAACATTTGTTAGAGCCCAAAATCTGATGCAGATTTCAATCTATTATTGTTCGGCAAGTTGTTGGGCAACATTTTCAATTAGTGCGACTGATACTCAATAGGAGTATCAGCTACTGAAGGACATTCATCTTTTGCTTCCTGAGCCACAAGTTGAATTGGCTTTTTTATGCTGCCATAACCATACCTTAATGTAGTGATGGTGTGTGTGGATGCATGAGTAGTGTTGGGTTTGCACCACACACACCATCACATTTGGCTTTCGTCCAAACAGCTATATTTGGTCTGAATTGATGATTAAATCTTTTCACAGCTGCTAGGTCACTCTCGAGCTTTCTGGCCAACTCCAGACATTTTCAGATGCTTCCTTTCGGGTGAGGGCACCCGCCCATATTCACTATGTAGCTCCATTAAAGTGATTGTTGGGCTCTGCTTGTTTGAGTGCTAAGGGACTGTCCTTTCCGCAGGGCCTGTGTGTTGTGATGTAGCTTCCACAACCTGATTGTTGATCCAAATGTCCTCATCGGGACATACAAACACGTATATGCATTTGTATTACTTTATATCTTACTTCAATGTAATGCTCTTTCGTCTTACTTTGTCCTTCAGATTCACAGCTTGAACAGTAGTCATTTAAAAGTGTTATGTTTATCCAGAAAAGATTACTTTAACTGTTCACAAGTAGAGGCCCTGGGTAAGGTAACATTGTACTTTTTAAGGAGTTTCCAAAACAATGTGATTGAATGCGTATGCAAAAAAACAAATGTTACTTTTTTGCCTGGGATTTTAATGATTTTGCATGTCATTGTGGCTGGAAAACTGCCATCAGGCTGAAGTAGGTAAACACTCCATAATCCAACTTTATCTATATATGTCATACTTATGATTGAATGAAACCTTCAAAATGTATGTTCTGCCTGGGGTGGCCCAGCGGTTTTGGCAGCTGCCTCTGATGCAGATAAACTCCGCTATCACTACTATTCTGGCCTGCGCCATTCTCGCATATTCTCTTTCCGAAAATGCACAAAAAATATCTTAAAAAATACAATAAAAAGTATGTCCACAAAAAGGTTTACATAAGGTGTTCACCAAGTAACAAAATACTCACATTTAACAGGGTAACATCTATTAAAATATAACATTTTATATGGTCAACACAATGGTTTTAGAGCAGATTGGGCACTTGCAAGAGACACCAAAGGAGTACTGTTTACACCCCGACTGTAACAATTCCTGTCTCACTGAGAGCACCTATTGGGCTAGGAGGGTGTTGCAGTTCCTTAGGGGAATTATATAAGTTTGAGGTCACCTGAATCAGATGAGGGTGATTAGAGTGGGCCCAGCAGGTTAAGATTTGGTGATTATGTTTGTTATACAAGTCACTGGGTCTGGGTGCACGGTGTTGGAGATTGTTTCTATGCCACATCAATGTATAGGGAGAGTGTTGTGTTTGAGTGCTGTTTTTATGTTATTCATGATGCGCAATATTATTTTATAATCGGGTGTATATTTTTTAACGTTAAATTATATATTTTAATCAAACATGTCTTGTTCACATACAACAGCTATTTATAAAATGCATTGGTGCTACTGCAGAGGAACAGTCACCATTATTAACCTGAGCAACTTGGTCAAGGGGCACATTGTTATGGCCAGACAACTGGACTACAAACTGCATCTCTGAACTGGCAGAGCATGTGGTGAGTATCTATCAACAGCGGTCTCGAGGGAAGGAAAAAACAGAAACCGGCAACAGGGTTTTGGGCGCCCCGGGCTCATCGATGTGCAAGGGCAACAAAGGCAATCCTGTCTGGTCCAAAACGACCGAAGGCCAACTGTGGCAGAACGACGAATGTGTCATAACACACAGGGCATCTCACCCTGCTGCATATGGAGCGGCGTGAACGCAGACTGGTCATTGCCCCTGTCAACCGCCAAATACAATGGGGATGTGAGTGTCGGAACTGGACATTGGAGCCGTGGAAAAAGGACAACTGGTCCGATCAGTCACATTTTCTTCTACAATACGTTGCCGGCCATGTAACTGAGAAAGTGATGGAACCAAGATGCACTGTAGGAAAATGACCAGCTGGAAGAGGGAGTGTGACACTCCCAGAACAATGTTCTGCTTGAAAACCATGTGTCCAGGCATTCATGTGGACAGTGCCAGCTACCTAAACATTGTTGCAAACCAGGTACATCCATACCCTGACGTCGCCAGATTCCCCAGATCTCAATGCGATTGAGTGTCTGTGGGATGAGCAAGACCATGGCGATTCGACTGTGCAAAACGTAAAACTGAAAGGATATGCCGCTAATGTCTTGGTACCAGATACCACAGGACACCTTCAGGAGTCGTGTAGCCTCAATGGGTCGAAAATGGTCTGGCAAACTGGCATGTCATCAGGCATGTTTTGTTATCTGAATCACAGCAAACACCATCTACGTTTAGCAAAACGTTGGACAGATACAATTATGCTAGGTCAGTAGACTGTAGTAGTAAATAACTGGTCCCATGGTCATTCTGTAAAGATGTGTACTAACTGACTGTAGCTAAAATATGAAAGAAGCTGAAAATGATAATTGACCCCAGTGAATTATCATTCCTTAGTCAAAACCCGCTTATATTTGTTTTAGTTAGGTTTGTATTTTGTGGTGAAGCATGATCAAGTCAAGACACATTTGGAATACATCACAATAGCCTTGTCTGTGCATAGATGGGTAAAAAATCTATAAGTGTATAATGCAATTGTATGTCTCTTTGACTTACTCACAGCAAAATCAATTTGCAAGCAGGAAACCACTCTTTATGGGTTAAATATTGCACATTCAACTGAGCATTCTACTGGAGAATCCTCAATGAGTGCTTACGATTTTGAGCTAAAAGGAATCACCACCTGACTTAGTGTCCTACAATTCTGCGGTGTTCAGGACCAGTTGGAGTCTTATAAAAGGGCCAGAAGGCCGCTAACATTGAGCTTAAGAGGCCAGGGTACAGGAAGAAGACTATACCTGATATGGACCTGAGTGCCAAATCTAAGAGGCTTGAGGCCTTGTAAGGCAACATGTGGCTTTATCATGGAAGCAGTCTCTACACATAAACAGAGCCTAACGGCTGCGCCTTGGAAATTAGGCCAATAACAAGTATGTGAAGGGAACAACTATCTTCAGATGAAGGCGAGAGAAGAAGCAACACAGGGTGAGAAAACAAGACTGAGCCCCGAGTGAGAGCAAGAAACAGAGAGAACGGAGAAATCGCCTTCAGGCAAGTAAATCATTTATAAACAAATGCTCCTGCCCCAGGCACAATATTTTATTTTGCAATAACCTCAGATGTCACTTCCCTCCACCCGTTACAGACGCCAACATTCGGCCCTAAAGTCACCAAAACAACACTAAAACAAACCCAAACGTGAGACTTCTCAGCCTTTTAGCACGAGTCACTAATTAACAGCAAAGACTGTTTATCTTGACCTGACAATATACCAAAATGGAAAGGTGAAACGTGTTAGTGAAATGGCTGACTCATTATGCTCCATAATAATGCCCATGTGTTACATTGGCCAAAGACTGGGCAATGACCCAGTGGTAAATGTCACACTGGCCATCTGGATAAAAGGAGCCCCTAAAAGGACACCAATTAACAATTTTCTCTCGTTATTTTATGCATATTTCTACAGGAAAACTACCACAGCATACCACAGCATCCAAAATATATTCAGGTCTGTACATTGAATAGGCTATTGGATCTGGATTTGAAAAGTTTACATAATGTAAGCTTACAGTTAAATGAGAAGTTAATTACACATTATGTGCAATTGTTTTTAACCATTAATCACATTTTGGGGAAAAGATTGTTCTCTTTGTTCTCTTTTTTTCTGATTTTAGGAAGACTGCAGAATGCAATGAGAATATGACCTACTGTAATGAATATACAGTCAGAAGAACTGCTTGTTGCAGAAATGTTGATGATCAAGTTGAATAACACAAAACTCGATAAAGCAATTAAATGAGTCTTTTTGGTTTGAACAAGGTAGAAGCTTACTTTCATGCAGGCAACAATAAAATACAGACAGAGCCATGTCTATCATGTCTAATCTACAAATAGACTAGTATCGATAAAAAAATAAGCCTACCATTTCTAATATGTTTCATTATATGTTTTTAAAGAGTGTTTAAGAAGTAATTTATATAAAATGTTTGATTCTATTCTGCCTCTGGCTTTGTATCAAAGTGTCCATATTCCTTAATACAGTGTTATTTCAGACAATTTACCTGATGATGGTGCACAGTGCTTCTGTGGATATAAAAGACAACACACAACAGCTTCGTCTATTGGTTTATCAACCCGTCTATTGGTTTATCTATTGGTTTATCTATTGGTTTATCAACCCCAGATCAGTGTGTCCAGTCTGCTGAAGTCTGTTTGTATGTTCAGATCAGTGTGTCCAGTCTGCTGAAGTCTGTTTGTATGTTCAGATCAGTGTGGCCAGTCTGCTGAAGGCTGTTGGTATGTTCAGATCAGTGTGTCCAGTCTGCTGAAGGCTGTTTGTATGTTCAGATCAGTGTGTCCAGTCTGCTGAAGGCTGTTGGTATGTTCAGATCAGTGTGTCCAGTCTGCTGAAGGCTGTTTGTATGTTCAGATCAGTGTGGCCAGTCTGCTGAAGGCTGTTTGTATGTTCAGATCAGTGTGGCCAGTCTGCTGAAGGCTGTTGGTATGTTCAGATCAGTGTGGCCAGTCTGCTGAAGGCTGTTGGTATGTACAGATCAGTGTGGCCAGTCTGCTGAAGGCTGTTGGTATGTACAGATCAGTGTGGCCAGTCTGCTGAAGGCTGTTGGTATGTTCAGATCAGTGTGGCCAGTCTGCTGAAGGCTGTTGGTATGTTCAGATCAGTGTGGCCAGTCTGCTGAAGGCTGTTGGTATGTTCAGATCAGTGTGGCCAGTCTGCTGAAGGCTGTTGGTATGTTCAGGTCAGTGTGGCCAGTCTGCTGTTTGTATGTTCAAATCAATGTAGCCAGTCTGCTGTTTGTATGTTCAGAACATTGTGGAACCAGAGAGGAGAATAAAACAAAGGGTGAGAGTGCTGTGTCCGTGTTGACTGCATCTTCACTGACTTAACTGAAGAACGAGGCAAACAATATATTTTTTAGAAGTAATAACCCCAATAGTATTGCCAATGTTAAAAGCATCGAGTGATTGAAATACCCCTGTCCAAGCCGGAAAAGGTAGCCTGTCCAAGCCGGAAAAGGTAGCCTGTCCAAGCCGGAAAAGGTAGCCTGTCCAAGCCGGAAAAGGTAGCCTGTCCAAGCCGGAAAAGGTAGCCTGTCCAAGCCGGAAAAGGTAGCCTGTCCAAGCCGGAAAAGGTAGCCTGTCCAAGCCGGAAAAGGTAGCCTGTCCAAGCCGGAAAAGGTAGCCTGTCCTAGCCTGAAAAGTTTTCAAGTAAATCTAGACATTTTTGCAAGTTTATGTGAGGAAAAGGGAAGCGTGTTGTAGAGCTTGTCTCTCTGTAGCTTTCTGTGTGTTGCCCGTAGGTCGAAGTGAGCCAAAGTGCAAAAGGAGAAAAACAGGAGACAAGCTCTGTAGCGACAATGAATATAAAACTGTTCTTAGACTTCTCAAGCATGTTGGCTTCAAGTTAACCCTATGATACACTGTCTCTGTATTATATACACTAATATGACAACAGTCAGATGTTCAAGGTAACTAGATAAGTATGGAAAATTAAACACGTCGAAAGTAGACATGCTTGTTGACATTCATGGTTGTATATAAAATTGGACTTAGCATTTCTGTTTTTCAGTGGAAATTTGTATGAGACTAATTGTGTAGTAGCAGCCATCTAGTTATCATTCATCTGCATGGTTAATAAAAAAAACGAATCTTAAAACCAGAAGCAATGAGTTTAATAGTACAGTATTTGCATTGCCTCTCCCTATGGAAACTAATTTTTTTGTTGCAAAATAAAGTGGTGCCTTGACCATTAAAGGCTGGGTCTTGGACTCGGTATTACTCAAATGAATCCATAGAGACCGTCACAAGGGAGAACCTATTGTTCTCACTCTGGGTTGTTTAGTGGGGTGCACATGGCTAGTTCCAGTTGGGTGGCCATTTTGTTTTGTTTAAACACACCAGGAGTGAATTAGCTAATCAGTTGGGCTATAATAGTCACTGGGATATATATCGCATTGGTTAGTATTAATGAAGAATATCTGTCTCACCAGATTCTTAAACTGAATTTCTAGCACTGAATTTATTTGCATTGAATTTCTAGCACTGCATTTTTTTTGCCTTGAAATCAATCATCTGAATTATTTTTGCAGTGAAAATCTTTCTACAAAAAAATAATGACATGCAAAAAATTTCAGTGCAAGAAAAGTCAGTGACTAAAAATTCAGTGTTAGAAATTCAGTGCAAAAAATACATTTTCCCAACTGTGCGCTTTTGCTCCTCCCTAAAACGCAACTCACTCCCCCCGGGCTGTTTTCCTCCTGCTCACAGGCAATGTTTGTGAAATAAAGGTACTAAATAATTGTGGTTCTGTCATTCTGTCGTTCAGTTCGACGTGTAATTACTTTGTCTGTACACTACAAAACAACAAAGAAAGCCATTACAACAATACACACTATTACACCAGATGAAAAATGTACAATTTGTCCCTATAGCATATGGTAGAACCCTGAAAATCTATGAGAAAATACTAAATCAAAATAAAGTGATCGTTGGAGAGGCAAAGTAGTTCATTTTTAGTTGAAGCTTCACAGCGATCTGCTTCTAACACGCTCCCGATCACGCTCCCGATGGACTATGACACCACATGGAGGACAGAACAAACTCTCCTCAGAGCCGTAATACGCTGTTGCCGAATTCAGTTGATTTTAGGCTTTACAATTCAATACATCAACGCCGATTTTAATTTTAAGACTACATATCCCCAAACAGCGCATTTCTCGCTAAAAACCTTAAACAGATGACAGTTACTGACTGGAATATGTTGAATATATATGGAGTGAAATCAGTGCCAGGAGACGAAGCTCCGTAAAAATCGTTTTGTGTACTTGCAGAAATTATTTGTGTACTTGTAAAAAAAGATTTGTGTACTTGTAATGAGGATTCGTGTACTTGCAGAAATGATTTGAGTACTTGCAGAAAAATATTTGTGTACTTGTCTTGCAATAAATGATTTGTGTACTTGTACAAAAGTTTTGTGTATCCGTCAAAAGAGGGTGGGACCAGCTCTGACAACCCTATGGTTGTCAGAGCTGGTCCCATACACAACGGATACACAAAACTTTTGTACAAGTACCGGTACACAAATCTTTTATTGCAAGTATACGAATATTTTTCTGCAAGTACACAAATCATTTCTGCAAGTACACGAATCCTTGTTACAAGTACAAAAATCTTTTTTTACAAGTACACAAATCATTTCTGCAAGTACACAAAACTATTTATACGGAGCTTCGTCTCCTGTCACTGATTTCACTCAATAGAATATAAGCCTAGTTAAGCAAAACAATTTCAGTAGGCTGTTGCAGCCCAGTAGATTATACCTAAATCATTTTAATAAATTTAAAAAAACTGGTTGTTTTATTATTTTCATTTTTTTTGTTAAATTAGATTCATGGACATCCACTCTTAAAAATAGAATTAAAAAGTTTAAGTAAAGTTTAAGTAAATACATGCATGGTGTTTCCAAAGTCAAGTAGTAATAATGTTTAATAATCGTGATCTCAATTATGACAAAAATAATCTCTCGAGCAGCCCAACTCTTAAGCTTAAATATTCATTCTACATGTAGCCACAGAAAGGCCACCAGCATCATGTCACCTGGACACTGGACTGTTCCCGCTTTTACCACCAAGCAGATTGAGCCATTATAGGGCCTGGAGTATCAAAATCAAAACAGAGAAATTGAAAGAATTTTCTATGCACTGTCTGCACCCTGATCTATCCTTGTACACAGACATACGAACTCACACTACAACTAATTTACGCGTGTCTAATTACACATACTTTCCATGGAAAAACAATATCTCACACTCACACACTCAACACACACACACACACCAACCCATATACTGGGTAGAATCCCATACAAAAGCATTACTGCAAACATGTCATAATATGTATGCAACAAATACTACTTTGCTAATATGCAACACTGAGGCCCATGCACAGTGAGAGACAAGTCAGAGCGCTGCCTGCTACAGTTCTGTGAGCATTTCTAAATGCCACAGTGGTAGGCTCTCATGCTGGGTGTCTGTGTTCAGGATGCCACTCAATCACAGTTGTGTAAACTGGTGTGTACATTAGCAAAATACATTTTTTGCTAATTTGCTTCTTTTTTTAAATTAATATATACACTAGGACTAGGACAGTGGACGTCTTTTAAAACTTTATTTTGGACAAGAGTGACTTCATAAAAGTACCCTATTCACAATTTAATTTTCAAGAGTAGAACAAAATGTTCTTATATCTGTGCCGCACAGACTGGGGCAGTTGCTCATTAACTTAAGTTATATACAGTCTTGTGTTGTTCTGTGTTGGTCACTTGGGCACATCAGATGTTGTAGGCCTGAGAGAGAGGAAAAGGGAGTGAAGGAGATACAGATTGGGAACTGATAACACTAAACAATGGCAAGCCGGCTACAGAGCAACCTTGGCCGGGTTAGGAATATACCACATTAGTGCATTCAAGGACCTTCTTCAGACAAGTGATTGATAGTAGCCTTTAACCTTTTAAACGTGTACGTGTAATGTCTACTTAAAATTGTAGATTTGTTTTTATTTTCACTTTTTTTATAGGGCCTCATAGTTTTGCCCTTTTCAGTGGGGTCTGCCCTCAGCAGCTAAACACACAAGCCCTCCTCTGTAACTGCCACTGACGTCAGCCGTCGCCTAGCAACAGCCTTTTTGTGTAAAAGTAGCAGTGCTGACACTGTATTCAATTGAGAGAGAGCGAGAGAGAGAGAGAGAGAGAGAGAGAGAGAGAGAGAGAGAAGGAGAGAGAGAGAAGGAGAGAGAGAGAGAGGGAGAGAGAGAGAGAGAGAGAGAGAGGAAGAGGGAGCAACAGATAGAAATGAAGAGCCTTTTAAGGAACAAAAAGTTGAACTAAAACAATGAAAAGTCACAAATAAGCTTAACCTTCCAAAATAGTTAAAAAGCAAGAAAGATTTGATATATAAAAATATGAAATGAAAAAATGAAAATATCAAATATTCTCTGCTGGTTAAAAAAGCCTAGAAACACACTCCACTAAACAGATCACAAAAAATAACAATTATTGATCTTTTTTAGAAACCTAAAATTACACCCACATGTCTATTATTTTAAATATATATTTCTATGTGGCTATTTTATTGCTTATTCTATAAATTGTATCTGAATTCTTGATGAGCCCGCTTAGGATGTTGAACTTGGAGTTGAAAGTGTTAAAATTCCACTTGTGGTTTTCATTTTATATATACATGTAAGTTGGACTATGAAGTAGGAAATACCCTATACAAACCAGACACCAAACAGTTTTCCCAATCCTATTCTTCCAACGTTCTGCTCAACCCCCAGTAAACAGAGTAACTAAACCTTTACATATGTCACTAAGGGCCTATTAGTAGCAACAACAGTTATTGGAATTACATTTAAACTTAAATAACATTTGCATGACATATAAATACATGTCTGTTTATATTTGCAATTCGAAACGTGTGACACCAACAAAGCCGGGAAATATATGGTGAACCGGCAAAAAAAAATCTGTGGCCAGTTGGCACATTTAGAACTTTATCTATTTAGTTAATTTATTGACCATACGTTTGATGTCAATAAAAGAAGTGACTAAAGAATTATCAAATCAATTGCATAAAAAATGACTAAAACTGAATTATTTCCAAGCTGTTTGCATTGCCAGCCAGCAAGCCAGGTACCAAGTGATCCCAAAGCAAGCCACACAAAATGAAACGCACAACAAACTGCATGTTTTGTTTGACAACCAAATAAAAAAAAATATTTTCATATCTATATCTTGTTGACAAATGGGCTGCTTTTCTTAGCTTAAGTCTGACAGCCATGAATAGTAGCAGGCATTGCTAGCCAAACTTCATATCAAAAGAAATATAAAAGGAATAAGAACTCAATGATAAGTAGGTTCTGGTAGAGAATAACTGGCTAGCTAACTTGAGTTTTAACGCTGTCTCCGCCAGCTGCTCCTATGCGCTTATATCAATAACTCAAATTGTCCTTTGACCCTCTACGTCACCGCTCGTGTGTCTACAATAAACACGTGACGACGCAGTGTATTCATTCATGTCCGTAGCAAATGTGCCCCACGTTTCCTTGGAAGGTGACTTTCAGTGCAGAACTCCATTTGTTTATATGTTAAACATAAAAACCCGATACTGGATTTTCGGAAACCTTTAGTTGAATGAACTCTCACTTATCTACACCTTCTCCCAAACACGCTACACTGCGCTTGCTCCTAATTTTACCCAGCCACTGGGCTGACCAAAAAGCTTTTACCCTGCCTGATCTTTTCATACTGCATCCATGCAAGGTTCAACAACCGTGTGGACCTGAATGCTACTCGGCCACCTTAAATGTTTGAGCTGTTGGGAACCACAGTATGGTGCACAAATCAGTTTGAGATGAACCAAGCAGAAAATGTCTTCCACACATGAAACAAATGAGTGGTGTTGATTATGAGGTGTATGTAGTTACAATATGTGGCCCCTGGTTTGAGGAGAGCAGGCTCTCCAGATATACAAGCTCCACATAAACCCGGAGAGAGTATCATCTTATCTCTCAATAAATCTAAGCGCTAACGCCTACTACCCGTCACCAATTGAACCGTCAGGAACTTTATTCTGGCGCCAGCAGCACTCATGCATGTTAAGAGAGAAACATTACGTCTCATGTTTCAGTCCTTATGGCTTATCGTAATTCAATTAAATAGGATCCTCATCTGCTATGTCCTCTCACTTATATATTAAAAACCACTTCACACCAGGCGCTCGCTGCCTTAAATACACAAAATTGCACATAAATGAACATGTTAGAATATAAATAGGAAGCAATTCGCTAGCATGTTCTGGAGAACAATTCCTTTTTCTATTAGCAACAGTCGTTGGCCTAAGCCCCGGCAGGCCTATCATGAAAACTAAAGAGCTGCAAGCTAATTGCTGGTGATCATGACGCAAAGCGTTTCCAGGGTAACCTGAATTTTGGAGTACCCGTTCCAGCATTTCCTCATCTGTTTGCACTCACACCAGCAGGCTGACAACGCAGTGGCTGCATCCTGTTTCACTCTGCAGTCATCCAAACACGCAGAACACGTGGCTGTGCTGGCTCCCTTACTGCTGCTCGTAGCCCTTTTATTCAACAACACCTGATACTTGATGCCAAGTAGTACATTTACATAAAACCACTAAGAAATAATATTGATAATTAACTCGCAAAAAAGTATACTCGTGCTAAAAATGCCAGCAAAAAATACCAGCAACGTGCATTTTTTATTTACCAAATATTATAGGGGATTTTTTTGTTGCAGTATATAAATGTAATATTTGTATTGAATAAATGACGCAGATGATTTTAAAGTAGTGTACACTTTTTAAGTATTAAAACAATAGCTGGGCAGCCTATTAGTGAAAAATAAAATGTAGTACATAATATAGGCCAGTTAAGAACCACGCTGTGTAAAGTATACAATAGGTGTTCAGAAATGTTAATATTTGACAAATTGATTTGTATATAGGAAACTTCCTATGGGACATGTATCTGGCAGATATGCATATCTTCGGCCTTTATATAGGGCAAGTAGGGAACGTGTTTGAACTAGCACCTGCTATCTGTGTGTGAGAGTAAAATATTGCTGCTCACATATTATTCTGTGTAAATTGCTGACACTGTAACTCATTCAAAATACCAGGGAGAAAAATAACTAAGCCAAAAAAATAGACAAAAGCATATGTGAGTAAATTACGACTTTTACTAAGTAGACTGGACAAATGTTTCTGGAGCGATTAAGCAGAACGGTTAGACGGGGGAAGGACCCAGAGAACACGGCACGCAGCCTACATCAGCTGGTGAGCTGCGGGACAACAAGCAATGAGCATGGGCTGGCAATTCGAAGGATAAGGAGCTAGTCACACCAGCCTGTTTCTTTGCCTGTTTTAGAAATGCAACAGGTTTTACATCAACCATAAATAACAGCTATTTCACAATACATACAAACTACGTCTCTCTCCCTTGATTGTATTTGGTCTTCTGGAATTATTTGTCTCTATAAACCCTGTTCTCTCCACAGGGCTACAGTCCAAATAGTTTGACTGTAGCCCTTATGTTCCAAAGATATGACCCGTGCAACTATTGCCACTCTCATTCTTAATGATGTGGAATGCGAGGCACATCTTACAATCATAAATCAAATATCTCAGAACATTCTAATCCAAACTACTTGCATATAAGACCATTAAAACATTTGTGTAGCTTACACATTCAGCCATGTCACCTCGTTATCTAGATAAAGATAGCAGGCAGCCTATGCAGCATATATGCAAACATTTGGTATCGCAGAAAGAAATGAGATAGTAGACAAATTGAGTAAATTTCCTCTACCCTATATATCTGACAAGGAAAGTTACTCTGAGTTCATGTATTCACATGATTAGTTATTTAGATATCCTTAGTTCTTGTCATATTGCTGCTTTCAGAACACGTGTCGTAGCTACGGCCCCAGTCACTGCTTTCTGAGACCTGTTATTATTTAGGTGGCCCACCTGAGATTACACAACAAATGTAGTTGGAGAAATCACAGAGTTCAGTATATGTACTATATAGGTCAAAGTCAATCATCACAGAATTGCTGTGCCATATGCCAGAAATCTGATGCAGATTACAACTGATACATGTAGGGAAAATACTACTGAATCTCAAACTGCAATTTGATCATTCTTAAGATGATAACCCTCTCATTATATTTTAGATCAAAGATGATTAGATAAGGCTAAATATAATGACCACAATTATCAATACTTTACCTTTATTGATTTATTATCTTTACAAATATAACATCCAGATAAAATCTAAATAAAAAAACTATGCTTTTAGATCCAAACCATAAATTACCAACATGTGAATTTTTTTCAAGAATACAGCAGGCCTACAGATCAAAATACAAATAATAGTCATACATATGACTCATATGACAAAATTCAACAATTCTACAACGATTTCGAGCATATTCCTCTAATGTGCATTATCTTCAGTGCACCTTCTGAAAGTAGGAGGTTTCTCTTCTCATCAGAGCTAGAAGCAGTCACTAAATTCTATAGGGCGATTAGTAAAACATGGCTTTTTTTACAGTCACTCTCGTACGTCACTAGGTAGTGACGTCAATGTTATATCATTCCACATGGCTTTACAGCAAGATAACGTGACAGCTGAGAAGTACCCTGCTTTTCCCCCGCCTTGCTCTCCCTTGCTCCTCCCCTCTCTCTCTACCCACTCCCATCTCCCCCTCTCGTGCTCTCTATCCCTCCCTCTCTCGTTCTTGCCCCACCCCCCCTCCTCTCTCTACCCCTCTGACTCTCTCTGGCTGGTCTGTCCTCATGTGTATCGAAATTAGTTAAAAGCATTATTTAGCCCTGCCTGCCTCCCAAACACCAGAGAATACTGAATTCACACAAACAGGGATCCATGGTGTAAACCAGAAGCTGTCCTAACAAGACGTTTTACAATGTTAATACAATTGTGTTCACCATTATGGTGTTACTAAACAATAGCCTAGTGTTGTTTTAATTCTGTTCACCATTATGGTGTTACTAAACAATAGCCTAGTGTTGTTTTAATTCTGTTCACCATTATGGTGTTACTAAACAATAGCCTAGTGTTGTTTTAATTCTGTTCACCATTATGGTGTTACTAAACAATAGCCTAGTGTTGTTTTAATTGTGTTCACCATTATGGTGTTACTAAACAATAGCCTAGTGTTGTTTTAATTGTGTTCACCATTATGGTGTTACCAAACAATAGCCTAGTGTTGTTTTAATTGTGTTCACCATTATGGTGTTACCAAACAATAGCCTAGTGTTGTTTAATTGTGTTCAGCATTATGGTGTTACCAAACAATAGCCTAGTGTTGTTTAATTGTGTTCACCATTATGGTGTTACTAAACAATAGCCTAGTGTTGTTTAATTGTGTTCAGCATTATGGTGTTACCAAACAATAGCCTAGGGTTGTTTAATTGTGTTCAGCATTATGGTGTTACCAAACAATAGCCTAGTGTTGTTTTAATTGTGTTCACCATTATGGTATTACCAAACAATAGCCTAGTGTTGTTTTAATTGTGTTTACCATTATGGTGTTACCAAACAATAGCCTAGTGTTGTTTAATTGTGTTCACCATTATGGTATTACCAAACAATAGCCAAGTGTTGTTTTAATTGTGTTCACCATTATGGTGTTACTAAACAATAGCCTAGTGTTGTTTAATTGTGTTCACCATTATGGTGTTACTAAACAATAGCCTAGTGTTGCTTTAATTCTGTTCGCCATCATGGTGTTACTAAACAATAGCCTAGTGTTGTTTAATTGTGTTCAGCATTATGGTGTTACTAAACAATAGCCTAGTGTTGTTTTAATTGTGTTCACCATTATGGTGTTACTAAACAATAGCCTAGTGTTGCTTTAATTCTGTTCGCCATTATGGTGTTACTAAACAATAGCCTAGTGTTGTTTTAATTGTGTTCACCATTATGGTGTTACTAAACAATAGCCTAGTGTTGCTTTAATTCTGTTCGCCATTATGGTGTTACCAAACAATAGCCACATGTTGTTTAATTGTGTTCAGCATTATGGTGTTACTAAACAATAGCCTAGTGTTGTTTTAATTCTGTTCACCATTATGGTGTTACCAAACATTAGCCTAGTGTTGTTTTAATTCTGTTCACCATTATGGTGTTACTAAACAATAGCCTAGTGTTGTTTTAATTGTGTTCACCATTATGGTGTTACTAAACAATAGCCTAGTGTTGTTTTAATTCTGTTCACCATTATGGTGTTACCAAACATTAGCCTAGTGTTGTTTAATTGTGTTCACCATTATGGTGTTAATAAACAATAGCCTAGTGTTGTTTAAGTGTGTTCACCATTATAGTGTTACCAAACAATAAAATAATACATTTAATGTTCTAAGTCCATTACAATGTTTATCATCAATAGACCACTTTTTTCCACAGGTACTCCGTCCTCTAAATTCTATACTCAAAATATCTCTGATGTATGCTGTTGAAAAAAGCAGACTTAAGGAGCAGGACAGGAAGAGGGGCGTCATGATTAGATTAGATTCAACTATATAGTCATTGGTCATTACAAGTACAGTACGAAGAAATGCAGTTGGCATCCAACCAGAAGTGCAAAAGAGCAGTGCGAAAAGATATGGAGTACAGTGTGAGGATGTGCAATTGACATGGATTAGTAAGAATGATAGCATGGCGTGCAAGTGGTGATCTACATTTGGACATTTTGAAAAGAACGCTAATGGAAGGTCCCGTGAAGAGGTGTGAGTTTTTTTAGTCCGGGGTTTGCGTTGACACTCAATACTCCATCCCAATGATAACGAAATAAGAGAGCAATAGCACCACAATAAGTTGCACAGTTATACAAACTCCTTATAACGTGTAAATTATTTTGACGAATAAAGAGTATTTTTGTAATTCTCTCTGGAGACTGTCCATTGACTGTGTGTTGTAAGGAAAGAGTGGAACGCAGATAGGTTCATATGTTTAAGGACAACTCTGCCACTTCAAACATGTTGGGCTTATGGAGAAGCATTTACAGATGTTTCACCATTTGTATCGACAGATTAGGGGGTGTCCACAAAAATGGCACAAAATTTGTGACAAATGAAAAGTAACAACCAACATGAAGTGTCTGAGTAAGATGTTGTGCCAATAACAGCTTCATCTCTATGAGTCTCTGGAACTATCAATAACAGCGTCATCTCTATGAGTCTCTGGACCTACCAATAACAGCTTCAGCTCTATGAGTCTCTGGAACTATCAATAACAGCTTCAGCTCTATGAGTCTCTGGAACTATCAATAACAGCTTCATCTATATGAGTCTCTGGGACTATCAATAACAGCTTCTGCTCTATAAGTCTCTGGAACTATCAATAACAGCTTTAGCTCTATGAGTCTCTGGAACTATCAATAACAGCGTCATCTCTATGAGTTTTTGGAACTATCAATAACAGCTTCATCTCTTTGAGTCTCTGGAACTATCAATAACAGCTTCATCTCTATGAGTCTCTGGAACTATCAATAACAGCTTCAGCTCTATGAGTCTCTGGAACTATCAATAACAGCTTCACCTCTATGAGTCTCTGGAACTATCAATAACAGCGTCATCTCTATGAGTTTTTGGAACTATCAATAACAGCTTCATCTCTATGAGTCTCTGGAACTATCAATAACAGCTTCATCTCTATGAGTCTCTGGAACTATCAATAACAGCTTCAGCTCTATGAGTCTCTGGAACTATCAATAACAGCTTCAGCTCTATGAGTCTCTGAAACTATCAATAACAGCTTCATCTCTATGAGTCTTTGGAACTATCAATAACAGCTTCATCTCTATGAGTCTCTGGAACTATCAATAACAGCTTCAGCTCTATGAGTCTCTGGAACTATCAATAACAGCTTCATCTCTATGAGTTTTTGAAACTATCAATAACAGCTTCAGCTCTATGAGTCTCTGAAACTATCAATAACAGCTTCAGCTCTATGAGTCTTTGGAACTATCAATAACAGCTTCATCTCTATGAGTCTCTGGAACTATCAATAACAGCTTCAGCTCTATGAGTCTCTGGAACTATACCAGGGGATGAAACGTCAAAGATATTCTCTCCTTTGGTGTTTACATGCTGGTCGTAGGGGAAGCTGTCTATTAGCACTACATGCAAATGCCTAAACAACATCAGTTTGGTATATCAACATCAGCTTTTGTTTTCAATGCTTTTGCTGTGGTAGAATTTGCAACAGACCTCATTGCCAAGAAAATATTGGCTATCATTGTTTTATTGCTTTCAGGATTTGTAAAATATAAGAACAGCGTTTCTGTATGTGAAAGAGTTCTCACATTCCCTCCTAGACCACCTGACACACTCAAAGATCTTGCCAACGACAAATGGATGTGTTCACTCACAGATTTCGTAACAACACAGACATGGTGCAGTTCACAGAAATGTAGGTCACAGGAAGACAGAGCCACAGCTAATTGTTTTGCGTCACTTTGCTAGAGAACCCAAGTTCAGAGAACAACCACAGAATTTCTAAATTCATTTAAGCCAAGAGGAAACTAGAGTTGTCGTACTGTGTAGTTGAAATTAATTTAGTGAGTAGTAGCGTATGAATTTCAATTTAAAGGATTATATAAACCTTACTTGTGTGTGCAGAAAAACCAATGGTACAATAGATCTGTCATGAAACAAGAGTTGTGTGTGCGAGTTCACAAGCTGCATAATTTCCAGTGCCTTGATCAATCCAAAATCATGTTTACGTCTTTTAAACTTTCAATAGATCAATAGATTGATTTAGCACAAAGACTTGCAACATTTTGACAAAAAAGGATGGAGCTTTTCATTTCATCCTATAGCACATATCGACCCAAAAACATATATCTGATCAATAATGCAATATTGGGTGCTGGGTTAATCAAGATGATATTTAAATCACCTATCACTTAAAATATCCAGTCCGGGCAAAGTTTGGTGTTACTTGGAAATGTCATTGTCTTCCGTGAAACCTAACAAAAAATGTGTTTGAAT
Source organism: Dallia pectoralis (assembly GCA_029465975.1). Classification (NCBI taxonomy): domain Eukaryota; kingdom Metazoa; phylum Chordata; class Actinopteri; order Esociformes; family Umbridae; genus Dallia; species Dallia pectoralis. Next base: position 13,413,457 of record CM055749.1, on the reverse strand, counting down.
ACGAAATGAAGCAAAATGAATATTTAATGTGGTCATTGACATAGTTAGAAATAGAGATTTGAATATAAATAATTATTGTCCTTCAAACTTTGCATGAACTTAAAAAAATTGTATTAGCCGCAATTACAGCCGAATTTGTTTAGGAAATCTAAAGAAACTTGCTTCCTGAAGCACCTCCCGCAAGTTGGATTGCCTTGATGGGCACTTGGGTGACTGTGCTGGCACCTCCATTAACAACAGAATTCTAGCTGACAGCCTTTGCCTGACTTTCCTAAATTGTTCTTGCATAGTTTGGAGCTGCGCTTTAAGTCATTATCTTGTAGTAGGAGGAAATGTTCTTCAATCACGCACTGTTCACAGGGTATGACAGGGCATTGCAAAATGGAGTGATTGCCTTCTCCTTTTACCCTGTACGAATCTCCCACTTCACCACAACCAAAGCAAACCCAGACCATCACAATTACTTCACAATGCGTGACAGATTGCGTCAAGAACTCCTTCATGCTCTTTCATTTGGACTCCTTCTCACAAAAGTTTTTCTTTGTGATCCGAACAACTTCAACTTAAATTTGTCCGTCAATAACACACTGTTCCAATGTCCTTCTGTCCAGTGTCTGTGTTCAACTTCATCTTTAATTTTAATTTGCAGCTACTAATTAATGAAGTTGGCAGTTGAGAACATGTGAGGTGTTTATTTGTTAAACTAGACACAAATGTATTTGTCGAATTGCTCAGTTGTGCACCAGGGCCTCCCACTCCTCTTTATATTCTGGTTAAAAACACATGGTACACAGAAACACGGCGTTGTGTCATATCTTCTGTTTCTTGACAATTTCTCACATGGTATTGCCATCAATTATCAGAACAACAATAGGCAAGTTACAAAGTAATCACAAAACTGTGGATGCTCCAGATACTTTACTAGTCTAAAAAACTGTTTCCTTGCTTTTTTAATCAGCACAACAATTTTCTAACATAATTGCACAAGGTTTTCTAATTATCATTCCTCCAATGATTCTTTGGTTTTAAGAGACATGGCCCTGGCTAGTTGAGTCTCCATTAATATACAGTGTTAGCCCTCAGAAAGAAAATAGAAACTTGAACTACACTTCTGTCTTTAAAAACACAGTCTGCTAATTAAAATAATATTATATTCAATATCATCCACACCCTCCCATCCAATCCAAGCCACCATCTCATCTGCACATCAGATTACCCAGCAGACATCTTTTCACATTTTATATAAATAACAATGGTATATTGGACTGGAAATCTAATGTATTCAGCACAAATGGTGCTTCTTCCCGGAATCTGACTGAGCCAACAGCATTCTATGGTGTTCTTTCATATGTACACACCAGTCCCAACAAATCTTCCTTGGTCCGAAGAAGCTAATGTGAAGTACAAAAGCTCTAGGACAAGCAGGACAATATAGTTGTTGACATTATGACTTCCATCCATTTTGAGGACAACATGAACATCCCAGATGGCTAATGACCTTTTCTTCAAGGTGCTAACTATAGTGTACTCACCAGATGTGCTGTCAGCACAGTCGCTTTCACTAAAACATCTTTGACTTTGCATCCTCAACTGCATTTGTGTACAATATATACACGTAAGAAAAATCACCACGTGATGCCAAGTTTTACCATATCAACCTATTCATCAGGTATTAATATCTTACATTTTGGGCTATATGTGCAATACGTAGAATTGATATCATACCTCAAGTTACCCATAAAAATACATGTAGCTTTTAAATGTAAGTGCAAAGATAAAAAATTTAATCTGGCAGACTGAAACTTAACCCCATAGTCATTCTCATTTTTCAAACCCAAACCACTAAAATAAAAAGCCAAAACAACATAATTTGTGTCACTGTCCAAATATTTATGTATTTATTTATGTATGTAGATTGGATCATCGTTTCTTTTAATTTGGCACCATGTTGACATATGTTTAGCTTCTATCCATGAAACAGGAGATGTCACGCTCCATGGTGTAAGTGTGGTAGGAAACAAATGCAAAACAGACCATGAACGGCTAAAACATATAACTGTAACTTGAAAATAAAGCGTGCTAAATAGCGACTACAAAAAACTATGACAGCTGCAAGTCAGAAACACTCACATTTTGTTAACATGCAACAATAAGCCACACTACAGAGGACAAAAAGCAAACATTTATACACATATTGATTAACTGAATTGAAACCTGGTGTGAATGATTAGAACAAGACTGTCTTGTGGTAAACCTGTGGTAAACGGAAGGAAACCGGCACCTTTGCCTGCTATCTAGCAGAGTGTGTTGCTGTCACAAAAACCTAAAGTCTAGCAAATCTTCACACAACTTCCTGATGTTCAGCAAAGATTGTCATTATTAATTTACATTCGCAAGGTACAACCTGTTGTATTATTTTGGGGCATAAATGACTAAATATTTTTTTTTGAGTCATTTCAGGGTCAACGTGAAACAATAATGAAACAAATTACATCTGAATATCTTCTGGTGAGACCAGATGTTCGAATAAAAAGCTTCTATCTTATGCAATTTGGAGTGGGGTGGTTAGACAAATGAGGAGTATGACTGATGCCATATAATGGAGCCTCTGCAGTCCTACAAAAAACAGGCCACTGGAGATCATCACCAACCCTGACAAACATTTACCCACTTCCCTCCAGCTAGATTATGCTAAACCCGCAGACGAACTTCTTCATGCGTTCATGTTAAAGTGATAAAGCCACAAGTGTTCATACACTCACAGTAGAGAAAAACAAGTAGAACCCGTTTATCAAATTCAATTCCCTTAAGAGAAGTCCAAAAAACATGTCTGACCTGAACCACGGATGACTTTCCCATTAAATATTTTCCTCATATATAATATTCAAGATGGTGTAGTTATGAGACAATGGTATTAAGTGCACTCTTTTCCATTGCATAAATGACATGGCTCAACCATTTGAAAAATAAATGTGACAGCTCAAACACACCACAGACAACATCAAGCAAACATTCGCTTTGAAATCATTCTTGTATTGACACAAAATATGCAAACTAGGTTTAACTCTGATACAGGCCAAGGCAAAGTTGCTGTTTTATTGTATTTGTGATATATTAGGGCGTGTGTCGGCCAATCTGTCTGTTTCCATGAAAACATTTGCCTTATTTGACTATTGTTGTATTCACTCAAAAAACATGAAACCCATGTGATTTACTCAAAACGGTATATTTCATACTGCCTAATCATGTAGCTTTTCCATGAGATTAGTATTTCTTACAGCATAATTTTAAACATTTTAACTGAGATCCTTGTGGTTCTCATCCCCCTCGATCTATTCCCTACCTCAACAATGTTAACCATAACCTCCATCTTGCTACCCTCTCAAATTTGAGCATATCATGCTCTGAACTCTCTTGGATTTCTTCTTAGATTTCTCTCCTACCAAATGAAGTGGAGGACCAGTATCTGCCGCCCAGCCTCTTACCACTAGTGTTCCCCAAGGCTCAGTTATTGGCCCTCTCCTCTTCTCTCTATAACCAAGTCTCTTAGCTCTGTCATATCATTTCCTTATCTATCACTGCTATGCAGATAACACTCAGCATTGTTTTTCCATGCATTCACTTATTCATTTGGGCCAGCAACACATGGAGATCACAAGCAGAAAACAAACATCGGCAATGTATTTGGGTTTACAGTTGTACTCATAAAAAAGTTGAACCTATACATGGAAAATGAGGTACAGATTTGTGTCTTGAAATTATGTTCCAGTTTAAAATATAAAAAACAGCATAACATTTGAATTGTCAGGGTAGGGGTAAACCTGGGATTTTGCACCTGAGTTGGGTCAGCATAGTGACCTTTGCACCCAATTAGACAATGTCTTGTTTAAGATTGCATAAAATCCAACAGCACTGTCTGAGTGGAGCCTCACAGCTCACCCTTTGTAACAAGGAAACGATGTGCTGGGGAATTGCTATAAAAAGGCATTACATAAATTCTATAACTACAGAAGTATTTACAGATTTTTATAAAGATACCAAAGACAGTATTGCATGCATGTATAATATGCAATCTGGAAATCAACAATGATCACAGTCTTCGTGGTAGTTACCCCAAAAGTTAATTCGGGAAAAGGCAGGTAATGGATGCAATGTTGAGACATAGTGGAGATGTCAGTATGTAGCAATAGCTTAATAAATCTTAATTTATTGATAAAGCTTTGGCGCTATGCACATTAATTTAAAAATGTACAGTAAATCCTTTGAAGCTCATTTTAAGCACTTGGCCAACAGAATAACGTACTTGGCGGATAACAATCACAGTCACAGAACAGAGTTTTCTTTTTTTTTGTAAACATTTCATGATTGGCTAACAGCAAATAGGCCTAGAATGATTTATTTTCAAACTGCTAATGGGACTCACACCAGTGTGCACTATATAAACAGCCAGCAAACAGATGCCTATGGGTGATGGACAAACCTCCATCGGTCTGAGTTTATGCTGCTGGTATGTTCTTTGCATTTAAAATTGTTTAGTTGTGCGTCTATCGTATATAATTATGTCCTTAATATCTGCAGTAAATATGAATTCTCTTTTCCTGGTTGTTATACAATATTCACAATTTGATCAATGTGTCTACATGTGAGGAAGCATGCACTAAGTTTACATTAAATGTATATATTTTCCAAAAGAATACATTTTTACTGGTGGACAAAACCAAAAATGCAGAACGATGATAATCTTATGCGGTTCAAATCCCATGTGTAGCACCTTGAAATAATATATGATTGTCAACAAGCTTAACGAGTATGGCATGAGAAAACAACAGGAAGGAAACTGCACAATTGTTAGTCAACAGTGACATTAATAGGCCCTCGTGTTTTAGAGAATAAAGGTGCATTCTAAAGCTTGTGTGATTTGAAATGAGGATAGTGTTATCACTGCAAACTGTGGGGAATAATGTACCACAGTTTGAAATAAAGCATCAAACTAATTTAATTTGAAAACCTCAAAGTTCAGTCCCAGGTTTACCAATGACGTTGCACAAAGTCAGGTGACAAAATGAAAATTATAATTCTACGTATTATGATGCGTCCTATTTTACACATTATGCAGCAACATATTATAGTTGTCGTTTAGTGTTAAGCACAGTATGTATTAGTTAGCAGCAAAAACAAAAATGTCAGCATTTGCTGGAAAGTCAGGCTATGAACAACTTAAGAGAAAACCCATTGATGCAGGGAAGGAAATTCCAGGCAGCACCGAACATGACAAGATAAAGTTGATGTCTTTTGTTGTTATATATACCATGGAGTCATAATTAATTCAAATGATTAATGGTCCACCCAGCACAGCCAGAAGAGGACTGGCCACCCCTCAGAGCCTGGTTCCTCTCTAGTTTTCTATCTTGACTCGACCCATAAGGGAATTTTTTACTACTTGCCCCTGTGTATCAACCTGTTGATGCATGCTGTTGGGTTTCAGACTGGGTATTTGTAAAAGCTCTTTGTGACAACTGTCGTTGTGAAAATGGCTTAATAAAATGAATTTGATTTAACGCAGTACAGCATAACGCAATAAGAAAGTAAATGCTAAGACAGTGCCCTGTCCTAAGCTGGTTTGGCAAAGCAGACAAAAAGCTTGTTGCATAACTGAAACACTTGGGCCTGGATCATATATACATTATACGTGTAAGCCTGCTGTTTACAGGGTAAATAACTTCTGTTGGTCATCGTTCCATTAAAGTCTGTGGATCAAATGATCTGGTATGACACCCTTCTCGGCGGCCGACATCTTCACACGATAACGCTCATGCGAACATGCGAACATGCGAACGTCTAAAGCTACAGGTTCATAATACAGGATCCAATGATCCTCAGACTCTAGTGGTACAAAAAGAACCACAGTCCGACTGGTCCGTATGTGAGTCCGCAACTAATGGAGCACTGTGATAGCCCGTCAAGAAGTGATGCAGACCAAGCATGTTCTTGCAAATCAGAACGAAAGATGTCGACCTTGCTAAACCATTCCCAAACACAGGACATCCCAGGGGCGGGGCATTCACTTCAGAATACGGGGACTTCCTTTTAAGCGCAGAGCCATACTGAATATTTAATACTCCGAGAGATAAACACAGTAGAGCAATCAAAGGCGTGGGTTCCCCTCAGCATGTTGGAATATGCCACCACTGGTAGAAGTGGGAAGATGCGTCCAGGCGCATAGAAAACCACAAAGCTGAACCGCTTGCTGCCATAGCAGAAAACTACAACTACCATTGACAACACCAGACCTACCAGCCGATCAATTATGAAGATACCTGGGCCAATAACAAAAATGTGTGAGGAGAATGGAGATAGCACAAACGGGAGGATTATATAATTGTAGTTTATAACCGCAAATAGGGCTGTTGCAGTGAGTGAAAAACAGCAAGATATGCAGTCTTCGATGAAGAAGGTCGTGAAAATAGTATAACAGCCAAAAAAACAGCCAAAAAAAATGAGAAAATGTCAACGACAAACACTAACAGAACAACGGCAAGTACTGTTGTCTCAGACTTCATTAATTATTCAAAAGAAGTTTATAATGCATTGAGGCACAATCTGCACATTTTCTGTCTAATAGACAAAGTGCCATTGAAATCTTCAACCAGTCAGTGTAATTTGATATTAAATACTTTCCTTTTATGTAGACTAATCAATAAGCTATAGACAAGTTGGGTTTTAGGTTCTATTGAAATAGTAATCAAATCCCTCTTTATGGTCTTCCCATGCATACTTTTCTTACTATACAACAATGACTCAAATAGAAAGCTAAAATTTTCTGCCAAAGGTAGATCTATCTTTTTTATATACTTTAAGAAATAGCTAAATATTTTCTATTGAAGCTGACTTTGCTTTGATTAGCTACCTAATATGTTTGAAGGCATGCGTGTGTGTGGATTTGCCTTTTCATGAAGCTTCCTACAGGAGCCAGCATATCTAGACTCTAGTAATTACCAAAGGTTGAGGCCGAAATTAATCATAATATAAAAGCTTATGCTCTGTGGTTTAGAATACATAAAGTGTCTTATCACTACCACATCTTTAAAAGCATGTTTTATGGAAGCACAAGATAACGCAGTAGTAATTGGTCTTTCACAAACGAACAAGATGCAGCAACACATTTTGGCTGATTGTGTCATTCTGGTACACACATTTTCTTTTATCGTTCTTGCATCTAACCCAGAGCCGGCTCTAGGCTTTTCGAGGGGCCCTAGGGGGAAATCTCCTGCACAGCGAAAGTTTCTGGCTTCCTACATAACATCCAGCTTTAAGGAATAACCAACCCTTGCACTTTATGGAGTGAGGGAGCATTTACAAACCAAACTAATACACAGTCTGTTGAAGCCATTAAGCTCACATACTGACGTGTATGTTTATATCACAAAGAAATGTGTGGCACGGACAGACACCAAGCGAAGTTGAAGTAGCTTCTTTCCACAAATGACTCTGAGAAAGCCAAAGGCAGGGGAAGGCCCAGATATGCATGCAAATGTTTTACTCTTGCCGTAATACAGCCTGCTTGTTGAGAGTTGCTCTGCAGTTGGCTAAAATAATGTCACTATCTAAGTCAGACGGGTTTCGTCAGCGTGACCCCTAACGAAACTCGAGTGAAACTTATCGGCAATTGGTTGAGTGTCAAAGCTGCATAATAAGGAAAATGGAGTAAAAAAACTGACATACAGGCCTTCATTAGCCTTTTTTGGTTGGAGCTTTTACACAACGCTGGGACACACCTGACAACAATTAACAAATATACCCACCTGTACAGTTCAGCTGACGCTGAAACACAGGTGGTGCAGGAGAGACAATCTGAACAGGGTTGTGTCCCGGTGTGATCGACTTAAGCCCTTATTGGCCTCCAAATGCGTGATTGAATTTCATGTTCGGGTCGCGCCTGTGTTATGAGGTTACTCCTCATGCGTCAGAAGAACGAGTGGCCGGTTGAGAGGGGACCACTGGGCTAGATGTTAGCAGCGTGGACGGCACATGGATCGGTTTCAGAGGTCCAACACAGACTCAGTTACATTCAACCGTGGGCCCTGCGCCGTGGCAAAAGCAATGCTGCCAAGACCGTGAGAGAACACATCTGCTGAGGTGCACTTTAAAGATTATACAATAAAGCAGACTTTATTTTTCTCTATAAGACACACATAAGCACTACACAATTCACCTTCATGGGGATAGTAGGACTAAATTGGCTGGCATTTCGGGGGGAAACACTTCTGCATGACGCTCTTTACTCAAACCGCCACATTGGGATGTGCAATAAGAGAGAACAGGAACTGTTCTTGTAACCACCGTGTTTGCCTTCACACGCATTTGTCATCCTGAGCTCCAACTTCTCCAATTTGGTGATCTTTGACATCGCCTACAAAGGTATTACCTCAATAGTAGAATGCACAGCATTTCTAAGCAATAACAACAAACGATTTAGAATGAGTATGTTTTTAGATATTATGCGCATCATACAGAGACTGAGGCTGACCTCGACCAATCAACACTTTCTCAACACGTTTAAAGCATGCGAACGCATCTGACCCCCGAACACACAAACAATGTAAACCCTACTCCCCTCATTAAATTAAATCTACATGAATAATTAAAAAAGCCAATAACAGATGAGTGAGCCATTACATCAACATGGATATTGATTGTCTCAGTTCAGCACAGTTGATACCACACAGATCTATGGGCCAGTTAGCCAACTGTTGGTATATAAGGACTGCTTTTGTTTTCATACATCAAATGGCCAATGCACTGTACAAGATCAGTAAGGAAGATTTTTGCCAGCGTATCATAAGTATACAATGCTTTCTTTATTGCCAATGAGGCACCTGGCTATATCAACATTTTCTCTATGTCTTGTGTATTTATTGTATATTGGATGATTTATGTGTAGTATGACACTAGTTAACCAATTACAGATCTGGACAATGATCCAACTTCCACTATAGTCAATACAATTGGTAGTTTGTGGGCAGAATAGACAGACTGACTTAATTCAACTGAGGTATAGTAAGTGCACAAAGGCATGGTTCATAAGAATAGCATAAATATTATAGAGTCGGTGCACGAACAGGAAATAATGTTGGATAATGTATATAAGGAATAATATAGTAAAACATGCTACAGAAACATGCAAATATAAACACAGGATAAACACTACCTTCCCATGTGCCCAAAAGAAACAAATATCAAACAAAACAAACGACACACAACACTCTTTACGAAGACAAAAATTTAGAATTTGACAATCCTCTCCCACATCGGTCCACATTAAATGTTAAACCGTCCCCTAAAATAATCATTGTATTCAGTATTTGTAGAAATTGAAACCTATATCATTTTCAGATAGCCCCTATAGAGGGATTGCATTGCTCCACTGAGCCACAATAAGGTTGCTTATAACAATATATTTTAAGCGACTACCTTATTGGGGAAGGAATATCTCATGGTCACAAAACAATGGAATTAAACTGAGAGGAAAGGCTTGATGTTACTCATTTGTTCCATTACAGTGTCCTTGCACAAGGTTAACTACATTGGAATAATAACTTCATAGAGCACTTATTACATTAAGTATTCTAACACAAGTTACAACGCAGAAACTGGAATGAAACTAGTTTAAATAGTTGGCAAAAAACTCATTACTTGTCATCAACAATTCTCCCGACAAACCCAATAGGATATCTGAATGCCAAGTAGTTGAATAAAACCTTAGGATGCCTGTGTCTTGCATAACATGTTCATACAAAACAGTCGGATGAGTCTATTTCAGGAGACCAATATTTGATGGGAAACATGAAGGTGAATGACCTGACTGGTGACAAGTTCAGCAGGAGGGCTGTGACTGTCAGGACTTAACAGTGGCTACAGCAGGCCTATAAATGATGCTTGTGAAGTTGTCTGGATCCTTGTTGGAGACCACAGGTCCAGGTTGTGCACTTTGGCACACGTGTGCAGTCTGACCAGTCAGTAAGCAACACTTTCTGCAAACCCTTGGATGGAGAGAATTAATGTCATGATTAAGGTTACCTGTTCTCGGGATATGCACGGTAATGAAGGTCTGCGGGGCATTTTACAACTGCCATAATAGCTCGTGGACGTCTCCCCCAAGGAAACACAACTGGACCTTCTCCTGGGTCTGATGACCGGCACCTTCTCCTCGGCCCCCGAGGTCCTGTCGGGCGCCTCACCGGGTGGGTAATAGTGGTCCAGACAGAGCGCCAGAAGCGAGCCGGACACCCCGGCCAGACACGCACACACCGGTCTCAGGAGGGCGGGCAGACAGGTCAGACTGGTAAAAGAGACCAGCCACACGACACTGGCGAACACCAGGACCAGGACACTGTGTTTGAGTCTCAAAGTGGGGACAAGTGTTAGGGACCCCACGCAGCCCAGCACGAATAACAGCCTGCCCGCCGTCTGCATCTGATGCTGGTCCTCTCCCCACTGCAAGAAGCGCAAAACCCAAAAGTCCCCAAAATAACATGACGCCGGCAGTGACACAAACCAGCATCTATTACTCTCTCGCTTTGTCCTTCTCAGGTAAAATGTCAAAAAGAAAAAAGCGCAGCCAATGCTGAAGAGGGGGCTGACGCACTGGGAGAAGCCCGACAGGAAAGTCCGCACATCCCAAAAGCTCAAGTCGCTTCGGAGGCACCTGGGAATGAGCAAAGAAAGTGCAAATATGGCGAATGCGCCCAGGTACAGTCCGGAAACCCGACAGGTTCTAGAGTTCAGGGCGTCCCTGTTGCAGAACCCGCAGACGTTCCAAAAGAACCCCCTCTGGTGGTCCTGTTTTAACGGGGTGACGCAGCTCTTCACGTAGCCGTTCCTGGAACCCTCCGTGCTGTTTGCATGAACGAAACGCCTGGTTTTACCGTGCAAAACCTCTCCCTCGCCCGCAGACATGTTTTCAACTGCGGCGAGTTTGGATTCCTCGAAAAGTTTGTTGCTCTCCCGGTGTGTTTCCGCGTTAACGCGCCACTACGCGACCGACGCACTCCATAGTGCTCACCCAGACGTGCTCAAGCGGTTGGTCTAAAAGACAGAGACGGTGAAACTGTTGTTGTTGTGTTTAGTGCAAGAGGGACTCGGTGTCGCCGCATAGAGGCGATAATCTGCTACAGCAACTACACATGTACAGGCGCGCGCTCTGTCTGCGGCACTGCTGACGCCACATGAACGCGCATGGGCATTAAACTGAGTGGTCATAAATAAACTGTGGTCAATAAAACATAATCTGGTCATTTAGGATTTTAGTATAGGGAATGCAGATATTTTAATTAATGTTATTTAAATGTTTATTGTTATAAGTTTCATTTTAGTATAGGCATACAGATATTGTATTGAATGTTATTTAAATGTTTTTTGTTATAAGTGTCATTTCAGTATAGGGAACGCAGATATTTTAATTAATATTATTCAAATGTTTATTGTCATAAGTGTCATTATTGGTTGGGCCTAAGAACTGCAATATACATGTTTATATGTATTTAACATCTGTGTGAACAAATATGTACTAATCGTACTCGAACAACATCCCTTTTGCACAAACTAGATGTATTGGAAAATATTAATTGGGGTAGAATATTAATTAATAAAAAAATATTTTTTGGACGAACTCCCAGCAGTCTGGCTGCGTTTGAATCAAAGTGGGAGAGGCATTTACCGAACATGACTCGAAAAAAAGTGAATGGCCTTCCAAATAGTTTAGAAATGGGCATTGTATAGATTTTATTTACTGTTCCACATGTATTACGTTACAACATAAAGTCAAACTGGATTTAAGCAGGAGTTTTGGCCTCTGATCAATACAGAGTTTGTTTGAATGTAATGTTGAAGTAATTCAGATAAGCTCCACAAGGTGGGAGCAAATTATCGTGTTTTTTAATTGTAGCTACCAGTGTATTTAAGGCACAATATACATGAAAGTCTACAGAGAACAGGCGATCCTAGCAGTAGTTCTACAAGAAATATTGGAGCTAACTTGAGTCACATGCAGAATGTAGGCAATGACTGGTGAAATAGAAGTCCATTATCTTGTTGTAGGATTTCTAGTCAGTACAGTACAGATTTGTCAGAGTTTCCAAAACAGTAGATTCCTTCCGCATCATCAATAAACTGTTATTACTTCTAGTGGAGTGTGTTTGGTTTAAAAATAAACTGAATAATTGTGCTCACACAAATACAGGATATGTTTGTCCTGTTCAAGGCAAGGCAAACTACTCACTCACTACACCCTCAAACAGGCCTGCGTCCTTCAGTTCATGCTCTTTAAAACCATATTATCAACATATTATTATTAAGCAATAATAAAGGGAAGAAGTCTTATTATAACCATGTGTTCACAGCACAGTAATATGTCATATTAAATGTAGCAAACAAATATAATATATTATTATGCGTATTGGACGTACTGAATCCAGTTGTCTTGTACGAACACCATTATGGACTTGTAAGGGGGTAAATGCATGGCTCCTACAAATAGCCAGCAAGTGAAGCGAGTCACAGGAAGCATATTTAGGGGACAATGATAATGAGATGTAACTCAGTGATGTTTGGAAAACCTTATCCTGGTGCTTGGAAGTAGGAAATACTGAGTTCACCCAAAATTGAACAGGGGAAGAGAACAGGGAATGAATGTTACCTTGAGAAGAAAAAAATGTACTGCCCCACGGCTCCTAGCAACCAGTATCTAACTTAACTTATCTTGTGAATTATTTTTGTCAAAGATTCACATGAAATAATGTAACCAGACTGCTTTCTTTCACTCCACTTGACTTTTGGGGGAAGTAAAAGGCCAGTGCCAAAAGTGCTTTAAAAATCCAAAGTCCAATTTTATAATAGATATATAATATATAAATGCAGGGTATTTTATCTCATTCTAACGAAATCTAGAAATGGCCGGAACAATACTAGAACCTTCCTAAAGTAGTTGGAAATAATTTGAGATTCTCCTACTTCTCAAACATTTTTATAATCTCAGGATCATGTTGAGAAGTGAACTCACCTGTGGTCAATTGCAGAAGCTTGCAAATCATTCAACCATTTTGAGTAGCGGAAAAGACTCATTCTCATGCAGTGAGCATAGATTAAAAAAAGAAAAAAAACAGAGAATTGTCTGAGGTTAAACACACGATTCAGGGCAAGTATGGAAAATCTCAAGGCTACAAGTCCATCTCTAGAGACCTTGATAACGTTGTTTTCACTGTAAATAAAGTTATCACGAAGGTTAAGGCCCTTGCAACTGTAACCAACCGCCCGGGATATGGCTGCAAGTGAAACATCACAGCAAATGATTGTTTGAAAGGTCAAGGCTGATCCAGAGATTAGAAAAAAATGCACTGCCCTGGGGCTTTGGGAGTTTATATTTTGACCAGAGGGTACTGTGGCCTGTATTGTCCCTCAATCAAGACTTACAGTAGCACTGGGTTGGTTCTGAGTTGAATCAGAACCAACCCTATTTGGCTTAAGAGGCAAGCCAGCCTAACCCAAACTTTGGAGTTGCCATATAGAAAATTAGTGCAGGAGGATGGACCAACAACCTGTGCAGGTGTCAAACGGACTTGGATTTTGCCAGTTCAAAAGACAACACTGTTGTAAATGATAATACACAATCAGGAACCGACTAACGAGACTCCAACGAGGCGACACAACCCTGCGTGGATGCACTGTATTGTAGCGTCCGGCAGGGGGAATCAAACCAGCGCCCTACGGCTCCGCAGCCGAGCGCACTACCCGCTGCACCAAATAGGGATATCCCATTTGGAGGGGCATGTAGCGTCGTAAATGATAATACACCAGGGTCTCTACATCACCCCCACTAAACAGGAGAGAGTGTCCTCACGCTTCACTTATCAAAAGTCCCTCACGCAGACACGCCTCTCCGATGACTCTCGCAGCCCATCCCACTTCTGACACGAATATTGCATCCGGCGGAGGGAATCGAACCAGCGCCCTACAGCTCCACAGCCGAGCGCACTACCCACTGCACTAAATAGGGATATCCCATTTGGAGGGGCGAGTAGCGGCACCACCAGGGTCACTACAGTATTAGTAAAAAAAAATGCTGTCCGTGAATTTCTTTGCAGCAGAGATATGGAGTGAGGAACCAGCTGAAAAAGTAAAAGTCCACTTTTTACACATAGAGAGTTTGGACCATAAGGGCCTGAAAGCAACGACATGCAGGGGCTGGAAGTTAACAACTTACTTTCTGGGCAGGAGATGCTAGGTTGGTCAAGGTTCGGGAAACAAATTAGCAGTGAGGATTTGCTCATGGTCAGGCCCTGGCCTGAGAAAAGCCATACAGGGCCCCGACCCAGAGGTCCAAAATCCAACTGCTAGACAAGCAGATGCCACAGAGGCTTGTTGAGCAGACAGTCCGGACACAGTTTTTGTGCCAGTGGGGAGAGACAAAAATGGAAGACAGACATTCTAAGCAAACTCTTTACAACAATGCTTGAATGTTTCCGCAGATATGTTTGATGCATGCGTTTTCCCCATATTGTCACCAAATTGACCTAAGGACTGGGAACTGGTCATTCTATAGGGTAACAAAAATGTCTTGTGCTTAATCATAATTAAAACTCATTCACAGAAATTTAACAGATTAACCAGTCCTAAATGGCTCTTTCAAATGTGACCAGATGAGTTTTACCCAAATGACTGATAGTGCCCATTTAGACCTCCAACATGGAATGTCCTAAAATGTGACTTTGTCTGACCTGGTGAAGAGGAGAAGAAACAAAAACATGTTTAATAGATGTATTCATCCAAATGTCACAAGCAACCAGTCTAACTCAAAACTGTTTTTTAGTCTGTCTATGTAGAGGTGTTTTATGTAGTGCTAGTGAACCTCAAAGATAATACGTTTTGTTTGTTTAACTCAACATAATAGTGTAGTAGATATAAGTAAAAAATAAATGTACGTAAATATATATCAAGGTGTTTAGATTATGGACCAATCGTAAATATGTTAGAACGCAAACAAAAACATCATCTGCTCTATTGATCTAAACCAGCAACTTTAAAAATAATGTTCCGGAGTGTAGTTATAATTTAGAATTGCGCTTTTCGACATCCGGGTTGTTTGTCCCTTCTCGCTTGCGGTAGCAGTGACGTGGCCCAGCAGTGTATCTTCCACGTCACTGGGAAGTGAGGAACGTCTAGCTCGAGAAGATCCTCTGAGCATTTCTACCGATGCTCAAGTAAATAGCAAACATAACATTTTTTTAACAATTTGAAAACGAACACCGTGCAGTAAGGTACGTGTTTATTTTTTTACAGTAACCTAGAGCAGAAACCTGGGGTCGGGTTAATGTTTTCTGTATATTATCCACCATTTGCAACTCTACATGGCTAACGATAATGGATGACAAGCGGAGCTAGATTGCTGTATTATTTACGCGAAATGAAAGCGGAGTTAGGATGTCTGGCCGACACGATCCTACAAAGAAAGTGCTACTCATGTGTGTTTATGTGTAGTGCATGTCACAAATAGACTTGGGTGAATCGTTAGGACATAAGTGGTCAAGTTATAGGCTACCAAACTAGCCACACTACTACTAGTAATACTACTACTAGACGGCCTAGCTTAGCATAGCTGAGCTGTGTGAATAAACAACATGAGTAGCTAGGCTCACTTGTCTACGTGGATGGTACTTAAGACTGAGACAACGTACTATTGTACATGTTGTCCAGTGTTTTTACTCGCTTTTCGAAATCTGGTAGTTACTCAGTTTCCTTAGTGGTCACCTTTTAATTTTGTTTAGCGTTGACATGGGCTGTTTTAAAACTCTTAATGTCTCCAGTTTTTAGTGGTCACTGCCTCTCTCCTAAACATCTACTACTACTAAACATCTACATCCATAGCCTCTACTTAACTCTGAATGGTATAACGTAACACCACGTACACACATATTGCGATAAACCTCGATCGTTCCGGCATGTTTTGATATGTTTTAAGTTGGACGACTATCAACCGCACAACAACCGGAAGTTGTCGGAAGAATAGGAAAAATCAGGTGCTACTGTTTAATATTGTCCCACCTGTCCCAGTGCGTTAAGACTCTGGGTCTGCTGCATAGCAAACAGTGAAATAAGGTGACATTGTCAATCCATTAAGCGATAGTGTAACCACGATGTACGGTATATGAATACAACATGACTTGAAATCACAATTTGTTACCATGCAAAGACAGCGTCCATCCGGTAACAGGACTCCATTTGGTCTAGGTCTGTCAAATGGATATTATTATTTAATGTGTTTACTGGAGTAACAGCCCCAACCTTGCGTTGACAACACACGGTAATACTTTGATAAAGGAGAGAAAACATATTCTTACTGCCTGGTTAAAAACTTGCATTCAGAATAGAAACTTTTCTGATCAACAAAATCATTTTTGACACATCCCATTTCGGACTGGATGTATATTACGTGTATTGTTTATGTGCATAACTTAGAAAGATAATTATCTGCTAGGCCAAACTGTTCCAAGTATAAAAGCAGGAAAAATAATCAATGGAAAAGGATAATATTGATGAACAAACACTGTAGAATGCTTGTGCGCCAACAATCAGTGCTGTTTTGGCCAGTTTACGGTCTGACATAAACAATTTGCAGGTGGAACTTAAACATGTAAAGCTTGTACTTAACACTAGCAAAACCAAATGCATGCTTTTTTCAAATCCCGTCAGTTGATTTGATCGGATTACAGCATCACTCTTTGGATGGTTCTATAATTGATCTTTCATTTAAGAAACATACCAATGAGCTTGTTAAAATGCTTAAGTGTAAAGTGGGTTTCTTCTACAGCAACAAATCTTGCTTTTCTATTATGCTAATTAAACTTTTTGCCTGTGCTGGATTATGGGGATACAATAAACCAAACTGCATCTGCTTCTACTCTGAAATTACTTGACACTCTGTCATAGTGCCCAGCGTTTTATTACTTTGGACCGTTATAATACTCATCACTGCATTTTATGCCAGAAAGTTGTCAGGACATCCTTAAAAGTGCGTAGATCTCTCCATTACTCTATTTTCGTTTACAAAACACACAGGCTTTCATTATATTTAGTATCACTGTTGACACTGATCGTCTGGATTCAGTACTAGATCCCAGAGTTGGATAGTTTTAAAAACATATTTTGAAAATGCTGAGTTGGGTAGTTCAGCCATCTTTTTAATGCATATACTACAAAATGTTACATTTTTATTGTGGGAATTGTCTTTGTTTTAATTGATTTATTAATTAAATTATTGTCTGTGAATGAACTAGTCCATAGCAGTTTTTGAGTAATAGCAAACTAGGAATGGTGTTCAATAACTATGTGAAATGTGCTTACATTTGGTGTGAATTGTGCTTTAAGATGATGTGTACTTCATAGGAATTATCTTCACATTTCTTTTTACTGGGCTTCTGCAAGAGAGAGGGCAATTCATCCGGCAAAATGACGGCAGCCGAGAACGTTTGTTACACCCTGATTAATGTCCCAAATGACTCCGAACCACCATCTGAAGTCAGTCTTAAAGCAGACTTGGGTAAGAAATAGCATCTAGTGGTATTCCTACATCTGATATCTCAATACACTATGGAATGAGTTGTGATTAATATATATACACAATGTTTGTTTTCCAGAAAAAGGAGAGATCAAGGCCAAGACAGAGGCCCTGAAGAAGGTCATCATCATGATACTAAACGGAGAGAAGTTGCCTGGTCTCCTGATGACTATAATCAGATTTGTCCTCCCACTTCAAGACCACACCATCAAAAAGCTTCTGCTGGTCTTCTGGGAAATTGTCCCAAAGACAACTCCAGATGGCAAGTTGCTTCAGGAAATGATCCTGGTCTGCGATGCTTACAGAAAGGTAAAGTAAATAAGGCCGGAAAATGTCAAAAGCACAAATTTAATTTATTCAGGCTTTTTCCTATATTTCTTCCCCTGTTTGTTAATGCAAAATGGAAATGATTGGTCTAATTTTTGATGAGCTAAAAAATGTCAGATAATATTTTCTAACAACAAATCCATTCCATACATCAGAGAATTAAGTGACATATGTTTCTGTTAAACGTGTTATAAACTCTGTTTTGAATGAACCCCAGTTCAATACTTGCGTGATATCATTTGTCTCTTTGTGTCACGATTATCTTCCAACTAGTTTCTTACGCAGCCAGCACCACCTACACGTACGTTCGTTTTCTATTTCAGGACCTTCAGCACCCTAACGAGTTCATCCGTGGATCCACTCTGCGCTTTCTCTGCAAGCTGAAGGAGTCGGAGCTGCTGGAGCCCCTCATGCCTGCCATCCGTGCCTGTCTGGAGCATCGCCACAGCTATGTGCGCCGTAATGCTGTGCTGGCCATCTACACCATCTACAGGTACTCTCACTGTGCATATGGCAATGCTGTGCTGGCCATCTACAGGTACTCTGACTGTGCACACGACACAGAGGTCGTCATACGATTTGGTTGCGTTCGACGGGAACCACATTTGCCTCAGCGATATTCTTTCTTCTCAGGAACTTTGAAAATCTGATCCCAGATGCCCCGGAGTTGATCCACGATTTCCTCGTCAATGAAAAAGATGCCAGTTGCAAGAGGAATGCTTTCATGATGCTAATTCACGCAGACCAGGTCAATGTTATTGGTATTGTTATTCTATGGGAGTCCATCCACTGGTCATATTTCTGGGACTAACTCGGTTTCTTCCCACTGTACAGGACCGAGCTCTGGATTACCTCAGCACCTGCATTGATCAAGTGCATACATTTGGAGATATTCTCCAGTTGGTTATTGTGGAGCTGATTTATAAGGTGTGTCCTGTAGACCTTTCCTCGCCATAATCTCCTAAACTGCACTGTATAGAGAACGGGGTGGGATTTGTGCCTGAACAACTGTCCAGTCTTATGTGTTTTCTCCATGTGTAGGTGTGCCACGCCAACCCCTCAGAGCGGGCACGCTTCATCCGCTGCATCTACAACCTGTTGCAGTCCTCCAGCCCGGCGGTGAAGTATGAGGCAGCTGGCACACTCGTCACACTGTCCAGTGCACCCACTGCCATTAAGGTACCTGATCCATTTGGCTGCTCTGTTAAGTTCTACACGGTCCAGTGCACCCACTGCCATTAAGGTACCTGATCCATTTGGCTGCTCTGTTAAGTTCTACACTGTCAAGTGCACCCACTGCCATTAAGGTACCTGATCCATTTGGCTGCTCTGTTAAGTTCTACACGGTCCAGTGCACCCACTGCCATTAAGGTACCTGATCCATTTGGCTGCTCTGTTAAGTTCTACACTGTCCAGTGCACCCACTGCCATTAAGGTACCTGATCCATTTGGCTGCTCTGTTAAGTTCTACACGGTCCAGTGCACCCACTGCCATTAAGGTACCTGATCCATTTGGCTGCTCTGTTAAGTTCTACACGGTCCAGTGCACCCACTGCCATTAAGGTACCTGATCCATTTGGCTGCTCTGTTAAGTTCTACACTGTCAAGTGCACCCACTGCCATTAAGGTACCTGATCCATTTGGCTGCTCTGTTAAGTTCTACACTGTCAAGTGCACCCACTGCCATTAAGGTACCTGATCCATTTGGCTGCTCTGTTAAGTTCTACACTGTCCAGTGCACCCACTGCCATTAAGGTACCTGATCCATTTGGCTGCTCTGTTAAGTTCTACACGGTCCAGTGCACCCACTGCCATTAAGGTACCTGATCCATTTGGCTGCTCTGTTAAGTTTACACTGTCCAGTGCACCCACTGCCATTAAGGTACCTGATCCATTTGGCTCCTCTGTTAAGTTCTGCTGTCTTTAGTTTACAATTACTTTACAAGTTTAACTGACTTGAAATGGATTCTCATTTATAGCAGTTAACTGAGATTAGTTATGGTGAAAAAAAATTATATTGACAGAACAACATTAACCTTTAAGAGCTGGGTTACCTGACCCTAAAAATTGCCCCTAAAAATGGTTAAACAGCCTCTTCTTAGTTGTCAACAGCGATGTTGTGTAAAAGTTCCAACCATATCTACATTGAAACTGGGAAACATTGAGAATGTTAGTCAGGCTTTGAGTGTCTTTCAAGGGTGTTGCTGTTGTTTATTGTAGGCCGCTGCCCAGTGCTACATTGACCTGATCATCAAGGAGAGCGACAACAACGTGAAACTGATCGTCCTGGATCGTCTGATCGAGCTGAAGGAGCATCCTACTCACGAACGGGTTCTCCAGGTAACTCAGGATGACCACATTGCATTTTGTGTACCCGTGAGTCTTTGGTTGTTATGCTAACCTGGTTGCTTTCTTTTCTCTGCCCACCCAGGACCTGGTGATGGATATTCTGCGTGTGTTGAGCACACCAGACTTAGAGGTCCGGAAGAAGACCCTGCAGCTTTCGCTGGATCTAGTCTCCTCCCGAAATGTAGAGGAGGTGCGTGTGATTTCAGTCCTCATGTCCTGCCACTGGCGCTTTATTTATAGAGGAAGGGTGAGGTGTTTACAGACGTTGTCCGTCTATTTATGTTCCAGTTGGTGATAGTCCTGAAGAAGGAAGTGATTAAGACCAACAACGTGACAGAGCACGAGGACACTGATAAGTTCCGCCAGCTCCTGGTCCGCACCCTCCATTCCTGCAGTGTCCGCTTCCCAGACATGGCTGCAAATGTCATCCCTGTGGTGAGCTACACCGTTTACACAGCACGACCCTGACAGGAAACACAGCACGACCCTGACAGGAAACACAGCACGACCCTGACAGGAAACACAGCACGACCCTGACAGGAAACACAGCACGGCCGTGACAGGAAACACAGCACGACCCTGACAGGAAGCGCAGCACGGCCGTGACAGGAAACGCAGCACGACCCTGACAGGAAACGCAGCACGACCCTGACAGGAAACACAGCACGACCCTGAGAGGAAACACAGCACGACCCTGACAGGAAACACAGCACGACCCTGACAGGAAACACAGCACGACCCTGACAGGAAACACAGCACGACCCTGACAGGAAACACAGCTCTGGCCATTAGGTCGTTCATTGGTGTCGTTCAGTGAAGTCATTCAGTGTAATCTGACCTAAACAAATGGATAGGCGAAACATAATTTCTTGTACTTTGTTGACAGTGTGTGATTTGTTTGTTTCAGCTGATGGAGTTCTTAAGTGACACTAATGAGGCTGCAGCTGCTGACGTGCTGGAGTTTGTGAGGGAGGCAATACAGCGGTTTGACAACCTGAGGCCGCTCATCATCGAGAAGATGCTGGAAGTCTTCCATGCCATCAAGACAGTGAAGTAAGACCTAACTAATGTGTATGCATGAGAACTGAATCAATGTATGTCCCTATAAATGTGTATGCATGAGAACTGAATCAATGGTTTACCCTATAAATGTGTATGCATGAGAACTGAATCAATGTAGATCCCTATAAATGTGTATGCATGAGAACTGAATCAATGGTTTACCCTATAAATGTGTCGGTGTGAGAAATTAATCAATGTAGATCCCTATAAATGTGTCGGTGTGAGAACCCAATCAATGTTTGTCCCTTCAAATGTTTTCCTGACAGCAGTGTTGATATTGACCCGTGTTTAAACTGTTAGGATCTACAGAGGAGCACTCTGGATCCTTGGAGAATACTGTAGCACTAAAGAGGACATTCAGAGTGTGATGACTGAAGTACGCCGGTCACTCGGAGAGGTACGCATGGGAACATGTATTATTCATCCATTTAAGACCATAATGGTAAGTAATTGGTGGCAGTCGTTTCATACCCGTGGCTCATCTCCTTGATTTAGATCCCGATTGTGGAGAACGAAATAAAGAAAGAGGCCGGAGAGGTTAAGCCAGAGGAGGAGGTGAACGCAGCGCCAGCAGCCAAACTGGTGACCGAGATGGGCACTTACGTGACACAGAGTGCCCTCAGTTCCTCCAGACCCTCAAAGAAAGAGGAAGACAGGTAACCAGGAGGAGATTCAGGTGTTTTGTAGTAAGTAAGAACCCGAGTGATGTAATGACACAGAATTCACCTGTTGATTGTTTCTGTGCAGACCTCCTCTCAGGGGTTTTTTGATGGATGGAGACTTTTATGTAGCAGCATCGTTGGCCACCACCCTGACCAAAGTGGCCCTGCGATATGTTGCCATCGTTCCAGACAAAAAGAGACAAAATGTAAGTATGTGGAATCTCTCATCTTAAGCAGTTTGTATGTAGTTCTGTAATGGTAGTTTTGGATTCACGTTACATTGCATCAATGCATTTAGCTAACCCTGGTGTCCTTATGCCCTCACCCTGTTCATCCTCTAGTCCTTTGTGGCCGAGTCCATGCTGATCATGGCCACCATCTTGCATCTGGGCAAGTCCTCTCTACCCAAGAAGCCCATCACAGATGACGACGTGGACCGCATCTCGCTGTGCCTCAAGGTGCTGTCCGAGTGCTCCCCTCTTATGAACGACATATTCAACAAGGAGTGTCGCAAGTCCCTGTCTCACATGCTCACTGTGAGGCTGGAGGAGGAGAAGCTATCACAGAAGGTGAGGAGGAGTGCCGTCTCCATGCTGCTCATTGGACTTCTGCTCCCAGTTAACTCTGCTACATTGTGGTTCGCCGTGCAGCTTCTTCTTTCTCTGTTATAGGAAAGGTGGCTTGTATTGCTTCGGTACGTGTGTGGCAGATTGTCTCTGTGGAAACCAAAATGTTAAACATTAAATTGCTTAGATTGGAATTAGGTACACATAAAATAAATAGATGTTTGGTTATACTCGGAGGTTTACAGTTGAGTGTTGAATTGAGTGTTGAGCAAAATGAATATGTATATAGAAAAACTGAGTTGGGATGCACACACAGTATAACAAAAGCAATCACAGTTCACAGTAAAAAGGTAATGTATTCAATTGGCTTAAACTGCCTTATCGTCATGCCAGATATAAGTAATGCCCAAAGACCTATTGTTAATGCCAATGGGTCTGAGACGGGATTACAGAACATCTGTAGTACTGTATCTACATGGAGGACATTGGAGTTACATTCTAGTCTAATATATCTCTAGTCTAATATATCTAAGACAGACCAAATTCCACAGGATCACAGCATGACATCCTTGGATCTAAATGCATCTGTTGTACTGTATCTACATGAAGGACATTGTAGTCTAATATATCTCTAGTCTAATATA
Source organism: Dallia pectoralis (assembly GCA_029465975.1). Lineage (NCBI taxonomy): Eukaryota > Metazoa > Chordata > Actinopteri > Esociformes > Umbridae > Dallia > Dallia pectoralis. The sequence continues at coordinate 13,390,239 of CM055749.1, read as the reverse complement.
TCTCTAGTCTAATATATCTCTAGTCTAATATATCTCTAGTCTAATATATCTCTAGTCTAATATATCTAAGACAGACCAAATTTAACAGGATCACAGCATGACATCCTTGGATCTAAATGCATTTGTTGCCACAATTAGTATAGATTAAAAAAAGTATATTTACAGCGTAAGTGGGGTGATCAGGTGTAATTTCTGTTTTATTTGTGAGTTATATAACATTTTTGTCAATAGTGTTAAATGTCTGCCCCAAATCCACATGGTCCAATAATAACCATTTTCCTCCTGGCAGCACTGTTTTTGCTCACGGTGTCCTGTTTTCTAAAACGTTCTCATCCATAGAAAGAGTCAGAGAAGCGTAACGTGCTCGTGCATGCTGACGACCCCATTTCCTTTATGCAACTGACCGCCAAGAATGAGATGACTTCTAAAGAAGACCAGTTCCAGCTCAGTTTACTGGCTGCTATGGGCAACACCCTTAAGAAGGAGGCAGCGGACCCATTGGCTTCCAAACTTAACAAGGTACGCCCACAGGAACGCTGTAGTGCCTCATTGTGCCAGCAGGTGGCGCTGTTTGCCCATCATGTACCAGAAATGTATCGGCAACGAATATCAAAGATGTATCGGCCTACTCCACAGGATCAGCCATGAAAGAGAGATATGATCCTTCAGATTAAGATTATGGCATGAGTTGTTCATCAGAATTTCACTACAGAGTTGTAAATTTTATATTGGTTGTTACATTTCCATTTGAATTATTGACGAGGTCTCTACTGTATATCTAGTTTGAGTGGACCTTGTCATCCTGAGTGCATGTTGTCAATGTGTTGCAGGTGACCCAGCTGACGGGTTTCTCAGACCCAGTTTATGCTGAGGCCTATGTCCATGTGAACCAGTATGACATTGTGCTGGATGTGCTGGTGGTCAACCAAACTAATGATACACTTCAGAACTGCACGCTGGAGCTAGCTACATTGGGTGAGGCTCTAGTCTAATCATCGTATGACAGTAGGATCCCATTTCTCCTGGTATTGCACATTGTAGAAATAGATCTGCATTAGGTAAGGAGCAGCTATTTTAATAAAATGTTTGTCCCAGAAATAGTTAATCAATTAAACTGAAGGCTTTATCCCTGTACTCAGAAATGTTGTGTTGATGTTTGGGTAATAATGCCATTTTGGGCTAGGTGTGTAATTGTTTTTTTTAAATGTATGCATAATGTAAAGTTATAATCACTCTGTCATCCTCAGTTCACCGTGGCATTTCACATTTAATAACAAGTGCTTTTGCTGAATTGGCACATGCATGACAATTTCCGGAGACCTTTCTGTTTTACAATAAGTGGTCTGAAATTGCCCAATTCATCTCTAATTGAGCGTGACCAATTATGACAGATTTGAGTTATGGGTTTACTGAGATGAATCAAGGCAAATGTACTGTACCACAGTCCATCATCTCCCCATGCAATTACTCTAGCATTTGGTTTGCCGCAGTTTGAAGTTTGTTTGTTTGAAAATGACGAGGAGCAAATCAATTTGGAATCAGATGGTTCTAGTTCTTACTCCTGCTTGGTTGTTTTGCTCAGTCTGTTTTTTTATGTGTTTGATCTTGAAACCACAACTTTTAATTGCAGTGTTGTTGGTTGCAATAGCATTGCAGTTGTAGGTTGGATAAATGATTGGCACTTTAGTTAGAACCAATTGTTTATTTCTAGCGCCAGGAGTGCTGGCTTACCAAAAAGATCAACTGGACGTGGATAATGTGCTCACTTGAAGCCCCACAACCTTTTACATTTGTTTGTTTTTCAAATCATTCAGAATACTTACTGGGAGTTGTTTCAGGGCCGTCTGTGTGATTTGTAAATTGAGTTTAAAGACATTACATCTTAAATTTCAACAGGTGACCTTAAACTGGTTGAGAAACCTTCTCCTCTTACTCTGGCTCCTCACGACTTTGCCAACATCAAGGCAAACGTCAAAGTGGCATCCACAGAGAATGGGATCATATTTGGAAACATTGGTGAGACACCTGTTTTTGGGATACATGTCAGGCAGAATCCTTCAGGCCATTCAAGACATTTGTGCTAACGTGCGCCTGTCTGTCTCAGTGTATGATGTGTCAGGAGCAGCCAGTGACAGGAACTGCGTGGTCCTCAGTGATATCCACATTGATATCATGGACTACATTCAGCCGGCCTCGTGCACAGATGCGGAGTTCAGACAGATGTGGGCTGAATTTGAGTGGGAGAATAAGGTATTTCTGCCAGACCGGGGGAACTGTTTGTACTTACCGGTATTGTGTTTGCATTGTTAACACTAATTTCCCCACCCACTCCCACTCCATTGTATGGAATACAGATGACTCTGCTTAAAGTTATGGCTAATATTTGTGGTGAAAGCTCCTTTTTAGGCCCCCTCAGTAGCCTCCAATTGTGGTTGATTTAACAGGTTTTCTCCCTGTCCTACTCATTTTACAGCAGCTACAAAAGTTAAGACAAGTTAAGCTACAAAAATACTATTAAGACAATGTTTGATGTTTTTAAAATGCAAGCCAAAATATCTGGTTCCGCCTCAAGAAGATGAAACGATTTCCTGATATTCAGTCAGTATCTCCTGTTGCCTAATGTTGTAATAATACTGTTTCTTCTAGGTGACTGTGAATACCAACATTGCAGATCTCAATGAATACCTCCACCACATACTCAGCTCCACCAACATGAAGTGTCTGACCCCAGAAAAGGTACAGTAGTGCTGAAACATGGCATTATTACATCAATAGGTCAATGGCTATCTGTGGTCACTACAGGACCTATTCATGCAGAGTTACGAGTGTTCAACCTCGTGTCATACCAACATGGCTACTCAATCATCCACAGCTTCCAGATAAATATAATAATTCAGATGGAGGCGGTCAAGCTAATTAAATGGAACATTAGCTGCCTTACTATTCTTTATCGTATGACTGTTAACAGTTTTATAATGGCAGTTGGTCTTTATTGTGATGGCTTTATTTGTCTCGTCACCTCAACACTCTCTCACTCCGCGTAATCTATCTTTACGACCAGGCGCTCTCCGGTTTCTGTGGCTTCATGGCTGCCAACCTGTATGCTCGCTCCATCTTCGGTGAAGACGCCCTGGCCAACGTCAGCATCGAGAAACCCATCCACCTGGGTCCAGACGCACCCGTCAATGGACACATCCGCATCAGAGCCAAGAGCCAGGTGGGTCACTAGGAATACTTCCTATTTGAAAATCTCCTCATTCCTAACTCATTCTGTTGGATTTTAGATGTTCATATCCAAACTTTGTACAGGTGAAGGTAACCCAATTGAACTCAAATGAAATCTACAGAGTTATACACCTTGCTTAAATTGCAATTGTAGCGTTCAATTCTAAGTATTTTTTTCCCACGTATGGACCGCTCCCTTATCACTTCTATCAGAATTAGGATCTGGGATTTGCCCGGGTCATTCCATAACCCTCTCCCTTTTGCCATTTCGTTGTGGACTTGCCGTGTTTTAAATGATTGTCTTGTTCCGAGATAGGTTTTTTGTTTACATTCAGCTTTTTAACACATTTCCTTATGTATTTTGGTACAATGTCGTGGTTGATTTAATGATACCTAGCCAGTCTGGACTTGATACAGCAAATTCAGTCTCAAGCCATTAGTCCCCTCCCACCAGGCATTACTGTTAATATAGGAAGCTTCTGTTCAAAGACACTATGTTTCTTTATTGGCCATTGTGACCACACAACTTCACATTTGATCGTAAATCTTTCCAGAGCACAATGTTCCAGTTGTCTGGTGTTTGACATGGGTGTTGTCCGGCAATATACAATATAATTTTCTGAGGTTTATTCCTTCCTGACTTTCAATTAAGGACTGCCTTGTGTATTTCTGACAGTGGACCCATCCACTTTGACATTTACTATGGCTAGAGATGCTTTTAGGTTGCCCACATATTTCCCAGGGGACAGCATTTATTGGGACAACCTGTCCCAGATTGACAGTGTGGGATTTGTTAATTTGACTTTTTAGAATCTGCTGGACTGTGGAATGATTTACTTGTCTGCTTGTAAAGGATTTTGCAACCCCTACATCAACCCCTACATCAACCCCTACATCAACCTCTTCATCAACCTCATAACAGATTATCTTCTTTACCCTATCAGATCTCAGATTTGATCCAGCAACCTTTCAGTTACTTCAGTTAAGATTAATTTTAGTGTATATTGAGTTGTTTTGATAACATAACCCTTTCTTCAAACTTTATTTATTCATGTGAAATTAGTGTTTTTTTTGTCAGTATTTTTTGGATCATAAATCCATGTCCACATATGTCAACCTCTCAGGGAGTGGGTGCACTCAAGTTTAGTTTTTCACATGTGTCGCTGGTGTTGTACATGGGTTAATGTGACAGTGTTTATTATAGACTATGTATGGCAAGTAACTCTCAGCTCTATTCACAGGGTATGGCGTTAAGTCTGGGCGACAAGATCAACCTTTCCCAGAAGAAATCATCGGCATAAAGCAATCTGAAAACCTACAGTCCTTTTGCGAACTCTACATTATTGGGCATAATTAATCTGTCAAGAAACCTATTGCTTTCTGCTATTTCTCTTCTGTCTTCTCCATCGTCTGTTTCATCTGATCACAGTATATTTAAGAAAGCGATTTATGGCCAAACGCTTAAGTACTTGTCTGTGTGTATACGTCTATTTTGCACCTGTGTCCAGAAGAAACTCCCTTTCTCAAGTGACATCCCTGTCTTATCTTTAATTTTCAATAAACATGACATATGTTAACATTCTTCCCAAGTGTTTCAGTTTCTTATGTTTAAGCTGACTGACAAAAGGTTAAATGCAACGCTATTGACTATAAGGTAGTAAAACCTGTGGGCCGTAAGGATGCATCTATAATACAGAGAGCACTTCCAACATGTTCCCCAGTTAAATGCTGAAGAATTTGTGTGAAGGCCTCAAACTATCGATAATTCAATATCTTTGTTAACATTTCGTTATGATACTTTAACCCTAAAAGCTGCAGAAATAATACATTGATCGCACAGAGTAGCAACCTTAAAGAAACCTTGAATATTATGATATGAATATTGTTTTTAGAGTTTTACTTGTCTTGTTTTTGTGTGGTATCAGAATGACTGACTGGATAGAAAAAACCCACACATTGTTGTAAGGAACGTGGTTTCCTTTACATTTGTAACTCAGAACTTTACTTTTTTCACATGTTCAACATGAAGTTGATAACTTGAGGTAACTAGGGGAATTCCCAGTGATGAAACACAAATCCATGTAGGTTCATTAAACTTTCAGTATGTATCACTCAAATGTTTTTCATAAAGCCATTTTACATGATTGACTAAAAGTGCTTTTACAGATTCCCAGCCTGAAACCCAGAAGAGCTGTCAACAACAACATTGATACTAGGAAAATACTCCCTGGTAGGAATGGACTTTTCTAAGAACCAGACTGAGTGTGCAGTCCTCTTCTGGGTGTGCCAGGTGAAGATTATAAGAGTACACAACCATTTTGACTGCGTCAATGTTGTTTCGTGTGTGAATTATGCTCAATGTCATAAAACCGAGTCCAAAACATCTCCAGATGAGCACCATCATTCATTAGACAGTGACCATTTTCTTTGACAATGAGGTTGAAGTGCAGAATGTTAGCTTAGAGGGTATTTTTATACATATCCGATGAAATTGTTGTAAATGACAACACCTTTTGTAAATAGTCCCACAGTGAAATGTAGAATAATGTCATAATTGTTAATATTTGGTCACATATCTTTTGCAATCTTTGATCGCTTGAATTCAGCGTTGCATTGTCTTCACCAGACGCTGGGTATCTTCCCTGGTGATGCTCTGCCGGACTTGTAATGCAGCCATCTTCAGTCCCTGCTTGTTTTGTGTACTTAATCCCTTCAGTCTCCTCTTCGACGTGTAAAATGCATGTTCAATTGGATTCAAATGCAGTGATTCACTGGGGCAGTAAAGGTGTTTCCATTTATTGGCCATCGGAATCGGTGCTGAAGAGTTTGAAGACAAGTGAGTTTGATACATTTGCAGCCATACAGGCCCACACCATAACACCCCCTCCACCATGTTCCACTGGCAGCCAAACACACCCATGCCATAACACCCCCTCCACCATGTTCCACTGGCTGCCATACACACACCCATGTCATAACATCCCCTCCACCATGTTCCACTGGCTGCCATACACACCCATGCCATAACACCCCCTCCACCATGTTCCACTGGCTGCCAAACACCCGTAGCCATAACACCCCCTCCACCATGTTCCACTGGCTGCCATACACACCCATGCCATAACACCCCCTCCACCATGTTCCACTGGCAGCCATACAGACCCACACCATAACACCCCCTCCACCATGTTCCACTGGCTGCCATACACACCCATGCCATAACACCCCCTCCACCATGTTCCACTGGCTGCCATACACACCCATGCCATAACACCCCCTCCACCATGTTCCACTGGCTGCCATACACACCCATGCCATAACACCCCCTCCACCATGTTTCACAGATTAAGTGGCAAGATTTATTTTCTTTCTCCACACTTTCCTCTTTCTAACACAAATTTGAACGCTTTTTATCAAGGCAAAAGAGTTTCAAAACAGAGTTCAGTTAGTGTTTCATTATAAAAGAAAAAGTAATGCAAGAATCTAGTCAATAATGCTGCAGGCAATAGACAAAGTTAACATATAGGCTACAGATGTATGTTGTATCCATAATTTTTGTAAAATAAAGTGCACACATTCTACAGTTGATTCCATTTGTATTCCCAAATTCTGCATCACGGATATCATAAGGCCCAGACACTTTTCTTAAACTTCCCGTACGACAGCTGGGGTATGTCGAAGGGGTTTTGCTAACTCAGCCCTCCCAATAAAGACGTACAGTCCTGTTCACCTGTACAGTACCAGGAGCCCAAAGCCCTTCACACATAGATGATGACTAGGAGCATTGCTCAGCCAACATTCCATTCATTACAATGTGCCTGGATACACAGAAGGGAAAGACATGGGCATGGGAGGCATAGCAATCGTAATTTATAGTGCATTTGTTAAACCGAAAAAACGGAAACTCTGAAATACTAATCAAAGCACTTTCAGTGCCCCTGAATTACTTTACCATACAGTTGAATTGACAGTTTCCCCTTTGCTTAAAATTCCATGATATTTAAAATGATAATTAATGAACTTTAAAAACAGGTAATTAACATTTGAGTTTCACACAACCATGTGTAATAGAGAAAAGTACCGAATCTCTACTGTTACACACCTCACTTCACTGAGTATTATTGTACTACACTTACATACTTACATTCGCCTGTGTGTGACCTCTCACATACTTAACAGGAGAACATATTTCTAGAGGAATGAGGGGGACTCCACAGATAGTGCGGACTGTGATTTCAGTTGTTAATGAAATTCCTCAGCTGCCTCTGGTGCTACGTGGGAGTCGTTATGAATTTCTTCATTTAGGAGTCCTGGAGGGCCCTGCTCGGACAGGCCGATAAGATGAGGGGGAAACATCTAATGTACTGTGTGAGAACACACTTAAAAAAAGATTATTTTTATTGTAATTATATTGTGGATTTACATGAATGTGTGTTAGATTATTGTCCTCTTGCTAGATCCGTTTTCAGTTTTCTGACAGATACAATGGGAAATTGGATAATGGCATAAACCTTTTTATAGCAGGCTTTTACTATTTTCAACACTGGGTTTTGTTTTCTCCAAAAATATTCAATAATAATTTGTCAAATTCTTGCACAAAATCATTTACATATTGATCCATACAATAATCTGTCCTTGTTAGGCACAGTGTCTTGACAATGAATTCAGACTCCAAACCAATTATTCGCATATAACTGAATTACAAATAGATTTTCTGTGTTGGATAAATATTATTTTTGACTGAAAATCAATGAATTTAAGTAAATGCGGTGTGCTTGTTGACCATAAAAAAGTTCACAGCTTTGAAGTTGAGATAGCCAAACATTGTGAAACAATGTTGGTTTGGTCACTCTAGCGTTGACAGTTCAAGGGATACTTACTCCTGGTAGGGCTCTTTGTGTGTCCAACAAAACCCCTTCAACTTATTTGGAATGCAGCAATCCAATACGTTTTCAACCTTCCATAGCACTCCCATGTCACCATGCTACTTTGCAGACTCCACTGGCTTCCTGTAGAAGCTTGGATCTGATGCATTGGCCAAGGTGCTTGCTTATGTGGGCTCTTTATTAAACCACCTCTGGTCTCTTGTCAGTTCCCAATCCACACAGTCAAAACTCTTCGCTATCTTGGTGCCTCAATGGTGAAACCAGCTTCCCCTGGTGGCTCGGACCATTTAAAAACATACTTTTTATAGAGTAGGCATATACACTATACTCTCCCAACATACAGTATCTCACAAAGGTTTGTACACTCCTCACATTTTGGTAAATATTGATTATATCTTTTCATGTTTCATTGCTACAATGTAAATTAGTGAGTGTACAGCTTATATAACAGTGTACATTTTCTGTCCCCTCAATATAACTCAACACACAGCCATTCATGTCTAAACCGCTGGCAACAAAAGTGAGTACACCCCAAAAAAAACCATGATTCATCGCTCCAGGCGACCTTCTACCACTGCTCTAAAGTTCTGTTCCAACACTTACCTTCCCTTTGTAGGTACTTTAATGGTGGACAGGGTTCATTATGGGCACTGAACGATCTGTGGCCACACGTCCCCATGCACAGACAGGTGCGATGACTGTGTGTTGTGACACATTTCTCCTGTAACCATCATTACTATTTTCTGTGACCTGTGCAACAGTAGACATTCGTCGGTTTCAGTCCAGATGGGATAGCCTCCATTGCCCTCACTCATTGATGAGCCTTGGGCACCCAACATGTGCTTGCCAGTGTGTGGTCTTGGAATCCCTGTTGGTAGGTATTCACCACTGCTGACCGCGAGTACTCCACAAGCACCTGTTGATTGGCCATCTTGCCCATTTCTTCTTCCTTCATCCTTTTTTGAGAGTTGTACTCACAGCTGTCACATATGTGTCATCTTTAAAAATCATCTAAATGTTTGTTCGTTTTTTTGTTGCCAACTTGCTGGTTTGCTCGAAAGACAAATTGTGTCATTTCCTCCCCTAACATAAATTCATCCATTGCTAAATCAAATTGTAATTGGTTGATTCGATTGCAACTCTGTAATGCAGCTCTAATACAGTAGAATAGCAGATGCATTTTAACCAAATAGTAAAGGTACCAATCGACTGAACTAGTCTAACTCATAATCCCAATATAATTTAGCAACAAAAATAGAAAAGGTAATCTGCGTTATTACACCATGGATTTCTTCCCTGGGGCATTTTTTGGTCCATTTCAAATAAGGTCTGTGTTTTGTGTAGGCTTAAACCACAAGAAGTTTACACATACAAGAAAGTAGTTAGTTGTTTTGAGTCAATCTCAACTCTAGTCAGTCAGGGACCCAAACAAAGGACCTAGGATAAAGTCATCATTTAAGCCATAAACACTAGCGAAGTAATCACAAAACAAAATGTAGCTTGTGCCTCTGTATTTATTTACCAAATTACAATCCAAAACACAGCACCAACAAGCTTCTCCCAGTACACATAATATAGTCAGTATAAATCAACAACCTGCTAAATTATAATCCAAAATAACCAGCGATACGGTACGAACAAAGAATGTCAGTCTGTCCCTGGGGCAGTCTAGTGCTAGGGGCATACACCATAGACTTACTGCTGTGGGGAAGAAGCTGTTCTTGTGACGGGAGGTTTTGGTCTTGATAAACCTCAGCCGTCTGCCAGAGGGGAGAGTTCTGTATAGTCGGTTTCCAGAATGGGAGAGGTCTGCCTCAATCTTTGCTGCCCGTCTCTGTTACCTGGCTTTGAACAGTTCTTTGAGGGACGGCAGCTTACATCCAATGGTCCGCTCCGCAGAGCGTATGTTGCATTGCATTCTGTACTGATCCTTGGTCAGTGGATGCAGCATACCAGACGGTGATGGAGCTGGTCAGGATGGACTCAAACATTTCTGTATTTTGATAACTGTGTGAATAAACTGTATATAAGACAAGGTGACAAGATTTTTGACTTTTTTTTTTCTAAGCTTGGGTACACCTAATGAAACACTGATAATTTTAAGTGATTCGTATATTCCTTATGAGATGAATGAATGATGTAATATAAAGAGAGACGCTTTAGGATTTTGCCGCTAGGTTTGTGGGGATTATGACACATCGACTATTCCTCTTCATACAAGCTGTTTAATTGCCTAAAGTAAACCAAAACCAAATTCTTATTAGATATTATTTTCTCAATTGTATTAACCCCTTTTTTTCTAACCCAAACATAAGAAATTAAATAAAAATAAAAATAATTTAAACGTTTTAATTAATAAAAAAACGAAATAATACAAAATTATAATATGAATGAAAAAATATATATTTGATTCAAACCTTATGCCTTCTCTGATGTTTCAGACTATTCCCCTGTGAGGTTTTGTAATGAGCCAAAAGCAATCCCTCCACCACTGTAAACAGAATGTATTTACGAAAAGCCTGAGCTTCTACGAAAAATAGACTTATTGAACCTATCAGCGAGAAATTAAAGCTAAACATGCAATCACCATCCAAGGTTTATGGTGGATCAAGTTATTACATCAACAAAAAACACTCATTATTGTCCAACTAAATCGTCAATACCATTTTGTTGAACAATTGTTTTTTTATTTGCACATTAAAGGAAACAAACATTATCCCGACATGGAATATGTATTAAGATCTTATCACGAGTAACGGTTATAATAGGTTATAATAGGCTATACTAGGTTATAATATGCTATAATAGGTTATAATAGGTTATAATAGGCTATAATAGGTTATAATAGGTTATAATAGGTTATAATAGGCTATAATAGGTTATAATAGGCTATAATAGGTTATAATAGGTTATAATAGGCTATAATAGGTTATGATAGGTTACAATAGGTTATGATAGGCTATAATAGGTTATAATAGGCTATAATAGGCTATAATAGGTTATAATAGGTTATAATAGGCTATAATAGGTTATAATAGGCTATAATAGGTTATAATAGGCTATAATATGTTATAAAAGGTTATTGGCTATACTAGGTCATAATAGGTTCTAATAGGCTATAATATGTTATAATAGGCTAATATAGGTTATAATAGGTTATCATAGGCTATAATATGTTATATAAGGTTATAGGCTATTTGCGGAGTAGAGTCCATGCGTCTCATGAACAGTGAAGCGCCCCTAGCGTCGGACATATGTATCGCACCAACTAACACTATCTGTTTCACATCGACCCGCTGGTTAGTAACACTGTTCCGGGAGGGCGTGTGGACTGGTCCGGACTCCGTAACGCACTGGGGCACTTTTCAATGCACACACATCCTAAACGGATCGCATACGTCAGCGTCCCCGTAGTCCGTTTATCTTGGTGATTTTTCCATTTTCCTTTCGTTTTTTCCACCGGGGCCCTCGCATTGAACAGCGGGTGTCTCCTCCTCCACACGCGGGTGTTCAGGCTCAGCAGCGGGCAGGGTGCAGAAGCGTGTCCGGGATGGCTGGCTGGAAGGACGGCGCGGTGCAGGAGAAGTACCGGCTGGTGGTGGTCGGAGGCGGGGGTGTCGGGAAGTCAGCACTAACTATACAGTTCATACAGGTTAGTGAATAGTGCTAAACATAGTGAATAGTGCTCGTGTCTGCGTGCACTTGGTGCGGTATGTTAGGATATGTGGAGTCATATGGAGTCAGCCCGGCTGGGGTGTTTGGAGTGGGGGACCCGAAAGAGGAGGAGGAAGGGGGTTAAGTTTATTCTCTACTGACAATATATAGACAATATTCACCCAGGCCTGTTTGGTATAGAGCAATGCATTATGCATATGAGATGGAGAATAAGGATATCAGATGTGTCAGTTAAGCAATCAGGAGGCCTAACAATTGCCAATGCATTAGCTGGGCTATAGAAAATAAATTCTGGAATAAATATTGAACAAGTGATTTAGGTTGTTATCTAAGTACCCAGCCATTTAGGTCCTAATGAAGTGTCATAACGTTTGGTTACTGTTATAGCTTGCTGTCAATACGGTTTTGACTATATGATGAAGGATTCGACTAGATCATTATTTTTTTCTTTTTCATAAATCAAATTGTCTCCACGTGACACTGACTCATTCAAAGTTTATTAATTATTTAATGACAGGAATTTCTTAACTCAGTTTGTCAATTAAATTACTTATTTGCAGAGTTGTTTAAATACCCCAATATTATACCACCAATATTTCATTTATTAATTGCACAGCAACAGTAAAAATGTCTTCGCACATGACTGATACATCACCACCTGGACAAATCAGTGCCAGATCTCTACCTAAAGATGCAGTCTGTGTTTGTTATTGTGAACCAAATCTTTGGCCATGTGTGCCGGATTTGATCACTTTGAGTTCAACGGATGAAGTTATTCCTCCATGTGATCATTCTAAATGTTTTTGCATATCTTGTGTATCTGAAACATCTGTGGCAAATGGTTTTTCGATTTTAGATCTTTGAATGTGTTCATCAGTAGCAACAATGTTTTATGTAGTAATCTGATACATATTGCTTTTGAGCAATTGTTGTTCATTGATGCTTTACTGTTTGTGAATGTCGGATCTCTATGGCTAGTCACCAAACTATTTTTTATAAGTCAGGCTTATGGTGTCTGAACTGTCCATGAAAGCCTAAATCAGAAAAAAACATCCTATGTAATGTTATTTTCCTCTGCTTCTTGTTAAATTAACAAACTCTATTCACTATTACCTGCCATTTCCATGAATGCCTGTGTTTATTATCAGGCAATAAGTAAACCTTAACCCACGACTTAAATAGCCAAATAACCATTTTTAGCCAACCAAATAGCCTTTACACACGGATCCCAACTACACATCCATTAATGTAAGAACACAGTTTACAGATAAATATGCTGACTGTTGTGCCTGTTTCTAACGTTGATATTGTGTCAGCCTTATCTATCTGTTTTGTTATCATTCAATTTATTGCTCCAATAGTTGCAGAGACAGAGACAATGACAGCTGCTTCTGAAGACAGTTGTTTTTCAGGGCAATGGTTCAAGCAAGCAGCCATTGCACAGCCACAGTTGTCCTTAATAGCTTGGTCAATGATAGCCTTGTCTACACACACACACACACACACACACACACACACACACACACACACACACACACACACACACACACACACACACACACACACACACACACACACACACACTTGTAGCAACCTCATGTGATGTGCCTGTCATTTCTTTCTACCCTCTTTCCTTCTGTGTTGTTTTGCTGCACCTATGTTTGTGACATGCTGTTAACAAGTTGTGTTTGTTGTCAAGGTGTGTTTCTACAATGTGTTTGCTACCAGGTTGGTTCCAATATAGAAGACTGTAGAGCAAACTGATATGGCTGTTATATCATTCGTTACAATTAACTAAGCAGACTGTTTATTACATGTTGTTAAGCGACAAGGTGCCCAGTTTCCCTGTATAGTGATATTTTTATAACGCAACAGAGAATACAGGGTAGGTAGAATATAATTCTGCAGTTCAGATCAGCCCTTTTTAGATTTTCTTTGCGGAATTACTTCTTTACAAATGTAGCATTTCAGAAAAAAGTTTAGCTTCCAGCAGTCCAGTTTTGATCAACACTACATTACGAGAGGAACAAGCAGGTCAATGTCATAGAGAAACTGTCTGGGACGCCGTGTCTGAGCCAAAATGATTTGGATCGCTAATGTTTTGGTTTGTGCACCATCGCAGCTGGCCACCAAGTGCATTGGGCTGAGTAACCAATAGCATACATCTGTTACTTGTTAACTCCTACAGTCGAACACTGTGTCGTACAGTAGAAACATTATTTATTCTGCTCATCCTTTTTGCTGTCGCCTCGCTCTGACAAGATGTAGCCAAAATGGACGTTTTTTTGCACTTCTGGACATGAGGAAATAAAGGGAATTTGTTAAATACGTAGGACGTTGACAATATGGCAAGCGACTACAACGACATCACGGAGTTAGTTGCTAGGAGTCAGCTGCCACAGGACCAGCCGGACAGCTGTGGTTCAAGTCCAGTCCTCCCCAAGCTGATCTGTGTTAGTGAGGTCAGCGGTCGGGGGACTGGTTGAGGTGTGGGCTGGAGGGTTGTTTGAGTCATGGTCCGTTAATGACCGTGGAACAGTCGGAATCAGGGTCTTTGGAAAAGGGATGTCCGTCCACTCCCGTTCTTCTCAGTGGACCTCCTAGATTTCTAATGGAAGACATGGGTCGGAGCCTGTCTGACTGGCTGAGATGGCCATCGTGTGTCCGTGAGCGCGTCAATAGATTGACTGGTGAAAAAGCACGCTCACTGTTTACATTAAACGGATTTCAGAAATATATTTAAATGTGTACAGATATGGGAAACTTGAATGGGATGAAGATATACTTCCAATGCTCACAGGAACCTTTGGGGTTACAGACTAGTGATGATGATGATGATGAGGACGTTGCTCACTAGGAAACATTTGACAGGGAAGACCACTTGGGAGCTGTTGTAACGACTAGAGCTACAGTACAGAGCCAAACCAGTCAGCCCGGTCTGGCAGAGCGATAACATTTCGTTGAGCCATCTGACAGAAATGATGAAACGCAGATTGTTTAACATGACGTTTGTGAGCCGAGACACACCATGACTCAGTGTGGCGCGTGAGCTGGTGCTGATCCAGACATTTGAGCCCATAATATAATGTCACTCATCTGTTTTGCCGAATGTGTTAAAAACATTTCTGTGGTATTTTGGCCGAAGTTATTATTGGCAACCATGTGATCTGTATCAGTGAGATGCTATTGTCTCTCCAGGCTGGATGGATGTAGTTAAGCATGTAGTCATACTAACACATGGCTGATAGACTTTTTATTATTTGCTCTGTTTCATTACATGAGGCTAGAGCAGACTTTCTGCTGTGCACGTTTACTGTGTGAGCCTGTTGGCCACAAAGGCTTTGATATCGACCAGTGAGGTTTCAGGAAAATAAAGAAATGTTTTATGTTATTCTATCTGCAATTCTTTAACAGTATCTAAATCATCAAATCAACGACAAGGGCATATTAAAGAGGTGTAGTTGCTCTGTTTACACATTTCATTTTGGGTCAGTCACACTGATGAGGTGTAGTTGCTCTGTTTACACATTTCATTTTGGGTCAGTCACACTGATGAGGTGTAGTTGCTCTGTTTACACATTTCATTTTGGGTCAGTCACACTGATGAGGTGTAGTTGCTCTGTTTACACATTTCATGGTCGTTTTTTGTGCCAGTCTGACAATCTTCTTTTTTTCTCATTATTTGTTTCGGTCTCATGATGTTTTTCTCTGTCATGTATTTTTTCACTTTCACTTTCTCACTCTCTCTGTCTGGGTACCATGATCGGGGTCTCACTCTTAGTGTTGCTGAGGTAATGTTGTAGCGGCTTACATCCATAATGCAACATGGACTGCCCTGTCTGCCTAGGGACTTCGAGTCCATGGTGTCTGGCTGGTCATTCAGTCTCACTCTCTCTCTCTCTCTCTGCCTCATTTTTCCATATTCACAGCATGGTTTGGATTATACTGCGAAATGAGGTCATTTAGAAGGAATGCCTTTACTCTGGGTAGTAATTGACTGGATACAGACTTAGGAAGTGGGAAGTCTTTTTTTGGGCATGTGTAGTCACCGTGCTAGACTGATGATCGTGGCGGTCGTCCGCGTGTCTGGTTGCGCACGTTGTACACATTTCTAAGAAGTAGATGCAACTGGTTGAGTGTTTGTACCGGTGCTTTCCCAAACACCCAGGACGAGGTATAACAGAATACCAGGCAGTGTGGAAACTGCCTCGACCAAACACCCAGGACGAGGTATAACAGAATACCAGGCAGTGTGGAAACTGCCTCGACCAAACACCCAGGACGAGGTATAACAGAATACCAGGCAGTGTGGAAACTGCCTCAACCAAGCACACTTTAAAGCTATTTTTGGACATCTGCAGTCTCACATACCATAGCGCTGATAGGGCCTGCAATTCCATTTCGGTTAAAGCTGTTCAACATGTCCTTTGAGGGAGTTCATAAATCCTTACATATAGCGTTGGTGTTGTAACACGACATGGTTTATTGATGAACTTAATGAGTTTGTTGCACTGGTGGTTGTAAAAAAGTGTGAATGCTTGGTGTTGCGTGTGTCTGTCTGCCAAGGCTGGTGGTTATAAAACCTTGTTGGTTTGTTTTCCAGGAGGGTCACCTGTTGATTTCTCACAGAGAGCGTGGGTCGTTGACACTGTCCCTTTGAAGGTTGCCGTTCCCACAGCTCAGAACAGGGAGGAGATTCTTTTCAATTGTTCATCGTGAACCCCAATAAAGAAATCATTTAGCTGCTTACAGACCAACAATTGTCGAGTAGGACGTCTTTTTCAAAGGCTCTTTTCTTTTTCCAAGTGATCTGGCTCATTATTGAGGCATGACATTTAAGCTCAACCTTTTTGGCAACCTGACCTTTGAACTATTTTGAATGCAATAATGCCATCTACCTACGGTAATTGCTTTTTAACCTGTTGAAAACTTCTGTCAAGAAAAACACCAGCAATTACTGTAGAAAAGTGTTTTAAGAAAACCTGTTCATCGTCACATGCCTTATTAACGATTAAATATGTTTCTATGTCTTAGGATAGATTTGCCCGCATTTGTTTTTTCTAACCCTTTTTTTGCCAGACAAGGCCCGCTGAAATTCTGTCCTTTTCCTCGTCTCAAGATATTTTCCCAGCTAGACCACAAAACACATATCACATAGGTATGTTATTTAATGTTATTCTGGTGGTTTAGTGGTGGATGGAGTGGGCGTTTGCTTGGTGCTCAGCCAACTATTGGGGTCAAAGAAACAATTTACTGACTAATGTTACCTGTCATTCACTCAAACAGTGACAGACAGACAGACTGACAGACAGACAGACGCACACGCACACGCACACCCACCAGTTATTTTTATACTACAACTGTCGGACCACTTTCCGATAACTGCACTTGTTACAGTTTTTTTATTCGCTTTGGTACTATTTTCACAAGTAAGGTGTACATTTTCAAAACTCTTAGTACAAAGATCCAAACTGATCACACTTGTAACGCAGCTAGTCATTCTTTCAAAACCTGATTCAATGTTTCAGTCCACATAATCATTGTTTCAAACACAATATTATTGTAATATGTAATGGGAACATTTGGTTTAATCACCGAAACACAACAGTATGATCTTCTTTCAGTTTAGTACTTTTAACAATCAGTTCATCCAACAGCAAACAATGCAAGATACACGTTTCAAATGGGCCTTAGAAGCGCTGAAATTAATATGCTACAGTACTATACTGTAAAAGACAGATTACACAGTTTCACATTAGGCGATACACACTACACATTACATTACTTACATTTACATAATCGATAATTTCCAAAATATCCATCCTATGTGTAATCAAGTGAAGGATCAATGAAGACATCCTCTAGAATCATTTTTGACAAATTAGTTTTTACGTATTTTTCAGATATAATTGTAACATAGGTATAATTTCTAATATGTAACTAAATGAGAACAAAACATAACATTTAGTGCACACATTATATGTAATTTGGATGAAGCCTGTCTTGAGCATTTGGCCATAGATTCTCATCCACATTTCATTTCAGTGAAATCGATTAGCAATAACGAGTATTCATCATGTGTGGTTAATTTATATGTTTGTACAAAAACACATTTTATTTCTGTAGTTCTCAAAATCGATATACTGTTTATTGCTGAAATGTAAATATATAGGTTTACCAAACGGTTCAGTGATTCAGTGAGTGATCAAATGTATTTATGCAAATGAGATGAGAAGCATATCAAAAGTATTGTGAGCATTGCATTGTGAAAGACAATTACTTCATATGAAAAAGTGATTGTGTCATTTTGTGCATTGTACTTAGTCAATTGAACATGTGATTACATGTTGGCAAAAACTGACTTTTTGATGATCTGCTTTGAGTTTTGTACTAACAGTTGTGAGGTTTTACCACATACTTGTGAAAATAGTACCAAAGCGAATAAAAAAAACTGTAACTTCGTTAACTGGCGTTGACTTCGTTTCACTTATGCCGTGCCCTTTTTGCACAGTTGATCTTTCACCTGCACTGATCTCATACCTGTTTACATTCTTGAATTATTCTATTTGCACATGCATGTATTTAGTATTTTAATATAGTTGATATTGCCATATAAATGCTGCTTACCTGACCCACATATACCCCATCCAGTATTATCTGTATATTGACTCTCCACTTAAGCCTGTATTGCTTGTTATGCCCCAATGCTATTTATTAACTCTCCTTCTCTGTGTATTTATTGAATGAATGTATTTTGTCCTACAAATCATTTCACCTTATCTTGGCCAGGTCGCCACCTGGTTAAATAAAGGTTAAATAAAAAATAAATAAATAACACAAACACAACAACGAAACAAAAATTTGATTTCACGAGCTACTCCAACCTGCTGCTGTTCTGACAAGCTTTGTCTCAGACTACACTCTTATTTTCTCATAATGAGAGTTAATGTTGAGCCTTGGTTAAGTTGAGGTCAGGGCTCTGAGGTGACCAATTTAATACAGTGGTTGATTGATCTGCAGCCTTCCACTGCAGGTATGGCTTATTCCTCTTTGCAAATTATTCCGGAAAGTTGTTTCACCGGTTGAAGATTGGTCTTTCTTGACTTGTTCTCATGGTTGAAGAGTGTACTTAGATGTCTGGTAACTCTGCCAGATGCTAAGCAAGCAATGCCTGAATGAAGTAACCATTGTAATAATGTTCATTAGATGCGTTTCTTTTCTTTGGTCTTAATTGTCTTTCTGTGTCTTCAACTTGTCAAGTTTCTTTTTAAACTTCGTAATGGCGTTTTTTTATTTTTCCACAAGATATTGTGTTCACTATTTGGAAAATACCAAAGAAACTCTGGAAATATAATGCTTTTCAAATGATTTATTATGTATTTACTATGATATGAATTCTTTCTTTTAAGATAAACAGCTCTTCAAATGTTCTGTAAGACTTTTTACGAGTACTATCTTTTTTCATAGTTTAAGGTAGCTGCTGTTGCTGCACATTGTTGGTGCAACATTATAACAATTTTGACTTGAGATTTTCACCATTGTTTATCAGAAACAAGTTTCTCTTTTTATTTTCCGTCAAAATATTGCTCATCTCAATCGTTTTTCTAAAAGGGTTTGAAGGCAATGATTGCTGCGAATGTTTAGATTTCAATTATGTTACAGTCAAAGAAATCTCTTTCTTTTCTTAATGTGTAGTTTTCTTATCGTGTTGATGCTTCTTTAGTTAAATATTGCCGCCTTTTATATAATAGTCACCTAAAGTTGAATAAAGACGTTTTTTTCCGATCAGTTTTCTTAATAAGAAATTAGAAAGAGATATCAGCAGATTGACAAGCACTTATTTTCAGTTTATATTGCCCTATAGTGATCGGTGGCTAAACGACCGTTGCACCATTTGTTGCGTTTACTAATTCGGGATTCTCGCTACATCAATTAAATGTCTTTTGCATAAAAGAGGTCAACAAAAGTTTGGTGCTTCTTTAAAACAAGTATCACTCAGCGAGCAGGAACTGTTATATCCTCTAATGCTAGTGGGAAGTTTGCTTGTGCCATTGTACATTGTAAAAGATTGTTCTTGATATCTTTTATTGTTCACCAAACACACGCCATGCATCAACATATTTTGAAGAAGTATTAATTAGCATTTCCCAGCCGTCCAAACAAGGCCTTCAGTTGCGTTGACGTGTTTGTGAGGTAACACTTATTACGATGACGTTCCACCACTTCAACAACAAAGTTTGCCAACCATTGTATAGAATGGGCTGGTGTAAGAGGCTAAGACAGTCATAACATAATGAGATCCCATGTAATAAAGTAATGCATTATGATAAACTGTATTGAGAGGTTTTAAGACCATGCATTCGTATAAATAACATCGCCATAGTTAATAAACAACACGAATGTCAACTGAACAATATGCTTTGTTCTTGAGAATGTAAGGCATGACCTATTTCTATATAGAAAGACAATTACTTTGCTTTTAAGGAAGTTAATCTGCATGTTTTTTCATTCTTATGATTCTTTTCCCCAAAATACATTTTTGCATTTGCATGCGAGGACATTCAATATTAGCATAGAGATTACAACCTTCAACAGATAGTAATATAATAATAATATTCAGTCAAGAATCGATCTTTGAGGGACCCTTTTTGGTATGTTAAAAACACATATGATTTTACCTCGTTTGTGAGAACTAACTGAGATCTGGCAATATATAATGATAAGTACATTTCAAACTACAAGCCACAAGTAGCCTGATCAAAGCAAATTTGGGATATTTTCCAAATGAGCAACAGGTGTTCAATGCCGTCAAAGTATTTTGATAGATCAATAAAAAAGTGCTGCACAGTGTTTCCTGTTATCCAGACTATTTGTCACCTCATTCAGAACCAAGGACGCAGCAGAGATAGTGCTGTGACCGGGTCTTAAACCTGACTGAACCTGACTGAATTAAAAACATTTGGTTAAAGAAAGTTCTAGCTGCTTATTAACCAAGGACAAAATGTTAACTACACTCTCAGAAAAAATGGTTCATTAGGGTTCTATGTAGAACCCTAAGGTTCTATATCCTCCACTAAAGAACCATCTGTCTAAAATGGTTCTATAAAATATCTAAGAGAACCCTTTTCCATAGAAAAGGCGCTTAAATGCTTCATAGAATGTGCGCGTGCCACACAGTTGAGCGGCACTTGTGGTGACAGCTGGAAACCATTATAAATGCGAATAATATTTGTTGATAAATGTTATCTGTTTTATCATGGTGTTTGTTTGAACCGTGTGTATGGCAAGTGTCTATTATAATGTTATATATATAACAAATATACCTTAAATCTTCTTGTACACTATAAAGTACAGTAGGCTACGTCTTTTAACGGTTACTGCTAGCGTTAGACTAATTACGTACAGTGCTTACCGGTCTAAGGATGATTGTTAGCTTGGTGAATAAATGTGTAGTTACGGATATAGCTATTTTTTCAAAACATGGAGTTAATGTCATATCTATGGTTAAGATGAAATCAATGAGCCACAAGAGTCCGTAGTTTACAGTGATTTCAGATCACCTCAGAGCGCGTTAGGCACGACGTCTGTTAGGCAAGACCGTGTTTCCACATAAGTAAGCTACTGTACATTTTATAGCGATACATTTGACCTAGTAAGTGTATTGAAAACATTTACTCCTGCCTATATTGACTAATCTGCTTAAGTTAGGATATTATTACTACCATTATCCTGTTTTATATAGCTTATATATATACATATATATGTATATTACTTATAGGAACCAACAAGCTCATTCCCAACCATCACCTTCCATGATGCAGAGAATCCCCTCCTTGCTGTAAAAGCATCCATAAAGACGGGTGGAGTCACCATCACAAGTGGAGAAATGGATGTTAATATTTTGCAATGTAGCCTACAATATATATTGTGTATAGTTATTTTTTGATGATCAATACAGTCAATTTGAAACCCCCTTTCTTGTCTTTTTCTTCTATTTGCAATAGGTTGGTAGGGGCAAAGGGCACTGTATGTTATTGTATCTAAAAATTATAAGTGAGCAATATAAACACACTTCATATCAGTATTACATTATATTATTATACTAGACTCAGTATTGTAACAGTAATCAGGTAGTTCTGCGAAATTATTAAAATGTTGTGGCCAACCAATGCAATATGTCAATATATTGATTAAACATAAAAGGTTCTATAAAGAACCATTTTGTTTAGCAACAAGGGTTCCTTCCTAATGAACCCTCTGAAATGGTTCTATATAGAACCTTTTGAGGGTGCCAAATACCTACCAAGCTATAGAACCCTTAAAGGTTCTATAGAGAACCATTTTGTTTGGCAAAAGGGTTCCTTTAAATGAACACTCTGAAATGGTTCTATATAGAATCTTTTGAGGGTGCCAAATATGTACCAAGCTATAGAACCCTTAAAGGTTCTATATAGAACCGCTTATTCTTTGTGTGTAGGCAAGATTTTTGAAATCAGCTGATAAATGTTTAGGTTTGTGGGGCCACCACCTTTATGAACGGGGAGTACATATCTCTTCTTCTAGAGTTTAGGCATGAAACCTGAGATAATTGTCCAGCTGGACTTCATAACATTTATCCCAGTGGGTGTATCCAACACATCATGTACAGACTGGGAAAAGGATTCTGAGGTCGCCTGACGCAGTGTTGCATTGTGGGTGGCTCCGAGAGGTTGTAACAGGTGACTGGTTGACATGGTCATTCAACTCATTATTTTTTTCAAATATAAAGCTGGTTACGATAAAATGTTTTTTATGCATTTATAATTTCATTTATATGGATTTTCTCAGGTAGGGAAGCAGCAAAGCTACTTCGCTTTAGTGCATTTACATTTTCCTGAAATCTAGATGGATCACCTGCAGAGCTAGAAGTTGCATCTGAGTAGAAACTGGACTTATTTTTTTACAGGACATTTATTTCTTTGTTGCCTGAAGAGTTGCCAGCCTTTCAAGCAATTGCCCAGATGGCAGACTAACTCTTTCAAACACTTCTATGACCATTTTGCTGTTGTCTGGGTATAAAAAAACAGAACCTAGTAGAAGTGCCATGGGGCAGAGCTAATGATTGTCTTTCTTTCTGAGTTGCGTCCAAATGGCCTGCATGGTACTGCTCCTGGTTCAAGTTCTTTACATCGACTCAGATTGGAGCAGCTTTATTTCAGCAGGCTATCAATCAACACAAGTGAGGAAGCCTTCATTGTACTACTGGCATCAGTGCCTTATTGAATCTGGGAAAACATTATTTTTTGTCTTTACCTAACATTTGATTTACATTTTGCACACACTGCAGATGTTTCCCGTTCTCTCTTCTTAAAATGATTTCTATTACCCTGACATTGCCCTTACTTTTGAATGTTTCTTTCCTGGCCACACGTCTTTGCTTTCATTTTCATTTGAATTAACAGATAGAAGTTAGACACACCTACACAAAGTGTATTTCTTTCTTATAAAATGTTCCGCATTGTAAAATAAGAGTGTACATCAGTACTAAGTAATTACATGGCAAATAACTCTGAATGAGTAGGTGTAGAAACATTCAACTGGTACAGTCTAAAAACACATTTTATGTCCGTTAAAAAAACATCAAGTTAATCTGAAATACAGTGTGGACATTGTTATTGTTGTACATGATGGTAGCTTGAAATGTCTGAATTTCAATGAAATCGCCATATTGGTCTATAGAGGCCCATTATCAAACACCATCAGTCTTGTGTTTGAATAGCATGTTGTGTTTGGTAGTCCAAGTTTATCATTTTAAAAGGCCAATTATTTGAAAAGCCTTTTGTGATTAAGTAAGCGCCACTAAAAAACTGTTGTGCGGAATAAAGAAGCAATAAAACTGTCCTTTTTTTAGACAACATTATCTGGAGCATCAGCAATTGTTCATTTACAGGCTCCAAATGGCCAGAGAAAAATAACCTTCTCCTGAAACTTGTCAGTCTATTCTTGTTCTGAGAAAGGAACACAATTCTATGTGAGAAATTGCAAGAAACAGAAAATGTCCAACAGTGCTATCTGCTACCACCTTCACAGAACAGCGCGAACGGTCTCTAACCAGAATAGAAAGAGGAGTTACAGTAATATTACAGTAACGTTTGAGAGACAGGTGCCTCTCTGGTCCTCAATATTGCTCAATCCATTTTCTGTGTTCTTTTGCCTGTCCTAATCTTTTCTTTTTAATGGCCAGTTTGAGATATAGCTATTTTGTTGCCACTCTGCCTACAAGGCTTTACTTTCAAAAACAAGTGACACAAGCTTTCGAACAGTAGTGTATCTATTTGTTCTCCAAAAGAACTCAATTGCAATGTTTTTCACCAAATCAGGTTGCACAACTTTCTGTGAAAAATAAAGGGTTCTACATTAATTGTGTTCCTCGTAGTTTATTACCTAGTTTTCTGCACAGAACTTGATGATTTGCTAAACTATGAAACTACAACTGCCTATAGCACAGCGTCCACTGAAATGTTCTACGCATTCTCAAATGAAATGTTCTCACCAGTGGTTCCCAAACCTCTCCTGGGGACCCACAGCCGTTCCATGTATTAGATATATCCCAGAGCCAGCACACCTGAATCAACTTGTTAACTAATTATCCAGGCCGTGGCTGTTTGATTCAGGTGAGCTAGATCAGGGCCACAACAACGTAGTGAGACGGCTGGAGGTCCCCAGGAGAGGTTTGGGAACCACTGTTCTACACGGTCTAATTTGACTTCTCTAGGGAAATGGCCTGACTGAAATGTCATCTGAAATAGAAACAAACTCATTGAAAATACGTTGGTTCAATTAGTTAAGAATCAAAAAATAACCAACATTTCAGTTTATTGCGCCAGCACTGTCAGAAACATGCAGTCTATGAAACTTTCCCTCCATGGAGAAGTGGCAACAGCTGTCAATGAGGGTGTGCTACTGTGGTATTTTTCCATATTTCAATAACAGTTTGTTGTTGTTTATCACGTCATGTGTATTGTTCCTTGTTGGGTTTTACTCATTGGGGACCGCAGCAATGTATGATTTGTTGTTGCTGTACACAGGGTTCGTTCATTGAGTGTTCCCTTTATTGCTCGATCACATTCATGGATATTCATAAAGAAGAGTAGAGGAGTAGAGAAGTGTTGATGTGTTGAGACAATGATCAGTTAGAGAAAAGCAGAGTGAATGTGTTTGTTTCGATTCCTTGCTGTAGCCTACCCCCCCGGTCTGTCACGCATCGAAGTGTGTATTTACTCCTGTGGTTTTTCAAAGGCCCGGCCTTCACATTAGGTATCCTGTTTACCTGAAGCAACTGCTAGTAGAAACCATGCTTGTCAGGGCCTGACTCACATGTCATCTTCTGAAACACACACATGCACGCACACACACATGCACGCACTCACACATGCACGCACACACACATGCACGCACACACACACACACACACATGTGAAAATGAGACTGGGTTGACAGTTACAACAAAATACCACAACAATGGATGAGACCTCTCACTTGGCAGAACAGAAGAAACGTGTACTTTTCCATTTAGTGACGTTGGGTAGGCAAACATTTTCAGTTTTAAATATTGAACTTTTGAATGCAGCCAGAATACTTTGAGAGTACATTGAGAGTACGTTGAGAGTACATTGTGAGTACATTGAGAGTACGTTGAGAGTACGTTGAGAGTACATTGTGAGTACATTGAGTGTATGTTGAGAATACATTTAGAATACATTGAGAGTACATTGTGAATACATTGAGAGTACATTGAGAGTACGTTGTGAATACTTTGAGAGTACATTGAGAGTACATTGAGAGTACGTTGTGAGTACATTGAGAGTACATTGTGAGTACATTGAGAATACATTGAGAGTACATTGTGAATACATTGAGAGTACATTGAGTGTATGTTGAGAATACATTTAGAATACATTGAGAGTACATTGTGAATACATTGAGAGTACATTGAGAGTACGTTGTGAGTACATTGAGAGTACATTGTGAGTACATTGTGAGTACATTGAGAGTACATTGTGAGTACATTGTGAGTACATTGAGTGTATGTTGAGAATACATTTAGAATACATTGAGAGTACATTGTGAATACATTGTGAGTACATTGTGAGTACATTGAGAGTACATTGAGTGTATGTTGAGAATACATTTAGAATACATTGAGAGTACATTGTGAATACATTGTGAGTACATTGTGAGTACATTGAGAGTACATTGTGAGTACATTGAGTGTATGTTGAGAATACATTTAGAATACATTGAGAGTACATTGAGAGTACATTGAGAGTACATTGAGAGTACATTGAGAGTACGTTGTGAGTACATTGAGAGTACATTGTGAGTACATTGTGAGTACATTGAGAGTACATTGTGAGTACATTGTGAGTACATTGAGTGTATGTTGAGAATACATTTAGAATACATTGAGAGTACATTGTGAATACATTGAGAGTACATTGTGAGTACATTGTGAGTACATTGAGTGTATGTTGAGAATACATTTAGAATACATTGAGAGTACATTGTGAATACATTGTGAGTACATTGTGAGTACATTGAGAGTACATTGTGAGTACATTGTGAGTACATTGAGTGTATGTTGAGAATACATTTAGAATACATTGAGAGTACATTGTGAATACATTGTGAGTACATTGTGAGTACATTGAGAGTACATTGTGAGTACATTGAGTGTATGTTGAGAATACATTTAGAATACATTGAGAGTACATTGAGAGTACATTGAGAGTACATTGAGAGTACATTGTGAGTACATTGAGAGTACATTGAGAGTACATTAAGGATTTAGAAAACAGTGACTTAGTTTCTCCTGGTTGCCCGACATGGCAGGGGAAAGTATCCTGAGAGTGCATGTGTTTCTGTTCAGATAATCACCTTCCAGCATGAACAGGAACAGATTAGAATATGTCTGCCTGACCTGAGGCTATAAAACGGCCTGCAGAGACCCAAGGAACATATGCCTTCCATCTACTCACAGAAATGACATCTGCTGTCGCTCATTCTAACCAGCGTTGCCACATTTGGCCCAATCTGTAGTTAAATTCAACCGGGCACAGTCGGTGTGTAAACAGAGGAATTGTATTATGTGTGTCACATCCTCAAATCCACTGCACCGTTAACCTATTTAAACTTTTGTCACATTTTTTGACTGCGAGCTTGACCGTTCACTTCAGCTAGTACGCCTCTCAGGCCTCCATCTGTGGAGGTGCGACTGTGACGTAGCTCCGCCTACGACAGGTACACCACCAGATGATTTCTCAGCAGCAGCAGCCTCTGCTGTCGTAGCTAAATGGGTTCTGCATTACAGTGGGACGGGTGGTCTCTGTGTAGACTGCCGTCTGTCCGCGGGGCTTCAGGTTGTGCCAGGCGTCAGTTGAAACCCATAGAGGTGGAAAGAGGTCTCATTGGTGTATTTGTGCCATCGTTGCGTCGTCGGCATGGGCAGCTGTATTGCAATTTACACCAACTTTATGATTAAATCAATTTCTGGGCTAATTAAGACCACAACCCATTTATCTGTGCTTTTTTATTATCTGCTCATTTAAATGATTTGCTCAATGGACTGTTTGGTGCTGTCACAAGTCCTTTTAATTTTATCTTTAAACGATTAGACGGTCGATCTCCTAATAAGTACCAAATTCAGGCTCTAGTGAGTAATTAGTCTAGCGCTGTTGTTTATTTGTGCATAACCTATAACTTAATGTAGAATTATTATCATACCTCTGTTCCAAAACAAGGATGTCAATACAGATACTAATATTATATGAGGAACTTGCTCTGTTGCTAAATGAACATGACAGACATCACAGATGTGATCAGAATAACATATATGGCGCCGGTTTGCGCCTGTGCACGTAATTACTTTATTTGACCTGCTGCTGAAAAAAACAACTTCCACTTCACTTGCTATAAAGAAGCACTCATTTTATCACCCCTTTGAATTTGATCAATCTCCTCCAAAACCACACAAAAAGAGACCTCACCTTGTCTAGTAGGAGCCACCTCACCTTGTCTCAGAAATATTGAGGTTCTGGTGTCGTTGTTTGGTCTGGGCGAGACAATTAACATCTTTAATTGTCATTTTGATCAACTGATTGAGACTAAATGCTGTTGCTATGGTCGAATGTAAATGTATTGTAGTGAAGTAAGGAACTGTCAAAAATACAACTCGGCAACCAAACATAAAGCTAAGAATGTGTTGGTCCATAGTCCCAAAACCTAGAGACGGCAAGGCCAGATGCTAGTGTCGCTTCAAGCCTGTCACCAGGACATGGTAGTAAATGGCCAGTATAGTTTGCACTGAGCTGGGTGACTGATTGTGGTTAGGCACCTGTTGGGGACGCCTGTCAATTGGTGACCACGGCTAGCAAGAATGTGGGCCACCTTATATCCATAACAACTGGTTCTGAACCTGTCATGTGGTTTAGCTTGCCATGGTTACGGTTAAAACGGGATAAGAGTCGCTGATCTGCGATCAGTTTTAATTGGGTCGGTCGAAATGTCGCTGTTCGTTGGAGCTTGGCTGCTGTTCCGTGGCTACTGTGGTTATGCTTCATAGACAGATAGGGTCACTGGTTACGGCTCGATATGTACTCATATGTTGGTTAACAAACAGAGTTAATGCTGAATGTTAGTTGGCACAAGGAAACTGCACACTGGACCAAAAGCCTCCATGTGCTATTTAATAAATGGTTGGGATTTTGGTGTTATTAGGTTTTATCTTCCACTGAACCTGATCATCTATTAGAAGTTGGCTTGTTGAAGACCTCAGAGCCACAGCCGTCGTACCAAAAAAACACAGCCCCCTCCTAGCTAATAGTTTTTCCATTTTTGTTTCACATAGATGAGGTTTATTTGTAAGGGCTTATGAGGACGCGCCAGTGGGCGTGCCTGCTTGTTCTGTAGAGACAGCCTGCCTGCCTGGCCCTGGAACCAGGAGAGTGACGTCCATTAGCTCTTATTTATGGGGAGCTGCCTACTGAGGTAATAACATTTTTGCTGTCTGTGTCGTGTGACTGCTGGCCTAAAACGGTAATGGTGCTGCGGTCTTGACCTGCTGCCAAGAAGAGAACTTATTCCCTCTGACATATCATCCACAGCTAAGTTTACCATCTAGAGAAATAGCACCACCAGTCCTAATTGTGTGCCTCTACGGGAGATGAGTATCTAATAGAATCGTACTGTAACGCGGATATGTGTCTTAAAGATACTGTAATTACTGTGCAAAGGTGATATATAGGGCAAATGAGCAGATGGGTGGGTGGGTGGTTGTGTGTTCGGTGCTGTAGTGGTCATTAAACACACAGGGGGTGGTCAGGTGAGTCCTCTCTTGGGTCTGAGTCAGGGTTTGTACTTGTGACCCGGCTGACTGGCGTTTACTGACCCTGGAATCTTATGACTTTCTTGTTACCAAGCTTTAAGCTTCTAGGCCATTCTACTTCTTGTTGTGGGAAAACATCTATATCTGTAATATCATACCAGACCTGGCTCTGGTTATTTATTGAAGTGACAGTATACAGACTGCTTATTGGTTAACACTACCCTGACCTTCAGACTCTGCCACCATTTCTGTATATATATATAGTATATATATATATAGTATATATTCTGAGCTTTTTTTATGTCTATGTTTCCATAGTGTGTGATGGTACATTTGCACTTGTTTTGACTTTGTTCTTGTGTTTAAGGGGACAGGTTCAAGGGGAACTCCTACAGATTCCCATCATTCAATAAGAAACCCTGTTTATTGAGATGTCTGGTAGCTGTTGCAAAGTGTCACTAACTGTGCACGAGTAGGATGACTCACTCGGCATTTCTTGAACCGAGGCAACCAGTTACAATGCAAATCAACCTAACCACTGTATCGATATCTGCAGACCATTTTTAGTTTAGTAGTTTAGTCATTTGTGTCGATTTAAAACAACATGACAGGTGTAGGAGGTGTATGCAATCAGCGGAACGTACTTCTAAGTTTATCTCGTCTTTTTTCAAAATACACTGACGCTATGAATGTAACCGTTATTCA
This sequence comes from Dallia pectoralis, assembly GCA_029465975.1. Taxonomy (NCBI): domain Eukaryota; kingdom Metazoa; phylum Chordata; class Actinopteri; order Esociformes; family Umbridae; genus Dallia; species Dallia pectoralis. The sequence goes on along the minus strand of CM055749.1, from coordinate 13,360,386 downwards.
CAAAGCGGGACCCAAATTGTCTCTGCAACAGAAACGCGGGATGAGTACCTCTGTTTATTTTGGGAGAACCTGTCTTTGTCAATTTCCTGCCAGCTTACGTACATAATTACAGTGTTCCTATGTAATCCTATTTAATGTAAGTTACTTTCACTTTAGCTTCAGTGGGAAGCTGGTTTTGATCGTTGTGGTGCCTGGGTACTATTGGGTTTTAATGAAAAACCCCATAATAAAAACACCATAGCTAGCTATTTCAGAAACATGCTGTGAATAATAGTGCGTTTAACAGTATACGCAGTATGATGCATGTTATTTCACCTACTCATCATGACCGGAATCACATGCATATGTAACTATTTTGGAAAACATGGTTTAGTTCAGTATGAACATAGCAGCAGTTCTATTACATTCAATATCAACGTCCTCCGGTAGTTTGGTCCTTGTTGTCCGTTGGAACTCGATTGCCAAGGGCAGTAATGTTGTAGTTACATAGGGTGGTTCCATTCGGAAGCTACACGGTTTGGGTTGGGGAATTGCTTTGTTTAGACAGCCGTTTTTTCTTAAAAAATGCCAATCCGAACCCAGCAATCAGTACACTGTTTCAGATCATTGTGTATTTACGTAGTTGCTATTGCAAGTATTCAGTTTTATTCCCTCTGTATTATTTGTTAGAATCAGTGTTGGAATGGGAATATTAGATAAAAGTAGCCTATATGGCCGAAAGTATATGGACACAATGCTAATTATTGAGTTCAGGTGTTTCAGCTACATAGAACCCAGCACATTGCTGTGAAATCTGCAAAGTCAAACGTTGGTAGAACAATGGGCTGAACTGAAAAGCTCAGTGACTTCAACAACAGCACGGTCATAGGATGACATTTCTACGCTACCAGATCGGCCCCGGTCAACTGTAAGTGCTATAATTGTGAAGTGGAAGCGTCTAGGAGCAACAACAACCCTGCCGCGAAGTTGTCGACCACGCAAACTCACAGAGCAGACTGTTGAGTGCTGAAGCTCGCTGCGTGCAAAGAAACACCTTAACACCTGTTCCAAGCCACATCAGGACACGAACTAGAGTGGTGTGAAGCATGCTGTCACTGGACCTGGACCAGTGGAATTTGTTCTCTAGTATGATTGATCATGCTTCACTATGTGGCGGACGGATGGGCGAATCTGGGTGTGGCGGATGTCTAGAAAAGCCACCTACCTGAATGCATAGTGCCTTGGTGGAGCAGGGATAATGGTCTGGGGCTGTGCTTCAGGGTTTGGGCTATGCACATTAGTTCCAGTGAAGGGCAAACTTAATGCTTCAGTGCACAAATACATGTCAAACAATTGGGTGCTTCCAACTTGTACTGTGTGTACTGTGTGATGTACTGTGGCAACAATTTGGGGAAGGCGCTATTCTGTGCCAGCATGACTGCCCATGTTCACAAAATGAGGCCATAAAGACATGGTTTGTCCAAGTTGCTGCGGAAGAATTCAAGTGGCCTGCACAGAGCCCTGACCTCAACCCATTGAGCACCTTTAACCCAGTTGGAGCAGCCATTGCTAACCAGGACTTCATGTCCAACATGAACTCATAAAAGGTCTATTGGCGGATTGGGCCCAAATTCCACAGAGACACTCCAAAATCTTGTGGAAAGCCTTAGAGGAGCGATGTCCATATTAATGCATATGATTTTTGGAGTAAGATGGGGAACATGCTAATATTGGCCTGATGGTCAAGTGAGCACTTACTTTTGGACATGAATGCAGCACCACAACATGTACACCCATTGATAGTGATTATAATGATTATAACAGTATGACATACTAACCAATGCTGCTGACAATAAAGCCCCAACTCACTTCATTTTCACTTCATAAAGAAAGCGTTCCCTTCACTTTCACTTGGTTGTGAGCGTTCAGTAGATAAAAGACTTACTGTTTTCTCGCTCGAATCGAGCGCAGCACCTGTCAAAAATTATCTCTCTAGAGGGGCTCCTAAGAAAGTCATCCATCTACTGCCTCGGAATGTAGGGACTTAGACAAGTTAATAATAATAATTATTCATTACATTTATATAGCGCTTCTCTTCCTGGGAACTCAAAGCGCTTTTACATGGAAGGGGGAATCTCCTCAACCACCACCAATGTGCAGCATCCACCTGGATGACGTGACGGCAGCCATATTGCGCCAGAACGCACACCACACACCAGCTTACTGGTGGAGAGGAGACGGTAATGATGAAGCCAATTAGTGTATATATGGGGATGATTAGGTGGCCATGATGGACTGAGGACAAGTTCACACTAAAAAACCTAGTGGCTTCAATAACTTTTAGAAAATGTATTTTAGTATACAAATGGTCCCAAGTCAGAAAATTGTCCACCTTTTCAGGTGTACTTCTTTCACCTAGGCTGGCCCAGCTGATATTTACCACCATTGCTTAATTGCTGTAATTGGAGGCATTGCGAGCAACGTCTACAGTTTTCTCAAACTTTTGTTCTCTCTTGTTATATCCATGGACACACTTACAACTGTCTTTCCCCTATAGACCTTTAATCTTGCATGGTTGCAATGTGTTGACCAGAGCATTATTCCAGTAAACTAAAGTCTGTTTGTTCTACTTTAAATTGTCTCCAATCGATTAGCTTACTTTGCCGTTCATCTGTTACGACCTCTGTGCATTTGGGACAAACCCAAATGGTTGGGAGTTCAAATTCCTTTTCTTGTGCTTTGTAAAGTGGGCTAAGCCATTGGTTTTGTCACATGACCTTCTGAAACAGCAATGGCTGGTTCACACAGTCTCTTCAGCCGCTCACAGACTGCTCTAATAACTGTGGTTTTCTGCTGAATCTAAAATTGTGCGGTGTGATGAGAAGACATTGTCCCCTTCTGAAAAAACCTGCCTCTAGTACAACTTCACTGGAAATTCACATAAAACGTCACTAACACTTTCAGATGAAAACGTGCGTGATGCATTTTTCTTTTTTTTCCTCTGTTGGACTCCTGCTGGGGGCGTTTTCGAAACAATATGTGCAATTATATTTTACCGTTTGGTCTCAAAATCTTAGTTTAACAAATGCTCACTAATCTTGATTTGAAACTTTAGGCCTTTACTATAGCCTAAAATAATATCTGTTCTGGAAGCAGTAGCGGCCTTAAGCATATGGGGGCCTGTTTCAATAACTAATATGGGGCCCCACCCACATCAAACATAATAGAACAGGGGTGTCCAAAGTTTTTTTTGTGAGGGCCAAATACAGAAAAATAAACAAAGGGCCGGGCCGCACACTAGAGGTGACATTAACACATGAATACTGTGTGTATTTCTAACTCACCTATAATGTGAAGAACTGTGCTGTCCTCTAGCTCGAATTATGTTGACAGTTTTTACGCCCGTCATGGCCGGAGCTCCATCCGTTGTTTCTCCACAGAGTTTGTCCCATTTAAGCCCCATCTTTCCAACTGCCTCCGACACAGCTTCAAAAAACTATCTCTGCCCGTCGTTGTGCCTTTTAGGCTCCTCATATCATGCAGCTCCTCCGTACAGCAAAAATGACCATCTACTCCCCGCAAAACATTAACAGCTGCGCGGTGTCTGTGGCATCTGTGCTCTTATCGCTAACCCTATCCATAACCAATCGCATGCTATCGAGTACAAATCAAAAGCACTAGCTTTGTCTCTCAGCTGAAGTTTCCAGTTAGCTGACAACAAGTCCTCGATTCTCCGCACCACTGTATTTCTGGATAAGCTCACGTTGTTGAAATCCGGAACTTTTTCCGGGCACATTATTGCAGTGACTTTGAGGCACTGCTTTATGAAATCACCGTCTGAGAACGGTTTGCCGTGCTGGGCCATACGTTTAGCGACCTTATAGCTTGCTGTTGTGGTGTTTTCCTTTATTTTGTTAGCACGAAAAACACCTGTTGTTGAGCTTGCATGCTAGCTGCCATTTGCTTGACTTTCTGCGTTCGTTCGACACTGGTGTACTGATGTGTAGCTCTGATGTTTGGTCTCATAGTGCTGACGGACATTATACTCTTTCATCACAGCAACTCATTGCAAATCAAACAGATACACTTTACGTTGATTTCTTTGAAGAAATATTCATTTTCCCACTGTGTTTGAAATCTTCTACACTCACTTGCTATTTTGCGTTTCTTTGGTGCTGCCATTTCTGGTGACTCGCAGTAAAAGTTTTTGTTTGCTTAATTTTGTTTGGTGGAGAAGCACCGTTTCCATGGCTGGCTCCAACTAGTGTTGAAACTGAGAAGTGCAACAGAGTTGAGCTCAATCTTCTTGTGCCGGCCATATTCAATTATATTTTCAGAATTTGCTGCGGGCCAATAAAAACTGGACCGCGGGCCGGACTTTGGACACCCCTGTAATAGAGCAAAAAGGCAACGGTATAAACACACAAACTACCGAATAGTACCGATATTAGATTCAGATCGCTTAAGCCGTTCGCGGGGGGCGGTAAACGTTGCCATGGTAACCGCGAGTTCGACCAATAAGGGACGTCAGTGTTTTGCTTTGAATTGTGGGTAGTGTAGTATTTCTCCAGAAGATCGCAAAAACAAGGTTGGTTTCATACGCTTTGGCTTTTATAGGAGAATAAACTTTCGTTTCACAACCTCGTAGCTCGTGGTCAATCTACCTTGGATGGTTTAGACATTATGGCTAAAAATCAATATCCTACGGAGAAAATGAATGGGATTTTGCTGGTCTGTTGGGGCCCCCCTTGGAGCGCGGGCCTGTCAATTGAAATGGGTGAAACATAGGTAAGGCCGCGTCTGGCTGGAAGGAGAAATGGGGATAAAACATAAACAAGTATGTTGCCACGTTCCTACTAAAAAAGAATAACAAATGCTGCTCCCAAGGCTTTAAATAAACTCACCGGACACTTTATTAGGAACACCATGCTTGTACCGGGTTGGACGCACATTTGCCTTCAGAACCATTATTCTTCGTGGCTTAGATTCAACAAGGTGCAGAAAACATTCCTCAGAAATGTGTTCGCCAATGCTCTTTTGCATACCTTGGAGTGCTCACTGGAGTTATTGTCACCTTTCAATCAGCTTAAACCAGTATGCATTTTTGCCTAGTTGCTCTGACCATTCTGTGTGAACCAAATAAATGGTCGTGTCAGGAGAATCCCAGAAGGTCAGCGCTTTCTGAAATACGTTCAAAGTCACTCAATTCACATGTATTCCACCTCGGTTTGAACTTCAGTAGATCGTCTTGACCATGTCCACAAGTCTAAATGTATTGGATTACATGCACAGAGAGGCTTACAACAATCACTTGGATGGAGTTACAGAGTATATTGGCTTGGAGGGGAGAAATGGTTCACATGTCAACCATCTCAACTGCTGCATTAAACTGGTCAGTGTTAGAGGGTGGGAAAAAAAAGTTTTTATGAAGTTTGTGGATGTTTATGATACAACCCTAACCTCGCTTATTGAAAGTGCAGCCGCGAAAGGCAGGATGTAATACCTATAGCATAATATAAATAAACACCCAACAATAGCAAGCAAGCAAGTTTATTTATATAGCACAATTCATATATATATAAGCAATTCAATGTACTTTACAAAGGAAAATAAGAAATAATTAAATGCATGCATTTTATATTCATTGCAACCTTTTTACTGGCATCATGTATATTTCAAACATTACATCTCAGTATGTAACTGTGTACATTTCACAGATAGGTTCACAAGGTCTTTAGAAACTTTTTTCTGATATTTAGAACCTGGCCAAGAAGTCTTTAAGTCTTTATTTTATATATACATTGCAGGTTTTCATTTATGCCATGCATTAGAATACAAATAAATAAAAGCATCAAATAGGAAATTTGACGAGGAATAGAAAATAAAAATAGAATAAGAACAAATTAAAATAAACTCAAAATAGACTAAACAGTGTTGTGAATTTCAAGTGCTCAGTCATACGCTTGTGAAAAGATAAATGTTTTTACCCTGGCTTTAAAAAATGGATACGTTTGGGACACGTCTAAGATCTTCTGGTAATTTATTCTAGATGCATGCAGTGTAACTGCTGAATGAAGCTTCACCATGTTTACTTTTGACTCTGGGCTATACTAGCTGTCCTGAGTTTATGGCTCTAAGAGCCCTGCACGGTTTATCATCTTCAAACATATCAGAAATATATTCAGGGCCCAGCCCGTTCACAGATTTATAGACTAAAAGCATCACTTTAAAATCTATTCTGTTACTGACTGGAAGCCAGTGCAAAGATGCAAGAACCAGAGGGATGTGTTCTGTTCTCTGGGTCTTGGTTAACATTCTAGCAGCAGCATTCTGAATGAGTTGCACTACTGGAGATAAAATATTCTCTTCTTTCATCTACACTGTAGTTGCTAGATTCTACAGTGTCAAATGCCGGACTGAGATCTAATAGAACATAAACTGTAATTGAATTGTAGAAATTCCACACAACTGGATACAAGATTTAGATGGTTGATCTTGAAATATTAACACAATATACCCTACTAACAGGTTGTGCTGTTAGGTGCTCTATATTTATTTAGTAATCTACTCTGTTTTCTTTGATTCCTTTAATTGTTAAATGTTAGACATGTAGGCTAGTCCAAATATTTAATCAGGGAATATCCTTTGTCATTTGTTATTTGAATGGCCTTTGTATTGTATGTAATACATGCAGTATGTATGTCTATGATTGCATGTATCTATGTATTTTCTTGAAGACTTAGACCATTGCTACGCGTTCCTGGTAAAGCTAACTGCATATGCCATCAAACACATACAACTCATCCAGTTCTCCAGTTCTTCTCAGCATGGTTTTCTCTCATGTCAACCTGCACTCCATTCTAGTTGAAGAATGCATCCTAGCTCTTTAACGATTTATATCCTGTCACTGTTATTCTGACACAGGTCGTCCTATTGAGAAGTTTGATCCATTTTTTTAACAGGTACCTAATCTAAAATGCATCTCACACTGCACATAGAAAAGGCTATTCTACCTGACGGATGGGGTTTTCAGCGTCAAGCTTTATAAGAGCACAGTCTATATTAGGTAACCTCAGAAAGTACATTCGATTTAGAATCCTGATATTTGAAAAACACATTTCTGGACGGAATACTGCCCATCTGATTTCAGTTCTCTAGCCTCCCCTCTTGAGTACGAAGGCTTTCATATTTTTACAAATAATTGTAATAACTGCCTCGTCATTGGATTGAGTGAACAAGTAAGGCACGCGTGTCATGAGATTCAGTGGGGAGAATTATCTTGACATTTTTTTGAGGTTTGGAATGACATATTTCCAGTCATATTTCTGCATTTAGAAAAATTGAATAATCTTGGTTGAGAAGGAAGATTTAACTCCTGGTGAAAGTTCTGCATGTTTAAGACAAGGGTGTGCTTGTGTAATTTACATAATCCTATTACTCCGCTACTATCCAAATACTTTTGGAGTTCATTGTACTTTTGATATTTCCCAGGTCGATATAATATGCTTCTTGAAGAGGCAATGGTAGAAATTGCCATCTGGCATGGCATTGCAAAATCTTTCTGTGCCAACATTTGTTAGGTAAAATACATCACTAAAAAGTATTGCTTGTTTCTTGTTGTTCATTTCAATATGTCCATCTCGCTGCATAATTAAACACACAACACAGGACACATGTGATCAAAAACACCACAAATGTCCTTGACAAGCAACAAGATCATTATTTTTGCCTGCCAAGTAGGCATAGCAACTACACAAACGCTTACAACAACACACACTGCTGACAAAACAGGTATGAGAAAGAAGGAAAGTTAGAAATAGCGACATAAGATTGAACAGGCAGGCTGCTTCCGTACTTTGGAGGTTTACTAAATACAGTTGAATCAGTTGATTGCAGACAGTGTACAGTAATTTATTGATGCTGAATTTTTATTATATAAGGGTCTCGACTTAAAAGCGGTGTAAGGAAAGATATGAGGTTGTGGGGTGGTCAAGTCAAACTTTGCATTAGCACATTTAGTTGGCTTGTGGCTCAGGATTCTTTGAGCTCCAATGGGAAGCTAAGGTTGTAAAGGCCGTTCTCCTCTTTGATGGCACCCTTTGAGTCGGTTCAAAAGCATGGACTGTCTAGTGATATTTAGCTGCCTGATTGAAGTTATGGCATGGAGGGGAGAGGAAGGCCTGGTTGGTGCACTTGATCCGCCTGTTCCTCATGGCTTGGCGCTCAGCTGGAACACTTTTTGTGTTGCTACAGTCTTTTGAAATGGTAGGGTTTTTTACCGGGACCGAAATAGGATTATCAGAGCGAGCCCAGAACAATGTTGCTAGCTAACTAATTCCACTGGTGACGTCAGAAGGGGATAGTCTAAAGGATGTGGCCTGTTTGTTTGGTTCGTTCACGTGTTCACTTTTTCTCACTTTCCGTATGATTAATTGGAACTCGCCAATCCACAAAAACAGTGTGTGGGACAATCAGATACTCATTATGCACTTAGAATTTGAGGCAAATGTCTAGAGAAAACCAGTAGACATCTAAGAGTTAGCATTTGTCTGTATTTGCATCTGTTGTTGGTTAGCATTTAGCTCTCTACAATGTCCTAAACAGATGACTTTTCTCCCACACATTGCATATAATCACAGCATTACAGCTAACTAGGCATAGCTAACTGCTAGGCGTGTGCGTATCCCCTTACATTTGGTTCTGTAATGTAGCACATTGTGACGGGACTCGGGTCAATGATGTGTCTTGCTGTTGAGAGCCTGCATTTTCAAAATGTTGTTGATTAGTACAAGCACAGCTCTAATACATACACGTGTTTGCATGTTTGTACAGTACAATACTTTTGGCCTTATTGCCATCGTTTTCATGACTGTGTGTCCATTTACTTAGCCATTATGTGTCTTTTCAAATATTTGTAGGTATACCCTGGTTGTTCTGCAGGATTCTTTCTATATCAATTCATAAAGGCCACTGATATTTATTTGGACCTCAGCTATCCAAACAATGGGCTTTTTTTGCTACTACCGTTTAGTAGATGGGTGATGGGTAGACAGGTGATTTGCTACCAAGATAAAAACATTCCCTAAGGCCATTCAGTTGAACTAACTGGATATCTTTTCTGTATTTTGGCCACTCACACATACATTCCAAATCCCGGCTGAATTGTTTGGTGTGGTGTTTTATATTAACTTTGTAATATTTTTTGGGTCTGGGAAAAATAAAATAAAAATGAAATGCGCATGGCCCAGATGGAGTGTATATTTGTGTTCTTGACTATAATTGTGGTTATGTTTCTGTTGTCACATTATTCTGAGCTGGTATGCCATAATGTTTTCTGCCCGAACACCACCCAGAATATGTGAGAGAAGTTAAACTGTTTACTTCTACTCAGAGCTCACAGAGATCTCCTCTTCGCATGTGCAACATTGTTTTTGCTTTTAAAGTAGGTTTGAAGTAGGTTTGCTCTACATTTCACCAGCAAGTTGTAGGTTATGGTGAAATATACAAGAGTGATAAAGTAAACTGATTAAACCGCTATTCGCTCTTCACGCTCAACACACATACACATACTCAACAACATACTTTCCAGAAACACCTTCAACCACACACACTCTCTGTATACACACACACATTTCTACCTACACACTTTCACTAAACAGACAGACTAGTATGCATATGACTTCACTCAGGCCTTGTACCTTATACATTGTGAACACTTTGGAAACGTTGAATTGTATTTTGTATTTATGTGAGCTAGTTTCCACACAAGCTTACTTTCATTGCCAGGTGCTTTGATATAATGTGTATGTCGTGTATCCATTAGACACAATCTCTTAGTTTGCCTAGTGAGGCGTATGATGTTATGTAGTCGATCGATTCCGAGTTGTGGCTGCATGCACTGGCGCAGCTGCACTGGCGCGGCTGCATGTTAGATACATTTTGTTCTGGTTGTAGTAATAAATGTCCCTTTGTTCGCTCTGCCCTTGTGTCCGACCTTCCCATCCGTTACACACTTGCATGTCCAGGACCTCACAGGATTGCGGGCATCAATCAAGAGAGCCCCGAGCAATATGAGAATGTGACGCACACTACCTTGGAAGTTAGCTCCTGAAGTATATAACACAAAATAATCTGTCATCTTGGGTGATCATCGTTATGTATTGGAAAATGTGTCATGGCGTATATAAACTCTTAGCCTTGGTATATTGGCCTTATACCACATTTCATTATGCCATATTGCTTATGCATAGCAGTGCTGGTATTGTTATTAGTTATGAAATAATTGACCTTTCTAGGTTGAATGAGCTCATGGGAACGCTGGGTGTTTCCCTAGGAAGTGGAGGCATTTTCGTCTCTACCCTCCATTCCCTCCCTCTCTTATAACGCTGCTCCTGGCTGAACCTCATACTTATGGGGACTTTTTTAGGATCCCCATTAGCTGGAGGTTAGGTAGGGAGGATGTTCATCACGAGCTGGGTTGAGGCCAGAGGCAATGCACACTATAGTGTCCTTTCAGATGAGCAGAAGCGTTTACGCTCACATCTGCTTTACGTTAACCCATAATTGTGGCTATTTTTGCTGGGTGACGGTTGATTACTGATTGATGCTGGAGGCCCCTGGCCAGGTCACTAGGTTGAGGAAAGGTTAATCATGTAGACCAGAGAACGGAGAACGGGAACGGAGAACAGGAAGGGGTCAGTCGGATGAACGCGAAGTAGCCAGCATTTTTTTAAACGTTTTGCATACACAACATTGCCAATGAACTTTGACCTTAAAAGAAAAAAAAGCAGGTTTAAAGGAAGGAAACCTCTGACCTGACTTGGACTATTGTGTAGGCTACCCATCATTTGGTTCCCAGACACTTTTGGCCAAATGTAAGAATGTTTTTTGAAACAAACTTGTCTCTAGTCAAATATTTTCTAAGTCTTAGAAAATATATTGACCTGGAGAAACTCAACTTGATTCATTTTCAATTCTCAAATTGTCCTGGTTAATTTTTTCTAGCAACGAAGATGCATGTACCAGGAGATACAATCCATATTTTCTAATAAAATAAAAGAAAATACCAATGTACCATTTGTTATTGAGGACAATTTAAGAACTGGTCAGGGGTTTGAATACCATTGAACGGCATTTAAAGTTCATGGTCAGTTTATCCCAGGTTTATATTCACTGTATGCATCAGCGAGGGGATTCGTTTATCTCAATCCCGTCCACTATAATGAGCCCGTCCAATGGACCAATCACTGCAGAGGAATCTATTGAAAGCCTGTGGAGCCCTGAATATGCAAATGCCTGGAATAACTATACTTCAAGGGTGAAGCTCTGCGCTTTACTTCTAGAAACATCTGAGAGAGCACTGAGGTCTTTGTGCTGTCACTGGTTTAACCATGTATCAGTAAGCTGTTCTTCACCACTATTTTCATGCCAGCGTAGACGTCCTGCGTAGAATAAAAGATTAGCACTTATTTATGTTTCCACTGGCCGCTGTTGCGCAGATAAAGTTGTGGGGGTGGTTGATTTTTACCACAGGTTGTCAGGCAGGGCTTTGGATGCATGTTAAAGGGACGTGCATTTTGCTCGGCTCCACAACCTTCACTGAACAACCTGGCCTGAGATGAACTGTTAATTGAAATGTTTGTGCTTCTCCCTCACGATCCTCCTATTGTGTTTGCCTCTTTTACTTCCATCCTGGGACCCATCTGTAATGTCTGTTGCTGAATCGCTGTCAGTGCAACAGAAACTGTGATTGAAATGGGTCAGGCTTGGCTGGGAGGGGAGGTATTGGAGTCAGGGAATATTATCACAGTGTAGGTAAGGATATTCTAAATGCTCCTAGCGTTTAATCAACATTCTCCCTTTAGACGTCCTCAACTTATACATTTTTAGTCTCTAAATTCTCATTGGAGATTGGTGGTCACGTATGGTAGACAACAAACTCTCGCCTTTCTGCCTTTACCTCCTAGTCTGCTGTATTTCTGCATATTACAATCCAATAGAAGGTCATGCCATTCACCTCAGATATGCGTGATGTTGATTAAACGTCCAGGGTATTTTGACGCGATCAAAGACCTCCCTCTCCACAGAGCCAGTTGATGAGTCCACCTCTGGAGGATTCTCTAGCTGTTTATTATTTGCTGCTACACATCCGCAACCCAAATAAGTAGAACGTCTCAGGTAGTAAGGAGTCTATATATATAGCGCGAGTACGCTGTTTGTGTGGTGAGGATGTGGGCGCATTGTGTGAGCAGGCGTTTATTGCACGCCTACATTTATCCTGCTTTTCCCTTTGGTGGAGATCATGCTGACTGCAGACAGGCATATCAAGCACAGGATCTCTGTTATTGTGTCTGTGAGAGTGTCATAGACGAGGTTAGGGGAGAAGAGGTGGAGGACCACAGTGTTGTTGCACAATGTGGGCTAACTGGCTAACCGGCTAAATGGCTAACCGGCTAACTGGCTAAATGGCTAACTGGCTAACTGGCTAACCGGCCAACTGTGTGGAGAGGACAGAGCCAGGAGAGAAACTGGATACACTGGCCCTCTATGTTCATATGGTGGATATGTGTTGAGTGGGAATGAGGGTGTAGCTGGACTGCTGAAGGAGGAATGGGGGTGTAGCTGGACTGCTGAACTGGGAATGGGGGTGTAGCTGGACTGCTGAAGGAGGAATGGGGGTGTAGCTGGACTGCTGAAGGAGGAATGGGGGTGTAGCTGGACTGCTGAACTGGGAATGGGGGTGTAGCTGGACTGCTGAAGTGGGAATGGGGGTGTAGCTGGACTGCTGAACTGGGAATGGGGGTGTAGCTGGACTGCTGAACTGGGAATGGGGGTGTAGCTGGACTGCTGAACTGGGAATGGGGGTGTAGCTGGACTGCTGAACTGGGAATGGGGGTGTAGCTGGACTGCTGAACTGGGAATGGGGGTGTAGCTGGACTGCTGAAGTGGGAATGGGGGTGTAGCTGGACTGCTGAAGGAGGAATGGGGGTGTAGCTGGACTGCTGAAGGAGGAATGGGGGTGTAGCTGCCTAGCTGGACTGCTGAAGGAGGAATGGGGGTGTAGCTGGACTGCTGAAGTGGGAATGGGGGTGTAGCTGGACTGCTGAAGTGGGAATGAGGGTGTAGCTGGACTGCTGAAGGAGGAATGGGGGTGTAGCTGGACTGCTGAAGTGGGAATGACTGGCTGTAGTTGGACTGCTGAAGGAGGAATGGGGGTGTAGCTGGACTGCTGAAGTGGGAATGACTGGCTGTAGGTGGGTGGGTGGGGGGTTGAGATGACATCACAGCTAACCGGAATGGGTTTTGCTGGCTTGGACTATTTGCCCTGTTCTGTAGGTGGAGTTTCCTTCCCCCTGGGGTGCGGCTTAGTGAGTGGGACTGGGTTTGGGACTGGGTTTGGGTTTAGGAATGGGTTTGGGTCGAGTGGAGCAGAGGGCTTGTAGGAGGACAAAGGCAGCTATATTCTATGTTCTGTTCTGCTACACTCTGCACCATAACAGGCCCTTCCTCTCCCACAATCATGGGCCAACACAGGTCCACACACACACACACACACACACACACTGGTGCTCAAATGGAAAGTGTGGCTAAGACAGTCTAATTAGTGCCCACAGGAACAGAGGTCATTTTTGGAAGAGTTGGCGGAACTGTCAGGCTTCACAATAACTTTTCTTTCGTTAAAGTGGGATTTAACATTGGCCACTCTCCAAGTTATTTCTGCAGAGCAGCTTTTAGTGTAGATGAAAAAAATGTTTTATTAAAAAGGATCAGCGGTCACTGCAGCAAAAGAGAATTCAGTTGACAGCGTTTCATTTTAGGGCTGAAAAAGTTATTTATTGTCGACAAAAATGTTGTTGTCGACATGTCGTTTGATCACATCCAATCTATTTTAGGTGCCTGCAAAACGCATTTTGACCAGTGCGACACTGTTGCTCTAGACCAGGGGTGGGCAATAAGGCTCGCCGGTCAAATCCGGCCCATTTCAAAGGCTGGGTGTGGGCCTCGCCAGCTCTAGACTGTAATGCAGCCCTCATATGCATTCCAATAGAAGAACACTTTTATTTCTAATCATCTTAATTCTGCTAAAATGTCCACGTGCTAACGGAGCCGAACATGGGAAAGTTTCACTAAAGTTTAAACAAAAAATGCACGAGAGGAGACAGAAACGGTTAAAGATTAATGTGTCCGGCTGAAACCAGCGAGCAAGCAGGCCAGTTAGCGACACCAGTTGATAAGGTATTACGTGGTATTTCACACGTACATACTAAGACCGTAGCAGCACGTCCACAGACAACAGTTAGACAGTTCAGTGAATACTGTCAGGATTGGGGCTTTCAAGCAGGTTCAGGACACAAATGCAGAGTGCTTTGCAATACAAGGGTTTATTTTCTCCCAAAACAGGCAAGACAGGCACAGGAACGGGTAGCTTAACACAGACAATCCTAACACTTAATAAACAAAGACAGAAGAACATAATTAACACAACCTCCCCTTAGTGAAACAGAACATACTACACGCAGACCACCAGAATAATCACACAAAAACACAACAGGCCCAGCAAACGTAGAACAAGGGAAACATACCTTAATAATGACCGACACTGACAGACTGGAAACAACAGAACTAAATACAAGGACTAACGAGCAAACACAACACAGGTGCGGACAAGACACAGGTGAACAAGCAAGTCCCTGATTTTCCCTCTCTCAGGATGCGGGGGAGGTGTCAGCACCACCATAGAGTGGGAGGACAGGACTCTGTCCCTTACAAATACGACCATTTTAATGAGACACGTATAGATAGTTATAATTATTGTTTGTAGATTAATGTAGATATGTGTCCTGAAGCATAGAGTTCAGTTGTGATTTGAGTTGGACAAAACTGGACAAAGAGAGATGGCCTGTTCAGTTGGTGCAATTCATATATATATATAAAAACCTGAAGTGATTTCCTTGTTTAATTTATTGGTTAGAATAAACTCTAACAAATTGCAAAAGCTGAATATTAGGTCAAAGCCTCTGATTGCTCGTTGGGAATGTAGATGATTAGTCGATTAATCGTTCAAATAATCGCTAGATTAATCGATTATCAAACAAATCGTTTGTTGCCGCCCTATTTCAGTTACCGTTGGCATTTTTGTTTTTGGTAAGTTGAATGTGTTCACAGAGTTTATTGTGGGAATGTTTGGTGACTGTTTGTGCTTGTAGTGGTGGTTGTAGCACATGGTTGTCAATGTCTAGAGGTTGTTTGAGCTACTTAATTTAATACGATGTTAACATATTAGGTTGGTCCGCTACAACTTGGATCAGAAATGTTTTCTCTAATTCAAAGACATGCTGTGACTTTATTTAAAATACTGTGTGAAATGTTCCACTTGGCCCAGGGGTTAAGGTACAATATATCAGGGCTTGGGGTTAAGTGCAACCGTTTAGAAAACAAATGTCTTGCTGTCTTTGAAGTCCATGACAGAGTGCAGTTCCACCCCTATTCGGGGTAGTTTTTTCTGGCAGTTTTTGTTTAGGTTCCATCTACGAATAATGATGCAGGTTGCAAATGCATATCCATGAATCAGGGTTGGAAACAATATGGTATGTCCATGTTAAACTGAGAAACATTATAAACTACATAATGAACTAGTAATATGAGTGAGGGTAACTACAGAGTATTATTATACAGTATACTACATAATGAACTAGTAATATGAGTGAGGGATACTACAGAGTAGTATAATACAGTATACTACATAATGAACTAGTAATATGGGTGAGGGTAACTACAGAGTAGTATTATACAGTATACTACATAATGAACTAGTAATATGAGTGAGGGTAACTATAGAGTATTATTATACAGTATACTACATAATGAACTAGTAATATGAGTGAGGGATACTACAGAGTAGTATAATACAGTATACTACATGATGAACTAGTAATATGAGTGAGGGTAACTACAGAGTAGTATTATACAGTATACTACATAATGAACTAGTAATGTGAGTGAGGGATACTACAGAGTAGTATTGTACAGTATACTACATGATGAACTAGTAATATGAGTGAGGGTAACTACAGAGTAGTATTATACAGTATACTACATGATGAACTAGTAATGTGAGTGAGGGATACTACAGAGTAGTATTATACAGTATACTACATAATGAACTAGTAATGTGAGTGAGGGATACTACGGAGTAGTATAATACAGTATACTACATAATGAACTTGTAATATGAGTGAGGGTAACTACAGAGTAGTATTATACAGTATACTACATAATGAACTAGTAATGTGAGTGAGGGATACTACAGAGTAGTATTATACAGTATACTACATAATGAACTAGTAATATGAGTGAGGGTAACTACAGAGCAGTATTGTACAATATACTACATAATGAACTAGTAATGTGAGTGAGGGATACTACAGAGTAGTATTATACAGTATACTACATAATGAACTAGTAATATGAGTGAGGGTAACTACAGAGCAGTATTGTACAATATACTACATAATGAACTAGTAATATGAGTGAGGGATACTACAGAGTAGTATTGTACAGTATACTACATCATTGTACCAAATCTGTGTGTGATCATGCCAACCACATTGTTGTCCTTGTCAAGCCAATGACAATGAGAGACAGGGGGTTTTCATGTTAGCAGAAACCAAATGCGACCATCTCATTGTCATTAAATGTAATTTGTTCGTACAATGATGTTGATTATACGACGCCAGTTATAACAGTGATCTAAGCTCTATAGCATTCTGCCAGGCTGGTGTGGTAGTGTTGGGTCATATGATCATCCTTCTCTTATACGTCTGGACATTGCAGGACTGTACTTCATCGTGTTCATGAATATAGTCTCTTACTCACAACATGAGACATCGCTCTTGTTCTGTGTGGCTTTGCATGTCCTGGTCGTAGCCTGTAGCCTGTAGCCTGTAGCCTGTACTGTACTGCAGCCTCATCAATCAGGCTAACAAACATACAGCCCCCATCTCTCTGTATATGCCTCTCTCTCTCCCTCTCCCTGTCTCACTCTCTCTCTGTCTTACTCTCTCACTCTCTCTCTCTCTCTCTATCTCTCTCTCTGTCTCACTCTCTGTCTCACTCTCTCTCTCTCTCTCTCTCTCTCTCTGTCTCACTCTCTGTCTCACTCGCTCCCTGTCTCGCTCGCTCCCTGTCTCACTCTCTGTCTCTCTCTCTCTCTCTGTTTTTCTCTCTGTCTCTCTCTTTGTCTCTATCTCTGTCTGTCTGTCTCTCTCTCTGTCTCTCTCTCTGTCACACTCTCACTCTCTGTCTCTCTCTCTGTCTCTCTCTCTGTCGCTCTCTCTGTCTCTCTCTCTGTCACTCTCTCACTCTCTCTCTGTCTCTCTCTCTGTCTCGCTCTTTCTCTGTTTACAACCAGGTACATCATGTGCAACAGTGTAGGGTAGTGCAGTAGAGCAGTGTAGCAGTAGTGCAGTGTAGCAGTAGTGCAGTGTAGCAGTAGTGCAGTGTAGCGTACTGCACTGCTGCGTAGAGCAGTGTAGCAGTAGTGCAGTGTAGTGCAGTGTAGCAGTAGTGCAGTGTAGCAGTAGTGCAGTGTAGCAGTAGTGCAGTGTAGTGCAGTGTAGCAGTAGTGCAGTGTAGTGCAGTGTAGCGGTAGTGCAGTGTAGCAGTAGTGCAGTGTAGCAGTAGTGCAGTGTAGCAGTAGTGCAGTGTAGCAGTAGTGCAGTGTAGTGCAGTGTAGCAGTAGTGCAGTGTAGTGCAGTGTAGCAGTAGTGCAGTGTAGTGCAGTGTAGCAGTAGTGCAGTGTAGCAGTAGTGCAGTGTAGCAGTAGTGCAGTGTAGTGCAGTGTAGCAGTAGTGCAGTGTAGTGCAGTGTAGCAGTAGTGCAGTGTAGAAGTAGAGAGTCTGCAGATAGATGCAGGACTGCTGATGAATTATGGAACAGTGCCAAGTGGAAGTGATCAAAGCCAGCGTGCTTGTAGCCCATACAGAGAGGACTGGGTTGCAAAAGGAAAGACATGGGGGGAGAGACAGACAGAGAGATGGGGGGTGCATTGGGTAGAAGAGAGAGAGACCTTGGGAGACAGAAAGGCCCTGGGGGAGAGACCGAACCAACATAGGAGAGAGGGTAAACTAGGTAGTAATTCTAATGGGTCTACAGTGGTCCCAATAAGTATTGGCACCACTAGTAGATATTGGTTATAAAAAACAGTTATCTTAATGTCACACTGAGAAATTAAATTTAATATATACTTGGGGGAGACAATTCTCACAAAACTACCTGTGCTTCAATGATTGGCACCCCTGCATTTAATACCTTGTGCAACCTTCCATTGCCAATAAAACAGCACTGCGTCTTCTCCTGTAAGATTTAATCTTAAGGTTGGAGAATGCAGAGCAAGGAATATGAGACCTCTTCACAGAATCTCTCCAGGTCATCCAGGGACCTTGGTTCTCTCCTAAGCACTCTCAGCTCACAGGTTTTCAATGAGGTTTGGAGATGTCCGTTGCAAAATATATTATTATTTGTTTTGGACATACGTTGCTGGAAAATCCAATAATTACCCAGTTTTAGTTTCCTGGCAGAGACAGACACATTCAGATGTAACATTCAGTATGCCATGTACTCTAACAAGGTTACCAGGGCCTTTTTGAGGAAAAACAACCCCACACCATCACAGAACCTCCACCATAATACTTTTTGAAATAGCTTTCTGCTAGCGACATACCCACCTTGAGTGTTTGTTGACAAAAAGTAAACATTTTGTTTTATCTGTCTATAGCACTCAGTTCCAGTAAATGTTTCAGCAGACTTTAGCCGACTCCAGACGTTCGTAGCGAAATGTCAGGAATGACTACCCTGGTGCTACAGGAAGTCATGAATTAATGCTTGAATGTTCCGGAACATCCTGATCAACATAATAAAGTGCAATCTAAATGGAAAGAAATGCTTCAGTTGCATGTTGTTCATAAGTATTTCTACAGTTGCCAATTATTGTTGCAGACCTGGTTTTGTTAGAAATCATAATTTTTTTACGACGTATTTGTCTGAAGTGAAACTTCCCTTTGCAGGTTTCCTTAAGAGCCTGAAGTGTGATGTTACTTGTTTACATATTTTATGGAATCAGTTTTCTGCCCTTACATAGAACATGCTTTGTAAATACAGAATTTTTCAGCTGTCATAGTTCAAGTTTTCTCACAGGAAAAGACCACAAAACAAGAGTGGAAGCAAATGCTCTAAGTCCCATGTCTACTTGCTCTGAGCCTTCATCTATCCACAAGCTTAACTTACCAGAAACCACAAATCACTTCTCTACCAACTCATGTTTCACTGTCATTAAAGCAGTGTTTTGGTCATGAACACTCGTGATGACCTCTTTTCCGGTTGTTATGTTATGTGAGTCTGTATTTATGCTGGTTTTAATAACATATGGGTCAAGCTCATGTGTTTACCTCCTCCATGTTGCATACTGTTGTAGAGGTTAACAGGGTTGTTCTGAGTTGGCTGCACAACAAGTTACTCTCTAACACCAGTGGAAATGTTGTGTTTACTCTAGACCAAGCCAAAGCCTGTTGTTTATCCCTGTGTCACCCCCCCTGTCTGTCTCTGTTACCCCTACTGTCTGTCTGTGTCAACCCTACTGTCTGTCTCTGTCAGCCCTACTGTCTGTCTCTGTCAGCCCTACTGTCTGTCTCTGTCAGCCCTACTGTCTGTCTCTGTCACCCCTCCTGTCTGTCTCTGTCAGCCCTACTGTCTGTCTCTGTCAGCCCTACTGTCTGTCTCTGTCAGCCCTACTGTCTGTCTGTCTCTGTCACCCTACTGTCTGTCTCTGTCACCCCTCCTGTCTGTCTCTGTCACCCCTACTGTCTGTCTCTGTCACCCCTACTGTCTGTCTCTGTCACCCCTACTGTCTGTCTCTGTCACCCTCTGTCTGTCTCTGTCACCCCTCCTGTCTGTCTCTGTCACCCCTCCTGTCTGTCTCTGTCACCCCTCCTGTCTGTCTCTGTCACCCCTACTGTCTGTCTCTGTCACCCCTACTGTCTGTCTCTGTCACCCCTACTGTCTGTCTCTGTCACCCCTCTGTCTGTCTCTGTCACCCCTCCTGTCTGTCTCTGTCACCCCTCCTGTCTGTCTCTGTCACCCCTCCTGTCTGTCTCTGTCACCCCTCCTGTCTGTCTCTGTCACCCCTACTGTCTGTCTGTCTCTGTCAGCTCTACTGTCTGTCTCTGTCACCTCTACTGTCTGTCTGTCTCTGTCACCTCTACTGTATGTCTGTCTCTGTCACCCCTCCTGTCTGTCTCTGTCACCCCTACTGTCTGTCTCTGTCACCCCTACTGTCTGTCTCTGTCACCCCTCCTGTCTGTCTCTGTCACCCCTACTGTCTGTCTCTGTCACCCCTCCTGTCTGTCTCTGTCACCCCTCCTGTCTGTCTCTGTCACCCCTCCTGTCTGTCTCTGTCCCCCTACTGTCTGTCTCTGTCACCCCTCCTGTCTGTCTCTGTCACACCTCCTGTCTGTCTCTGTCACCCCTCCTGTCTGACTCTGTCAGCCCTACTGTCTGTCTCTGTCAGTCCTACTGTCTGTCTGTCTCTGTCACCCTACTGTCTGTCTCTGTCAGCCCTACTGTCTGTCTCTGTCACCCCTCCTGTCTGTCTCTGTCACCCCTCCTACTGTCTGTCTCTGTCACCCCTACTGTCTGTCTCTGTCACCCCTCCTGTCTGACTCTGTCACCCCTCCTGTCTGTCTCTGTCACCCCTCCTGTCTGTCTCTGTCAGCCCTACTGTCTGTCTCTGTCACCCCTCCTGTCTGTCTCTGTCATCCCTACTGTCTGTCTCTGTCAGCCCTACTGTCTGTCTCTGTCACCCCTACTGTCCGTCTCTGTCACCCCTCCTGTCTGTCTCTGTCACCCCTCCTGTCTGTCTCTGTCACCCCTCCTGTCTGTCTCTGTCACCCCTCCTGTCTGTCTCTGTCACCCCTCCTGTCTGTCTCTGTCACCCCTCCTGTCTGTCTCTGTCAGCCCTACTGTCTGTCTGTCTCTGTCACCCTACTGTCTGTCTCTGTCACCCCTCCTGTCTGTCTCTGTCACCCCTACTGTCTGTCTCTGTCACCCCTACTGTCTGTCTCTGTCACCCCTACTGTCTGTCTGTCAGTCTCTGTCTGTCTCTGTCACCCCTCCTGTCTGTCTCTGTCACCCCTCCTGTCTGTCTCTGTCACCCCTCCTGTCTGTCTCTGTCACCCCTCCTGTCTGTCTCTGTCAGTCCCCTCCTGTCTGTCTCTGTCAGCCCTACTGTCTGTCTGTCTCTGCAGTCTACTACTGTCTGTCTCTCTCAGTCTACTACTGTCTGTCTCTGTCACCCCTACTGTCTGTCTCTCTGTCAGTCTACTACTGTCTGTCTCTGTCAGTCTACTACTGTCTGTCTCTGTCAGTCTACTACTGTCTGTCTCTGCAGTCTACTACTGTCTGTCTCTCTGCAGTCTACTACTGTCTGTCTCTGCAGTCTACTGTCTGTCTGTCTCTCTGCTGTCACCCCTACTGTCTGTCTCTCTGCAGTCTACTACTGTCTGTCTCTGCAGTCTACTACTGTCTGTCTCTGCAGTCTACTACTGTCTGTCTCTGCAGTCTACTACTGTCTGTCTCTGCAGTCTACTACTGTCTGTCTCTGCAGTCTACTACTGTCTGTCTCTGCAGTCTACTACTGTCTGTCTCTGCAGTCTACTACTGTCTGTCTCTGCAGTCTGTCTGTCTCTGCAGTCACTACTGTCTGTCTCTCTGCAGTCTACTACTGTCTGTCTCTCTGCAGTCTACTACTGTCTGTCTCTGCAGTCTACTACTGTCTGTCTCTGTCAGTCTACTGTCTGTCTGTCTCTGTCTACTACTGTCTGTCTCTCACCCCTCCTGTCTGTCTCTGTCAGTCTACTACTGTCTGTCTCTGCAGTCTCTACTGTCTGTCTCTGCAGTCCTACTGTCTGTCTCTCTGCAGTCTCTACTGTCTGTCTCTGCAGTCTACTACTGTCTGTCTCTCTGCAGTCTACTCCTGTCTGTCTCTGCAGTCTACTACTGTCTGTCTCTCTGCAGTCTACTACTGTCTGTCTCTCTGCAGTCTACTGTCTGTCTCTGTCTCTGTCTGTCTCTCTCTACTACTGTCTGTCTCTCTGCAGTCTACTACTGTCTGTCTCTCTGCAGTCTACTACTGTCTGTCTCTCTGCAGTCTACTACTGTCTGTCTCTGCAGTCTACTACTGTCTGTCTCTGCAGTCTACTCTGTCTGTCTCTCTGCAGTCTACTACTGTCTGTCTCTGCAGTCACTACTGTCTGTCTCTCTCAGTCTACTACTGTCTGTCTGTCTCTGCAGTCTACTACTGTCTGTCTCTGCAGTCTACTACTGTCTGTCTCTCTGCAGTCTACTACTGTCTGTCTCTCTGCAGTCTACTACTGTCTGTCTCAGCAGTCTACTACTGTCTGTCTCTCTGCAGTCTACTACTGTCTGTCTCTCTGCAGTCTACTACTGTCTGTCTCTGCAGTCTACTACTGTCTGTCTCTCTGCAGTCTACTACTGTCTGTCTCTCTGCAGTCTACTACTGTCTGTCTCTCTGCAGTCTACTACTGTCTGTCTCTCTGCAGTCTACTACTGTCTGTCTCTGCAGTCTACTACTGTCTGTCTCTGCAGTCTACTACTGTCTGTCTCTGCAGTCTACTACTGTCTGTCTCTGCAGTCTACTACTGTCTGTCTCTGCAGTCTACTACTGTCTGTCTCTCTGCAGTCTACTACTGTCTGTCTCTCTGCAGTTCTCACTGTCTGTCTCTCTGCAGTCTACTACTGTCTGTCTCTGTCACCCCTACTGTCTGTCTCTCTACTACTGTCTGTCTCTGCAGTCTACTACTGTCTGTCTCTGCAGTCTACTACTGTCTGTCTCTCTGCAGTCTACTACTGTCTGTCTCTGCAGTCTACTACTGTCTGTCTCTCTGCAGTCTACTACTGTCTGTCTCTGCAGTCTACTACTGTCTGTCTCTCTCAGTCTACTACTGTCTGTCTCTCTGCAGTCTACTACTGTCTGTCTCTCTGCAGTCTACTACTGTCTGTCTCTCTGCAGTCTACTACTGTCTGTCTCTGCAGTCTACTACTGTCTGTCTCTGCAGTCTACTACTGTCTGTCTCTCTGCAGTCTACTACTGTCTGTCTCTGCAGTCTACTACTGTCTGTCTCTGCAGTCTACTACTGTCTGTCTCTCTCAGTCTACTACTGTCTGTCTCTGCAGTCTACTACTGTCTGTCTCTGCAGTCTACTACTGTCTGTCTCTCTGCAGTCTACTACTGTCTGTCTCTCTGCAGTCTACTACTGTCTGTCTCTGCAGTCTCTACTGTCTGTCTCTGCAGTCTACTCTGTCTGTCTCTGCAGTCTACTACTGTCTGTCTCTGCAGTCTACTACTGTCTGTCTCTCTGCAGTCTACTACTGTCTGTCTCTCTGCAGTCTCTACTGTCTGTCTGTCTCTGCAGTCTACTACTGTCTGTCTCTCTGCAGTCTACTACTGTCTGTCTCTGCAGTCTACTACTGTCTGTCTCTGCAGTCTACTACTGTCTGTCTCTGCAGTCCCTACTGTCTGTCTCTGCAGTCTACTACTGTCTGTCTCTGCAGTCTACTACTGTCTGTCTCTGCAGTCTACTACTGTCTGTCTCTCTGCAGTCTACTACTGTCTGTCTCTCTGCAGTCCCCTACTGTCTGTCTCTCTGCAGTCCCTACTGTCTGTCTCTCTGCAGTCCCTACTGTCTGTCTCTCTCAGTCACCCTACTGTCTGTCTCTGTCAGTCCCTACTGTCTGTCTCTGTCAGTCCTACTGTCTGTCTCTGTCAGTCCCTACTGTCTGTCTCTGTCAGTCCCCTACTGTCTGTCTCTCTGCAGTCACTACTGTCTGTCTCTGTCAACCCTCCTGTCTGTCTCTGTCAGCCCTACTGTCTGTCTGTCTCTGTCACTCTACTGTCTGTCTCTGTCACCCCTCCTGTCTGTCTCTGTCACCCTTACTGTCTGTCTGTCTCTGTCAGCTCTACTGTCTGTTTCTGTCACCTCTACTGTCTGTCTGTCTCTGTCACCCCTCCTGTCTGTCTCTGTCACCTCTACTGTCTGTCTGTCTCTGTCACCTCTACTGTATGTCTGTCTCTGTCACCCCTCCTGTCTGTCTCTGTTACCCCTACTGTCTGTCTCTGTCACCCCTCCTGTCTGTCTCTGTCACCCCTCCTGTCTGTCTCTGTCACCCCTCCTGTCTGTCTCTGTCACCCCTACTGTCTGTCTCTGTCACCCCTCCTGTCTGTCTTTGTCCCCTCTACTGTCTGTCTCTGTCACACCTCTCTGTCACCCCACTGTCTGTCTCTGTCCCTCCTGTCTGTCTCTGTCACCCCTACTGTCTGTCTCTGTCACCCCTACTGTCTGTCTCTGTCACCCCTACTGTCTGTCTCTGTCACCCCTACTGTCTGTCTCTCACCCCTACTGTCTGTCTCTGTCACCCTCTGTCTGTCTCTGTCACCCCTCTGTCTGTCTCTGTCACCCTCCTGTCTGTCTCTGTCACCCCTCCTGTCTGTCTCTGTCACCTCTACTGTCTGTCTGTCTCTGTCACCTCTACTGTATGTCTGTCTCTGTCACCCCTCCTGTCTGTCTCTGTTACCCCTACTGTCTGTCTCTGTCTCTGTCCCCTCCTGTCTGTCTCTGTCACCCCTCCTGTCTGTCTCCTGTCACCCCTCCTGTCTGTCTCTGTTACCCCTACTGTCTGTCTCTGTCACCCCTCCTGTCTGTCTCTGTCACCCCTCCTGTCTGTCTCTGTCACCCCTCCTGTCTGTCTCTGTCACCCCTCCTGTCTGTCTCTGTCAACCCTCCTGTCTGTCTCTGTCACCCCTCCTGTCTGTCTCTGTCACCCCTACTGTCTGTCTGTCTCTGTCAGCTCTACTGTCTGTCTCTGTCACCTCTACTGTCTGTCTGTCTCTGTCACCCCTCCTGTCTGTCTCTGTCACCTCTACTGTCTGTCTGTCTCTGTCACCTCTACTGTATGTCTGTCTCTGTCACCCCTCCTGTCTGTCTCTATCACCCCTACTGTCTGTCTCTGTCACCCCTCCTGTCTGTCTCTGTCACCCCTCCTGTCTGTCTCTGTCACCCCTACTGTCTGTCTCTGTCACCCCTCCTGTCTGTCTCTGTCCCCCTACTGTCTGTCTCTGTCACCCCTCCTGTCTGTCTCTGTCACCCCTCCTGTCTGTCTCTGTCACCCCTCCTGTCTGTCTCTGTCAGCCCTACTGTCTGTCTGTCTCTGTCACCCTACTGTCTGTCTCTGTCACCCCTCCTGTCGGTCTCTGTTACCCCTACTGTCTGTCTCTGTCACCCCTACTGTCTGTCTCTGTCAGCCCTACTGTCTGTCTGTCTCTGTCACCCCTCCTGTCTGTCTCTGTCAGCCCTTCTTATTGTATGTTGTATTCACTTTTCTTTTCTTTCTCCCTCCTTTCTCTTCCGCAGTCTTACTTTGTCACAGACTATGATCCCACAATTGAAGACTCGTACACAAAACAGTGTGTCATTGACGAGAGAGCGGCCCGGCTTGACAGTAAGTACAGACCTTGTAAACAAACAATTTCAATCAAACATGAACGTTCTTCAAACAGTGTCAGTGTTAACAGCAGATTATTCCCCTTTGGGACGGTTAGGTTTTGTCCAGCAATGTGAATAGGTTCAGAATTGCCCCGCTACTGTACTGTTGTGTACGTGTGACTAGCGTGTCCTTCCCTGTGCTTTAGTCTTGGACACGGCGGGACAGGAAGAGTTTGGAGCCATGAGAGAACAATACATGAGGACTGGGGAGGGCTTCCTGCTCGTCTTCTCTGTCACTGACAGAGGAAGGTGAGTGACAATCCAGTCACATGCAGCCATGCACTGAATGTCAATCAACTGTCTTTCTCTGTGCCTGCACGTCTCTCCGCCAAACGCATAAATCTCTCTTACTCACTCGCGTCTACTCTCTTGTTCTGTTGCACTTCCGCCCCGGCCAAACTATGTCGTCATTCTTTTGTTCTCGTTTTCCTCGCTCCTGTAACTCCCTTTGTATTGTGGCGTGGTGGGCAGTATTTCGGCCCTAGTCCCCCGTCTGGCCTCTATGCAGCAATGAGATGGGGGGGTGTTTCAGCACTTCTATGTGTGTTTATCCCATAAAAAGTATTTTCTTCCTCCATTCACATTAGTCAAGTATCCGGATTGACTGTAATATCACTAAACAAACCACCCTGCGGCCGTTCATCTGGGGTGCCCTCCTGGGGTGTGGTTGGGTTCTGCTTCCCTCTCACTCTCTGGTTAATGTTTTTACATATGTGGTCTGTTTCAAACACTTTGAATGGCATTTGTATTATACTCACGTCGTTCTCACTTGGTGGAAACGCAACCCTAAACCGGTAGAGGTCTTTAGCTACCGATATCTGCGAGTTTAACAAAAAAATATTCTAGTGTCTCTATTTTTTTTATCTCAGGAAATGTAGCGTAATTAAACAAGCCTTAAGGGTTTTACATGTGCTCCGGCAACAGGCAGTAAAGGAGGGTACTGACTTCATCTTCTGGTCTCTACTGCTCCCTCATCACCCTCATCCCATCCTGTCTACTTCACTGAGACATTGTCCACATCTGCCTTGGGAGGGGGGAGGGGGCTTCATTCATCTAAATGAAATGCTGAATTCCTGGGAGGTCTGACAGAGATGGTCTAATAGAACAGTTTGTAGTTGTAATCAGGCTGCTTGCTGGTTAATGTTTACTGTTTGTTTATGGTGTCAAGTGATGCTGTGTTATTTGTGCCTTACAGCTTTGAAGAGATCTACAAATTCCAAAGACAGATCCTCAGAGTCAAAGACCGTGATGAATTTCCCATGATCCTTGTAGGCAATAAAGCGGATCTGGAGCACCAGAGACAGGTAAGAAGCAGTTCCCTTCGTAATTCTACATACGTGTTACGATGGTGTATGGAAATTAAGTCTAAAGCAACAAGCTTTAAAAATGTAAATACACTTCTTATTTGAAAGTTAAAATATAGAGACATTTCAGCTGGTGGCTGCTGGATAATGTTAACCCCCGGCAGTACAGATTCTATTAGCGGTTTTGTTATGGACATTGTGAAACTGCAAGTGGATCTTTGTCTCCTCCTATGTTAATAAGTAGAAAATAAATGTGTTTTCTTGGGAAAAATTCACTTCTAAAAAAGAAATATGCCTCTGATCTCTAGTTTTTTTTTAGCTACAACCTTGTATTTTATTCAAGGAAATAAAGCAGTGCTGTGAGCAGAGGGATCCTTTTATTTCTATGCCAGAAGTGGCCATCGTTGAAAGCCGGTCCTAATCAATCTCTTGTTTTTCTGCCGGAGCTATTTGGTCGGTCAGAGCGGGAGTGATAAATAAGGATGAATGGATCAACCGAAAACATTGTGGCGTTGAGGAAATGAGGAGGGAGGAAGTGTTTGAATAGGAGCTCATTCGGCGGCCTTTATTGGCGTGCAGCTGCAGTTTGCCTTCCCACATGACTCAACACTGCCACCTGGTGGTTGAACAGAAATGTTCTTGTCTGATAAAATGGTTCCCGATTTTACAGTCAGGTCTCTCTCTAGTCATATCTATAGTGGCCAAGAAGCAACAATTGTCTTTGAAATAGAAATGTTACGACACCACATGACTGATTTATCCAACTTGTATCTAGTTCCTTCTAGATAGAAATATATGGAAGAAAATCAGTCTCACCAGATTCTGAAACGGAATTTCTAGCACTGAATTTATTTGAATACAAGATTCAGTGTCTAAAAATTATGTGTTAGACATTCAGTGCAAAAAAAATTCTGTGTTAGAAATTCAGTGCAAAAAAATTCAGTGTCAGAAATTCAGTGCAAAAAAATTCAGTGTCAGAAATTCAGTGCAAAAAAAATCAGTGTCAGAAATTCACAATCAACATCCGGGATACCAAGGAAAAGCAATCAATTCTGTCTCAACTCCAACCAACATCCAGCTATCAAGTTTCGGGTTTACGTTTTAACTGGTGTCATTGCAGATGCGACGTGGGCGTGTATCACAAGTTAATCTGGGCGCACTACACTCTGTTATAGTAGCGGTC
Organism: Dallia pectoralis; assembly: GCA_029465975.1. Taxonomy (NCBI): domain Eukaryota; kingdom Metazoa; phylum Chordata; class Actinopteri; order Esociformes; family Umbridae; genus Dallia; species Dallia pectoralis. The sequence continues at coordinate 13,332,307 of CM055749.1, read as the reverse complement.
TGTACTCGTTCGTGCTTGGTATTTCTCCCGGGAAACTCCCGTTATTTTCATGGCCAAAACTCCTTACAAATATTTGGACCAATATGTTTGTCTAATGTTGACTCATTGCCAGATCTCGTATATAAAGTATCCATCCACACAATCCAATGTTCAGCACGTTTGTCACCCTGGCAGCCTTTAAGTCAGTTGCGCAGTTGATCTCCCCGCAGCTTCATTCAGACCCGAATGCGAGTGATTAATATGGGAGGTGTTCCCGCAAAGAAATTAAAGTACAGCTGTACATTTCAACAGTGTTGGACGCAACAATTTACATGCATCATACAGAGTTATATATATAACTGATTAGGGCTGCCCCCTCATTGAACAGACGCTTTGCGTGATGAATTTGTGGAGGAAAATTTCGGGGAAATTATAATCCAAGGTAGTGTCATAATAACCATATTAATTAACCGTATTTCTCCCTATGTGCCCAAACCAACAACGGTGCTCAAAATGTGACAATGTTTGCAAACAGAAAGGGTTCTGCTGATAGGAATATGCAATGTTAAGCCCTCATTATGCTTCTGCGTCAACTCCACGGCGTAGCTACGGCGTCGTGGCCGTTTTTATGGTTCTGCGTCGGGTTGCGTTGCATTTCACCGCCAGATGTATAATCTGACCAATCACAGCCCTTGTGGTCTGCGTCGCCTCGACGCGTAGTTACATTTTTTGGAGGTGCCCGTCGAGCTACGGCGTAGGGGTCGGAGAGGGGTTCGCGTCGACGCAGAGGGGTCTGCGAGGGTACGCCGTCGATTCGACGCAGAAGCATAAAACAGGCTTAACTCTCGGACCCCTGCGTTTCCTTACGTCACCAACAGATGTCACTAGTTTTCAGATTCATTATCTTTTGAAAATGTTCATATTTAGCAGGGTGTCATTTGGGACTGACTCTCTGAGGTGTGTCCCTCTCTTGATCGTCAGGTGACCCAGGAAGAGGGCCAGCAGCTGGCCAGACAGCTCAAGGTGAAATACATGGAGGCCTCAGCCAAAATCCGTTTGAATGTAGACCAGGCTTTCCATGAGCTGGTTAGAGTAATCAGGTGGGTAAATATTGTCTCTTGACATTGACCGCATCCGGGGCTAATTTACACGGCTATGAACATTAACATTGAATAGAAATTGTATTAATAACGATTTGTTGACAGTAGTCAACACAAAAAAAGAGTGCCAAAGTAATAAAATAAATTAAAAAAATAAATAAAATCAAATTCATTTAAAATATTATTAGTCTATGGACTTATAAGTGTAAGTCCATAGACAGCAATTATAGCCATGCATATCCTAAATACGTTTTTACCAGCTTTGCATGATTTGCAAAGGTAGGTCAAGTTGGATAAAGCCCTTTATTTAGCAATTTTCTAACTTTATAGTTAGTTTCAGTTATTATCCAAATGCTCTAAACTGCTGGCCTCTCTGCCATGCCCAAATGCCACCTGGCACATTATGGCATATATACATATACATGACCTCACTGACGGCAGCATTAAAGCCATCTCCAGTTTGTAAGGGTTATTATTCCACTACATATAAGAGCAATCTAAAACAATCTGAAAGGGTGCATACTGTCACCTGTGGTTTGTTGTTGTAACAGCTCTGGCTCTTAACAGTGTTGATCAATTTCTCCTCACAGGAAATTCCAGGAACAGGAATGCCCTCCTTCGCCAGAACCCACAAGGAAAGAGAAGGACAAGAGTGGCTGTCATTGTGTGATTTTCTGAGTGGGCCTTATCTCTGTCACTCACCCAGCTATTGTCACCAGTACCTACCCCTGTCTAACATGAAATCCTGTATGGATGACTGAGCGTGGCCTTCTCCATGTGCATGAGGTTTCTGTGGTAGCAATCAGAAACTGCTGCTCACCCCTGCCCTCTGGACTTCACTTCTAGAAGAAACCAAGTCCAAACACTCAACATTGCCTCTTAAATCTGCTAAACAATATTATTTTTTGTATTCTGAAGGACTTTTTGTGGTTACATTTGTAATTGTTGCTGATATTGAATGAGAAATACATATACATATATATACATACATATATATATATATATATATATATATATATATACATATATATATATATATATATATATATACATATATATATATATAGAATGTCAGTGATTTTTTTGTTTCCAGTGTTTCATTGTTGTAGAAAGATACCATATAATGCTTTGTGTCATGTCATATCCTTTTTACTTCCATGTGCTGATCCGCTACTGTACATATTTTTTGTGATTTTTGAACTTGCATTTCTAATAACTTATTAAATTGCCACAGTACAGTGTGTGAGGTTAATGGGTTTGGTTTACATATCTATCTATATATATATCTATATATCTATCTATCTATCTATCTATATATATATATATATATATATATATATATATATATATATATATATATATACATATATACATTGCAAATGTATTCAAGTAGGTACAGTATCTACCTGGACTGCCCTAAAGTTATGACAATTGAACTCCTGGCATCAGCATCAGATCTCTTTCTTTGTATAAGGACACAGCACTCACTGGATATAATGTCTACTGTGTTCGGTTCATGTTGCTTATTCAATCTTTGAATTCCATCCATCAGATATGTTTTATTTATCTACCTGTTCAATTTTCTCTGACTTACCTGTTTCTGTCTCAGCCAGGTGTTCTGTAATCCGAATTAAACGCTTCATTTTAAAATCTTCTTCCGGCAGTACACAAAAGACTATGGGTAGTGTTTCTGCTTTTCATTAACAATGCCAATGATGATGATGATTTTAGCAAAACAGCGTCTTAAGATATTTTCGGGTCTGACAACTTTTTTCTTTTACATTGTTTTAAAAAAAAATATGTTTTGGAGGAAAATAGTAAAATTCAAACAGACCGCATTTTCGTTTTAAGGGACAATGCATTTAGTTATAAATCACCTTTAATGATTCTTGACAATTTTTTGTGATTGTGTTCTCCAGGTTTTTTGGTGTGACTGGGCCTGTTTGGAGCAGTTACTATCAATCCAATGTCACTTAGAGGATACGTCACTGACATGAATTTAATGACCTTTTCCCTTTAAAGTTAACTTTAAGACAATTCAGAAGAAGATGTTTTCTCTTGCTTTTTCACTTTATTTCGATTTGATTTTGTATCAATGACCTCGGTTTTATAATAACATCAAGTGCAATGAGACAAAGAGATAAAAGCGATCATTTGGAAAAGTTTTGACTATACTTTTATACATTATTTTCTTAACACACTAGTTGACAAGTATTTTATACATGTTTGTAAGTGAATATTTTCTCACGGCACAACTGTGTATATATGTAAATAGGAATTTAAATAATTCCCTATTTTTAAACTGAAGAAGGCCGTAAGCCTATATCTGCTAGATTGGTTCTTGGACATCCTGTGGTCCAGATCCCTGCCTCGTTTTGTGGTTTGTGTTGGTGACACGTTGCCTTGACTGTTTCCCACTACTGTGCCATAGTTCCATGCCCTGTACTGCAGAATGTCAACCAATATGTGCTGTTGGAGCCATCCGCTCGGGCACCATGGCCACCTGGCAGGTTAGGTTGTGAATGGGGCTTTCTCTATTTACTTAAGAAACCTAGGTCAAGGTTTGCTTCATAGAATCACGTGTCTCCCCCTACTGGTGAAGTCTAAAGGTAGTACCACATTCTTTCTTTTGGCAGACTGTATGTACATTCAATTCACATTATTGTTTTTCTTTTCACATTTAAGCCTCTGGTGCTATAATAAAATATGTGATTCAGACAACTATAATAGAGAATATTGCTTTTGTATTTAACTTTTTTTAATAGGTTTTGTGTAGTGAGGGACAGTAATACTAGTTTCGTTGACATTTTTGTTGTAATATTTCTACTTTAAGAAAAGTCTACTGTTGTCAGAATGGACGATTATATCCACCATGTCTAAACTTTGTGAAAACCTATTAATTTATTATTTCTTTCATCAATTTTAACCCAGCTGGGTAAATGTTTGTTTCACAGGAAGACATTGTTCTGGTATGGAGGGTAAGTGTGACCCCTGGTTGATGATTTTGTATCATCTCAATATGGTTGAATGCTAAATGGCACTTGAATTCTTTATCTTTGATTGGCTGGCTTCAGAGTGCAGCTCCAGAATGTGACAGCAGTACAGGGCCAAGGTTGCCATAGCACCCAGCGGAGGTGTCTCTTAAATCAACTATCAATGTGTGATTAGGTCTGTTAAGAACCCTTGCAGATAATTTTCACTTTTGGCTACATGTCCTCTGTGGATACGACTGTCTGAATCAGCTGCAAATCGGCTGTGTGGTATTGCTCGCCTAAGTAGGAAACGCCATTATCACCAAACAATTATCTTATTATTCTGATATTACAGTACACATGTTTTAATACCATGTATAATCTATTACATGATGTTTTGCCAAGTGTGATACAATTTAAACTGGTGATGATGATGTGAGGTGGTCAAGACCCAGATTGTCTACTGTGTCCCATCAATCAAGATAACTATAGTGGTAAGTCCTTTTATTAGTTCTACATGATCTAAATTACTATATTGAAAAGGTACCAGAATGTCAGAGACAGGAGAATTGTCTCATTGCACTCAACGTACCATGGCTGACAAAACCAACTAACGCATATAACCTGCAGTGATATATATATATATATATATGGTGTCTGGTATGAACTGTAATATTTCCTAAAAAGTAATACTGCTGTGAACCAATTAAACAAAATGGCTTTGACCAGGCACAACTATGGCTTATGGGTTCAAGAGTCCCATTTTCAGTAATATCAATTATGTCCAGATCAATTGAGTCTGTAGCTATGCCTGATTTGGCTGTAGATATCTGCTCTAGGCCTTTGGGAGGGAGGGGGAGGAAAGAGAAATGACGTTGTCCTCAAATGTCCCCCACAATTGAATCGTAAGGAGGATGAATCTCACATGTGATCTCAGACACGTCTCCTCTGATTTCACCACTCTTGTGAATTCTCTTGCCATAGAGATCAATTCACATTAGTACACTTTTGTCAAGGCCTGCTATTGTAATCAACTTAAATGTTTTAGCCGTATGCAATTTCGCCACGAGGGAAGGTCTTGCGTCTTTCATGGTAGAAATCATGTTTACTTTTATCTTGGCCTGTGTCTTATCGGACGATTGCTGTCATCTTCTCCAGTGCAGTAGAAGCAAGGTCGCATGAATACAGAGCGGCCATGGATGCGCACAGGAAGCTTTCTAAGGCATATTACTGTACTATGTCGTACATCTTCCTGAGCTTCTCTTTCAACTGTGTTAGTATTCCAGTCAGAGGCACCCGGGTACTGTACAAAGAGAAGCAGATAATCATAGGTCAAAATCTATTGAAAGAATGTGGATTATTGATTTCAAGAATATTCTTGCACAGAAGTGTAACGATTCCTGGCTCACTGAGAACATCTAGTGGGCTAGAAGGGCGTTGCAGTTCCCGTGCACCTATGTAAGGTTGAGGTTTGCACCTGTATCAGATTAGAATGAGCACAGCCGGTTTAGATTTGGTGATTATGTTGGTTATAAAAGTCACTGGATCTTGGTACACGGTGTTGGTTATTGTTCCTATGTCACGTTGCTTTGTGTTTCAATTACGCGTTGCTGTTGTTTTATTTAGTAAGTCGCTACATTGCATAGTTTTTTAAAACCAGTCCCTGTTTTCAACATTCTCGGTTTGTTGTATTTTGTATGAAAATAAACCTGTTTTGAACGGATTATACATGCTCTGCGCCTGGCTTCCTCTGCACTACACATTGGTTTGTGACAATTGCACTCAAAATTTCAAGTTGAAAATTACGGAGCCCCGGCGGTGACATGAAAAAAAAATTCATTCTCGAGAACTTTTCTTTCATTCTTGAGAACTTTACGTTCATTCTTGAGAACTTTTTTTTTCATCTCCGGGGCTCCGTAGAAAATGAATATGCAATGATATATTCTAAACTGGCTATTTAATCCCAGTAATAGCCCAGCTTTTTGTGTTTATTGGGTCATGACAGTGGTATACTGCCATGCTCTGAACTTGCAATTTGTCCGAACAGATTTCTCAAATTGTCAGGACTCCTTGTCTATTCTGCTTAGGTCTAATTGTCCATGCCTTTAAGTAACCCCTACTGAGACTGCCAAGGTCCCCCATCACCAGCTCAGATAACATATCCATTGAATCTATGGTTTGGCCGGAGAGAGGGAGGGAGGGCAACCACTCATTCACACTTCCTAGGCCAAAATATATTTTTTTGCTTTTTAACCTATTATATAATTTTTACACCACAAACATTTTATTCAGATGAACATGGCTTGATGGGAAGTACAGCTAGAACTTGTGCAGCTAAGCACCTAACACTGGAACACAAACGATTCTATTAACACCAATTAAAGCATCTGATTGAGCGCCATGTAATCTGATTGAGCGGCATGTAATCTGATTGAGCGGCATGTAATCTGATTGAGCGCCATGTAATCTGATTGAGCGCCATGTAATCTGATTGAGCGCCATGTAATCTGATTGAGCGCCATGTAATCTGATTGAGCGCCATGTAATCTGATTGAGCGCCATGTAATCTGATTGAGCGCCATTTAATCTGATTGAGCGCCATGTAATCTAGTTGAGAGCCATGTAATCTGATAGTGCGCCATGTAATCTTATTGAGCGCCATGTAATCTGATTGCAGCGGGTGTGGGAGAAGTTTGGAGAAGCTATGGAGAAGGACTTTCGGTCGGCACCAAAATGCTTCTGGAAAACCGTTCGGCACCTCAGAAGGGGAAAACGGGGAACCATCCAAGCTGTGTACAGTAAGGATGGGACACTGTTGACCTCAACTGATGATGTGATCGGGCGCTGGAAAGAGCATTTTGAGGAGCTCCTGAATCCGACCTACACGCCCTCTAGTACAGAGGCAGAGCTGGAGGCTGATGGAGGGTCATCGTCAGTTTCCCTGGGGGATGTCGCTGAGGTAGTCAAACAACTCCACAGTGGCAAAGCCCCAGGGACTGATGAGATTCGTCCAGAAATGCTAAAAGCTTTGGGTGGGGAAGGGCTGTCTTGGTTGACACGCCTCTTCAACATTGCATGGAAGTCTGGGACAGTGCCAGAGGAGTGGCAGACCGGGGTGGTGGTTCCCCTCTTTAAAAAGGGGGACCAGAGAGTGTGTGCCAATTACAGAGGTATCACACTCCTCAGCCTCCCTGGTAAAGTGTACTCCAAAGTGCTGGAAAGGAGGGTTCGGCCAATAGTCGAACCTCAGTTTGAAGAGGAACAATGCGGTTTTCGTCCTGGCCGGGGAACCACGGACCAGCTCTTTACTCTCGCAAGGATCCTGGAGGGGGCCTGGGAGTATGCCCATCCAGTCTACATGTGTTTTGTGGATCTGGAGAAGGCGTATGACCGGGTACCCCGGGATCTTTGTGGGAGGTGCTGCGGGAGTATGGGGTGAGGGGGTCTCTTCTCAGGGCCATCCAATCTCTGTACGCTCAAAGCATGAGCTGTGTCCGTGTCCTCGGCAGTAAGTCGGATTCGTTCCAGGTGGGGGTTGGCCTCCGCCAGGGCTGCGCTTTGTCACCAATCCTGTTTGTAATATTCATGGACAGGATATCAAGGCGTAGTCATGGGGGGAGGGGTTCCGTTCGGTGGGCTGATGGTCACATCACTGCTTTTTGCGGATGATGTGGTCCTGATGGCCTCATCGGTCGGTGACCTTCAGCACTCACTGGATCGGTTCGCAGCCGAGTGTGAAGCGGCTGGGATGAGGGTTAGCACCTCTAAATCTGAGGCCATGACTCTCAGCAGGAAACCGGTGGAGTGCCTACTCCGGGTAGGGAATGAGTCCTTACTCCAAGTGAAGGAGTTCAAGTACCTCGGGGTCTTGTTCGCGAGTGAGGGAACAATGGAGGGGAGATTGGTCGGAGGATCGGAGCAGCGGGGGCGGTGTTGCATTCGCTTCACCGCACCGTTGTGACGAAAAGAGAGCTGAGCCGAAAGGCAAAGCTCTCGATCTACCGGTCAATCTTTGTTCCTACCCTCACCTATGGTCATGAAAGCTGGGTCATGACCGAAAGAACTAGATCGCGGGTACAAGCGGCCGAAATGGGTTTTCTCAGAAAGGTGGCTGGCCTCTCCCTTAGGGATAGGGTGAGAAGCTCAGTCATCCGAGAGGAACTCGGAGTAGAGCCGCTGCTCCTTTGCATAGAAAGGAGCCAGTTGAGGTGGTTCGGGCATCTTGTACGAATGCCACCTGGGCGCCTCCCTAGAGAGGTGTTCCAGGCACGTCCAGCTGGGAGGAGACCTCGGGGAAGACCCAGGACTAGGTGGAGAGATTATATCTCCACACTGGCCTGGGAACGCCTCGGGATTCCCCAGTCAGAGCTGGCTAATGTTGCCCGGGAAAGGGAAGTTTGGGGTCCCCTGCTAGAGCTGCTACCCCCGCGACCCGACCCCGGATAAGCGGTTGAAGATGAGATGAGAGATGAGATGAGTAATCTGATTGAGCGCCATGTAATCTGATTGAGCGCCATGTAATCTGATTGAGCGCCATGTAATCTGATTGAGCGCCATGTAATCTGATTGAGCGCCAGGTAATCTGATTGAGCGCCATTTAATCTGATTGAGCGCCATGTAATCTACTTGAGCGCCATGATCTGATTGAGCGCTTTTTAATCTGATTGAGCGCCATGTTATCCGATTGAGCCCCATGTAATCTGATTGAGCGCCATGTAATATGATTGATCGCCATGTAATCTGATTGATCGCCATGTAATCTGATTGAGCGCCATGTAATCTGATTGAGTGCCATGTAATCTGATTGAGCGCCATTTAATCTGATTGAGCGCCATGTAATCTGATTGAGCGGCATGTAATCTGATTGAGCGGCATGTAATCTGATTGAGCGCCATGTAATCTGATTGAGCGCCATGTAATCTGATTGAGCGCCATGTAATCTGATTGAGCGCCATGTAATCTGATTGAGCGCCATGTAATCTGATTGAGCGCCATTTAATCTGATTGAGCGCCATGTAATCTAGTTGAGAGCCATGTAATCTGATAGTGCGCCATGTAATCTTATTGAGCGCAATGTAATCTGATTGAGCGCCATGTAATCTTATTGAGCGCCATGTAATCTGATTGAGCGCCATGTAATCTGATTGAGCGCCATGTAATCTGATTGAGCGCCATGTAATCTGATTGAGCGCCATGTAATCTGATTGAGCGCCAGGTAATCTGATTGAGCGCCATTTAATCTGATTGAGCGCCATGTAATCTACTTGAGCGCCATGTTCTGATTGAGCGCTTTTTAATCTGATTGAGCGCCATGTAATCTGATTGAGCCCCATGTAATCTGATTGAGCGCCATGTAATATGATTGATCGCCATGTAATCTGATTGATCGCCATGTAATCTGATTGAGCGCCATGTAATCTGATTGAGCGCCATGTAATCTGATTGAGCGCCATTTAATCTGATTGAGCGCCATGTAATCTAGTTGAGAGCCATGTAATCTGATAGTGCGCCATGTAATCTTATTGAGCGCCATGTAATCTGATTGAGCGCCATGTAATCTGATTGAGCGCCATGTAATCTGATTGATCGCCATGTAATCTGATTGAGCGCCAAGTTATCTGATTGAGCGCCATGTAATCTGATTGAGCGCCATGTAATCTGATTGAGCGCCAGGTAATCTGATTGAGCGCCATTTAATCTGATTGAGCGCCATGTAATCTAGATGAGCGCCATGTTCTGATTGAGCGCTTTTTAATCTGATTGAGCGCCATGTAATCTGATTGAGCCCCATGTAATCTGATTGAGCGCCATGTAATATGATTGATCGCCATGTAATCTGATTGATCGCCATGTAATCTGATTGAGCGCCATGTAATCTGATTGAGCGCCATGTAATCTGATTGAGCGCCATGTAATCTGATTGAGCGCCATTTAATCTGATTGAGCGCCATGTAATCTGATTGAGCGCCATTTAATCTGATTGAGCGCCATGTAATCTGATTGAGCGCCATGTAATTTGATTGAGCGCCATTTAATCTGATTGAGCGCCATGTAATCTAGTTGAGAGCCATGTAATCTGATTGAGCGCCATGTAATCTGATTGAGCGCCATGTAATCTGATTGAGCGCCATGTAATCTGATTGAGCGCCATTTAATCTGATTGAGCGCCATGTAATCTGATTGAGCGCCATGTAATCTTATTGAGCGCCATGTAATCTGATTGAGCGCCATGTAATCTGATTGAGCGCCATGTAATCTGATTGAGCGCCATGTAATCTGATTGAGCGCCATGTAATCTTATTGAGCGCCATGTAATCTGATTGAGCGCCATGTAATCTGCTTGAGCGCCATGTAATCTTATTGAGCGCCATGTAATCTGATTGAGCGCCATGTAATCTGATTGAGCGCCATGTAATCTGATTGAGCGCCATGTAATCTGATTGAGCGCCAGGTAATCTGATTGAGCGCCATTTAATCTGATTGAGCGCCATGTAATCTAGTTGAGCGCCATGTAATCTGATTGAGCGCCATTTAATCTGATTGAGCGCCATGTAATCTGATTGAGCGCCATTTAATCTGATTGAGCGCCATGTAATCTGATTGAGCCCCATGTAATCTGATTGAGCGCCATGTAATATGATTGATCGCCATGTAATCTGATTGATCGCCATGTAATCTGATTGATCGCCATGTAATCTGATTGATCGCCATGTAATCTGATTGAGCGCCATGTAATCTGATTGAGCGCCATGTAATCTGATTGAGCGCCATGTAATCTGATTGATCGCCATGTAATCTGATTGATCGCCATGTAATCTGATTGAGCGCCATGTAATCTGATTGATCGCCATGTAATCTGATTGAGCGCCAGGTAATCTGATTGAGCGCCATGTAATCTAGTTGAGAGCCATGTAATCTGATAGTTCGCCATGTAATCTGATTGAGTGCCATGTAATCTGATTGAGCGCCATTTAATCTGATTGAGCGCCATGTAATCTGATTGAGCGGCATGTAATCTGATTGAGCGGCATGTAATCTGATTGAGCGGCATGTAATCTGATTGAGCGCCATGTAATCTGATTGAGCGCCATGTAATCTGATTGAGCGCCATGTAATCTGATTGAGCGCCATGTAATCTGATTGAGCGCCATGTAATCTGATTGAGCGCCATGTAATCTGATTGAGCGCCATTTAATCTGATTGAGCGCCATGTAATCTAGTTGAGAGCCATGTAATCTGATAGTGCGCCATGTAATCTTATTGAGCGCCATGTAATCTGATTGAGCGCCATGTAATCTTATTGAGCGCCATGTAATCTGATTGAGCGCCATGTAATCTGATTGAGCGCCATGTAATCTGATTGAGCGCCATGTAATCTGATTGAGCGCCATGTAATCTGATTGAGCGCCAGGTAATCTGATTGAGCGCCATGTAATCTGATTGAGCGCCATGTAATCTACTTGAGCGCCATGTTCTGATTGAGCGCTTTTTAATCTGATTGAGCGCCATGTAATCTGATTGAGCCCCATGTAATCTGATTGAGCGCCATTTAATCTGATTGAGCGCCATGTAATATGATTGATCGCCATGTAATCTGATTGATCGCCATGTAATCTGATTGAGCGCCATGTAATCTGATTGAGCGCCATGTAATCTGATTGAGCGCCATTTAATCTGATTGAGCGCCATGTAATCTAGTTGAGAGCCATGTAATCTGATAGTGCGCCATGTAATCTTATTGAGCGCCATGTAATCTGATTGAGCGCCATGTAATCTGATTGAGCGCCATGTAATCTTATTGAGCGCCATGTAATCTGATTGAGCGCCAAGTAATCTGATTGAGCGCCATGTAATCTGATTGAGCGCCATGTAATCTGATTGAGCGCCAGGTAATCTGATTGAGCGCCATTTAATCTGATTGAGCGCCATGTAATCTAGTTGAGCGCCATGTTCTGATTGAGCGCTTTTTAATCTGATTGAGCGCCATGTAATCTGATTGAGCCCCATGTAATCTGATTGAGCGCCATGTAATATGATTGATCGCCATGTAATCTGATTGATCGCCATTTAATCTGCTTCAGCGCCATTTAATCTGATTGAGCGCCATTTAATCTGATTGAGCCCCATGTAATCTGATTAAGTGCCATGTAATCTGCTTGAGCGCCATGTAATCTGCTTGAGCGCCATGTAATCTTATTGAGCGCCATGTAATCTGATTGAGCGCCATGTAATCTGCTTGAGCGCCATGTAATCTTATTGAGCGCCATGTAATCTGATTGAGCGCCATGTAATCTGATTGAGCGCCATGTAATCTGATTGAGCGCCATGTAATCTGATTGAGCGCCAGGTAATCTGATTGAGCGCCATTTAATCTGATTGAGCGCCATGTAATCTAGTTGAGCGCCATGTAATCTTATTGAGCGCCATTTAATCTGATTGAGCGCCATGTAATCTGATTGAGCGCCATTTAATCTGATTGAGCGCCATGTAATCTGATTGAGCCCCATGTAATCTGATTGAGCGCCATGTAATATGATTGATCGCCATGTAATCTGATTGATCGCCATGTAATCTGATTGATCGCCATGTAATCTGATTGATCGCCATGTAATCTGATTGATCGCCATGTAATCTGATTGAGCGCCATGTAATCTGATTGAGCGCCATGTAATCTGATTGAGCGCCATGTAATCTGATTGATCGCCATGTAATCTGATTGAGCGCCATGTAATCTGATTGAGCGCCATGTAATCTGATTGAGCGCCATGTAATCTGATTGAGCGCCATGTAATCTGATTGAGCGCCATGTAATCTGATTGAGCGCCATGTAATCTGATTGAGCGCCATGTAATCTGATTGAGCTGCATTTAGTCTGATTGAGCTGCATTTAATCTGATTGAGCGCCATGTAATCTGATTGAGCGCCATGTAATCTGATTGAGCGCCATTTAATCTGATTCAGCGCCATTTAATCTGATTGAGCGCCATTTAATCTGATTGAGCCCCATGTAATCTGATTAAGTGCCATGTAATCTGCTTGAGCGCCATGTAATCTGCTTGAGCGCCAGGTAATCTGATTGATCGCCATGTAATCTGATTGATCGCCATGTAATCTGATTGAGCGCCATGTAATCTGATTGATCGCCATGTAATCTGATTGAGCGCCAGGTAATCTGATTGAGCGCCATGTAATCTAGTTGAGAGCCATGTAATCTGATTGAGCGCCATGTAATCTGATTGAGTGCCATGTAATCTGATTGAGCGCCATTTAATCTGATTGAGCGCCATGTAATCTGATTGAGCGGCATGTAATCTGATTGAGCGCCATGTAATCTGATTAAAATTAACAATATCAGCTCTAATATATATATTAAAAGGTGTTAGCTGATCTAATGTAATGTAGCCTACTATTGCAAAGTCTTGATGCAAAAGAATTACAAAAACAAAGCTTCTGAATATTGAAGCCACTTAAATTTTTTTATTTTCATTATTTAATTCAGAAATTTTAGGCTTTGTCAATGGAGAGAACTATACAAGTACTGTAACTGGCCCACTGAGAAAATCTAGTGGGTTAGGAGAGCATTGCAGTACCCTGTCGCCCTGACAGCACTATGAAGTCATCTAAATCAGATGTGGGTGATGAGTGGGCACAGCTCGGATTTGGTGATTAAGATGGTTATATAAGTCACTGGGTCTTGGGGCACTGGGTTGGATATTGTTTCTATCACTTTCCTATCTTTGGTGAGTGTTGTGTTAGAGTTTGGATGTTATTAGTAAGTCGCTGTATATTCACAATTTGATTTCATTTGTACAGTGTGTAGTGTTTTCAGTTTGTTTTGCTTTAAATAAATCTATTTTAAACAGATTAGCATTTTCCACACCTGGCTTTCTCCCGCATAATACCTAATTTGTGAATACTGTATTTTTTTTTAATGTCAACTATACTTGCTTGCTATACTGTCACTTTTGTCAATGCCATGGCTCAGTGACCCCCGAGGCCTATAGCCACCAGCTTTCAGGAACTTATCGCATCCCTCTACCTCTCAGAAGCTTTAGTGGCAACAGGAATTAGTGAATAATGATCGACCTCCAGGTGAAACCCCAAAACTGTTGCTCTCTTAATTTGATGACAAATTTGCATTTGCTACATGCAAACACATTACTTATTTCAGAATTGTCAACTACAAACTTGATCAGTTATCTTACAGTAATAGCCAATTTGTGCACACCATTACTTCTTGCAGTCATATTCTGTTCAATTGGATACAGTTCACTGAGGTGGATGCATTCTAGGTAAAAAAAACAATCATTCATATAAAATGTGTTTGTGATTGTCACGATCTTGGCAGATGACGGGAGATAGACGCAGGCGCAGAGAATACTTCGAATTTGCAGTCTTTATTCATTATGCAGGCAAGACAGGCACTGCAACAGAGAACTTAAACACTGAAACAGAAAACACAACCAAGGATCAGACCTCTTAAAAACAGAAAACAGCAAACACTACATGACACGTAACGTAGGTCAAATAAGCACCACAAACCCAGCATAACACAGAAAACCCCCCAACAGAGTACAGACATAAAACCCTGACAAGGAGACAGACATCAACCACAGAACCATCCAACATATACCAACCAAACCCCGAACTAAACACAAGAACGAATAAGGAGAACCTCTTACAAACAATAAAGTAACAAGCATACCGACAAGAAACACAGACATGACACACCGACATAGAGCCAGAACCAAACGTACCTGAAACAATGACCGACACTGACAAACTGACACAGATCAAACTATAAGCAGACACTAACGAACTAAACACAAAACAGGTGAGAGCAGACACAGGTGAAAGACATAGTCCTTGATGAATTGCCACTCCGAGGTGGCAGGGGGAGTGTCAACCCTGGCATGAAGAGGGACAGAGGCAGTTTCTTACAGTGATATTATAAAATGTGTTTGTGATATTATAAAATGTGTTTGTGATGTTATAAAATGTGTTTGTGATATTATAAAATGTGTTTGTGCTATTATAAAATGTGTTTGTGATATTATAAAATGTGTTTGTGATATTATAAAATGTGTTTGTGCTATTATAAAATGTGTTTGTGCTATTATAAAATGTGTTTGTGATATTATAAAATGTGTTTGTGCTATTATAAAATGTGGTTGTGATATTATAAAATGTGTTTGTGCTATTATAAAATGTGTTTGTGCTATTATAAAATGTGTTTGTGCTATTATAAAATGTGTTTGTGATATTATAAAATGTGTTTGTGATATTATAAAATGTGTTTGTGCTATTATAAAATGTGTTTGTGCTATTATAAAATGTGTTTGTGATATTATAAAATGTGTTTGTGCTATTATAAAATGTGTTTGTGCTATTATAAAATGTGTTTGTGCTATTATAAAATGTGTTTGTGATATTATAAAATGTGTTTGTGCTATTATAAAATGTGTTTGTGCTATTATAAAATGTGTTTGTGATATTATAAAATGTGTTTGTGCTATTATAAAATGTGTTTGTGATATTATAAAATGTGTTTGTGCTATTATAAAATGTGTTTGTGATATTATAAAATGTGTTTGTGCTATTAAAGAATGTGTTTGTGATGTTATAAAATGTGTTTGTGCTATTATAAAATGTGTTTGTGCTATTTTAAAATGTGTTTGTGCTATTATAAAATGTGTTTGTGCTATTATAAAATGTGTTTGTGATATTATAACACGTTTGCAGGGCCGGTGATGGGAATTTGAGACCCGTCATCTTATGGTATTTTCTGTGCGCATGTTCTCAGGCTGCTATTTCCCATTATAATATAAATCCCCGGATCGGTGCGCGTCTCTCTCATGCCGAGTCCTATCTGTTCCGAGGAGAACCCAGTTCTGCAGTCCTCCTGCGTACGAATACGATAGATCTGGTGGACGGTCTCTGCACACATAGATCTGCCCTATCAGAACCCAAGTTCTCTATTACTGTCACATTTAACGGTATTCAGACATATCCCATATAATGGATGGAGTCAGCAGCAACAGAAGCGTGTCCTACAGTCGATGGAGTTATGACAGGTAAGCGCACATTATTTGTCAACGTTATAACGTCTGTGTATAAGAACTAATATCACACAGTTGCCATTAACCTCTCGTTGTACGTCTTTATAACCTCCTTTGACATAGGCTATAAGTGTCAATATTTGGTGCACCGTGCATCCTTGTGTTAATATAGTTTAGGTGCTGTCATGCACTCCACTAGAAATAACAACTGTTTTCATAATTCCCCTTTTTAACCTATGCATGATATGCACATATTATGTACATTATCTAGTTATGTTTGTTTGTGTGTGTGTGTGTGTGTGTGTGTGTGTGTGTGTGTGTGTGTGTGTGTGTGTGTATGTATGCTTAAGCAATGATTTGCCTGTTACTATGACAATATTGCCTCCAGTCCATGTTGATTTTCTGCATCATACAATATTCTCACAATATTCTCACACAACAATAGCTGTGAGCATATAGGCTGTTTTTTTCTCATATGAAATGCATGACTTGGAGCATTTGATTGTGTTTTGGTAAGCTTGGTCAACAGGAAGCAGGGTTTTCGTGTTCCAATTCTGCATTCGTTTAACATCTACAGTACTGTTTTATGCCTGTTAGCCTTTGTGTTCAGTTTTAGCGTCTCCTCATTGGTCCACATGAACACTGAAACACACACAGGAAGCACGCAGGCAATCAGCAAGTCAACAAGATGCTTTGGGCTCGGTTAGAGTGTGATTGGTTTTCAAGACACTGTCCTGCTTGAACGTCCTAAGAGATTGCTGTGAGAACTGATGGGTCTCCGACAGCTTCCTACAATTGATCTCAGCTGTGTGTATCTGTGAAGGTGAGGCGAGGCGGATGATCGAGTGAGGAGGGGGTTGTATAATACCCAGTGACGTTCCATGTTAAGACCTTTTATATGGAACCCAAAAGGGTTCTACTTGAAAAAGGTGTTCTACCCTTTTTTGTAACCACGTATGGTTAGAATTTCTCCATACAGACCACTACAGACCTCGACCTGACGCTGTAATGGAAAAGCTACCTGTCCGTTTTTCATAAAAATATGAAATATCAAGAATATGTTCTAGGCCTGCTTGATTTGCCGGTGAGGTTTTTCTCATCAATATTTACCTGTTGTGATTGATCCATGTTTTAATCTACTGAGGTGTCTATGAAGTACACTAGAGTTTCAGTCGTTGCTGCTGACACAAAAACATCAAAGTCCCCTGTCAAATACCAAGCTGGGAATTGTCATGCGTTGATCAGTCATTTAAATAAAAGTCCAGTAAACGTAAACAGCAATAAACACATCATGAAGAACAAAAAAACTGTTTCAGAATTTTGTTGCACGTACAACTAACCAACATTTAAATATATTTCCATTACTCGTCAATAACCGAATTATGAAATTGTAATTTATTCAGGAATAGCTGATGCTATATAGCAGGCTTGTGTTATAATGATTGACCGTTTCTGTGCAGGGAAAATCTCAATCAGTGGACTATTCAACCCTGACTCAAAAAAGCATACATTTTTTATTGCAATTCATGACTTCCATTCTGCTTTTGTCACTGAATCATGCTCCAAGATACAAGCGATGGCTTGTATAGCTGGACCTGTAGTATGTTTATGCAGGCATCGTAAATTCATGCCTGTGTCTGCGAAGGTTGAAGCAGTGCACTCACATTGTGTTAGTTCAACAAGCCCGGCGCCCTGGTAAACACAGCAACCGCAGAACGATGGCGAGCCAAGCTGGGGAGGGGAGATACTATTCAATGAGAGGAAGAGATAGAGAAGATCACATTTTGTGTTTGCGGAAATGATCAATATCTAATCACCTCTATATAGCGCTCTTACAATATATTATTTCAGAAGGTGGTCAATAGGTATAATTTATTTGATGCGTGAATGAAGCTAACAGGACAGTTTCGCTCATTACCGCAGGAACATTCTTTATTAATAATGCTGTTATTGGCTTTTTCAGAGAGAACGTGGAAGAGCATATATGAATGTACACTGTGTGCCTCTAGAAGGGGCCATCGGGTATTTATCCGGATTAATGTAACATCCAAGTGTCCAGAATAAGTGTCTAGTCATCAGCAATAATATAAACAATATAGGCAACAGTATGTGGGCAGTACTTGTGCATGTTGGACATTTCATAGCAAAACCATGGGAATTAATATGGAGTTGGGCCCCCCATTGCAGCTACACCAGAAATAATTTTTCTAGAAAGGCTTTCCACATGATTTTGGAGCGTCACTGTGGGAATTTGTGCCCATTCAGCCTATAGAGCATTTGTGATATCTGGCGCTGATGTTGAACGAGAAGACCTGGCTTGCAATCGCCATTCAAAATCACATCCCAATGGTGTTCAATGGGTTTATGTTCAGGGCTTTACACTTGAGTTCTTCCACACCAACCTCATTGAGCCATGTCTTTATAGATCCTGCCTTTTTGTATAGGGGCCAGGCTGCTTTTGTGAGAACTCCCCCCGTTAGCCTGCACGCAGGTGGCGGTAGACTGGCTTCGTGGGGAGTTCTCACAGCCTTCCCCAAACGGTTGCCACACAGTTGGAATCAACCAACTGTCCAAAAGTATCCTGTATCCTGACACATTAAATTGACCCTTTATTGGAACTAAGGGGCTTTGCCTAAACTCTGAAACACAGCCCCAGAACAGTATCCCTCCTCCACCAAACCAGGTAGTTTGCGTAGATTCTGGTAAGAAGTGACTGCCAGATTTTGAAGCGTGATTCATCACTTCAGGAGATACGTTTTCACTGCTCCAGTGGCGGCGTGCTTTTCACCGTTCCACCCGATCCTTTGCATTGCACATATAGATGTGAAGCTTGCGTACAGCTGCTCCGCCTTGGAAACTCACTTTTATGGAGCCCTTAACACACAGTTCTTGTGGTGTTATTGCTGTCATACAGTTTGGAACCCTGTGGTGAGTGACGCAACAGATGGAGGGTGATGTTTACGTGCTACGCACTGTGAGTTTGCGTGGTCTATCACTTCGTGGCTGGGATGTTGATGCTCCTGGATCTTCCTACTTCACAATAATAGCCCTTACAGTCGACCGGGGCAGATCTGATTCAGATTATGCTGGATATGCACCTGTGAGCAATGGGTGTGGCTGAAACACCTCAAATCCGTAATTAGTAGGGGTGTCCTCATACTTTTGGCCATGTAGGATATCTATAGCTTTGTACTAGAGTGGCATTACACACATGTGCGCACGCAGTTTAAATTAATTTATTAAGGAATCTCAGTGACAAATGCAATTAGTCGCCTCTACTACATAATGGCATTTGACTGTGTAAGTCTTTCGTCCCTCATTTTATATCGCCTTTGCAGGCATTGCCAGCGCATGTCCTCAGTTAAACTTCCAGTTCCATATCCTTCTCTGCGTTGCTGAATTTATGTGCAGCTAATTAAGTAGCAGTGTTTGTCCTTTAACGACTCAGGGTGACAAAAAGGCACGAGAGTTAGATAAAGATTGAGGGAGAAGAGAATGGGTCTGGGTTACAGAAAGATGGTCATGATTATGTAGAGTGGGAGGGTTGGGTTTTAGTGTCCACTGCCGGTGGCCGAGTGACAGAAATGATTGCTACAATTTTTTTTACAGACTGTGTTTCGCCTCCTGGTAGAATGCTTTGGGCCAGCAGACGTTACTCAAGCTTACCAGTATGTCCAAGCCTTAAGGATGCAGGGACTGTAAAGATACGCCGTGGGAAAGCAGATCGTAGGCTCCTGTTCCTCCTGTTAGGGTCCTGTTCCTCCTGTGTCTGTATTCTGATGTGTAACTCGTGGCTGGACTAGACCCCTTTACAACTGTGGCCCCTAACATACCTGACACAGTCAGCCCATTGCTGAAATACTGACTCATCGTCTACCTGTTTCTGTGGTAACAACAACAGGAGATTAAAAAAGCCTTTCACCATTTTGCAAACATCACTTCTCAGTCTAGATGAGGATTGTGACGAGGCACGAGAAGAGAAGAATCATGTATGAGTTAATTCCCGACATGCTGAGACATGCTGAAAACAGATTGTAGCTCACCTTTGCAGCATACAGACTACATTTACACCTGCTTTTTTCAATTATTTCCTCGTTGACCAGTTGAATTGTGAAAAGAACTGCTATGATTTTCAGTAAATCCGTTAGTAGGAAAAACATTGTAACGTTTGTAATCACGTCTAGCTTTTAAAGTGCAAACTGTGTGTATTTTAATTCTCATGCAACAAAGGCTTCCTAATGACAGGTCAATATATCCACTCGGTGCATGAATACCTCTGGAGGTGGGCGAACTCACGTTGTGTTTCGGTCTTATTTCAGTGTAAATGCAATGGTGTCAGTTTAAAATGTATTGAATATTTCAGCTATGGGCTAGGTTGAGTCTAACAGTATTCCTACATTATTCAAGAAGCACCTCAGTGTTCAAACTCCTGAATGTAAAAAGTAAACGAATACGAGCAGACCATAATATCAGATTTAAAATAAAACGTGGCTTTCTCCATTAACCACCTGATTTAGTAAAATCGTTATTTAGGCTTTAGGGCGGTTGGATTACAATTTTTGTTCAACGGTTTTTACAATTTGTCGTAGTGAATATTCCATTGTGTCAGATGACCATGTCGCTACCTGCACTTAAAGCTCAGCAATACCCATTTGTATAGTGTGCTTTTGGGTCATACCCGACTCAGAATGTTGTCAGTCGAATCAGATTCAGCTGTTCTACAGAGATTCGACTATTAGTTCATTTTTTCTCTTTTGTTCATAATAGACCTGGATCAGCGATCTGACGCTTCAAGCGTCAAGCTAACAAAAATGTTGTATTTGACTTTGATATTAAAAATAATTAGTAAATATGAGTATGCAACATTATATTGTGCATTCCCGACCGCCTAGCTTAGCTAACTCCATGTAAAACACGGGAAGTGAATCAAAATTACGTCTGAATGGCGTTTTAATAGAACACTACAATTGCAGGGTATTAGGTTGTGATGGGTCGTTTGTAAAACTAGTCGGCTCTAAGAGTCGGCTCTTGTAAGTGAACGTTGAGAGCCGGCTCACATGTGAGAAGAGCCGGATCTATTTATAAAAAATAAATATGAACATCAAAAGATTTAGGTGAGTATAATGAACTAACTATTGGTCTGGTAAGAGCTCAAGCGCACACATTCGTTCTGACTGTCTGCTCAGACTAACAGCCTCACCAGTTATCCCTGTCAATCCCTGTCAATCAGACACGCGCTGTCAACCAATGAACCAATGATGCGTGAGGGAGGGCTGAGCTAACTCACTCACTCAAAGCCACGCACAACCCAGGAGCAACAGTAAGGACAGCGGTGAAAACCTCAGATAAAAAATTGGTTGAAAGCACAGTGCCATTTGTATGCATTTTAATAATGTAAACAAAACCAAAACCAAAATGTAATATAAAGTTGGATCCACACACAACATAACCTGGGATATGCGAACTGTGCACCCAACGGTGAAGCTAGCTGAGCTTTGAGGTTGGGTGCATAGTTCCCATATGCTGGTGTAGACTGAGAAACAGCCTGCCTGCTGGAGATGGGGGTGGAGCGAGCACCTCCACACGTGCTGATGGATCCACTCAGTCCACTCAGTGAAATCTCGGAGGGTCTTCTTCCCCATTAGAGAAGTCGCCCTCAGACGGGTCATTCAGAGGGCATCGGAATCTGAAGCTCAAATGGAGACGGCGCTGTCAGGGGGGGGGGGTAGGCGCAGGTGGAGCAGACTGGAGCGTCGACAGTGTGATGGGAGCACAGATACGACACACTGCGGTCATGAGGCTAGCTAGCTGCCAGGAGGTTGTATCAGGAATAAGAGACTTGGTTATGGAAATGTCTTGTTCTTGAAGGCATGTCTTCTGAACATCGGAATCGGCTTAAGGAAAAGGGAGGACAAATGGCGGGATTGCTCCCATAGTATACATGCTGCTGTGCTCTCATTGGCTGACGCCGAGTGCGTTCGTTGCGATGGTCAGGCTGGCCTCCCCTTTGTGCGGCATGGGTAAACCAATGGGGGCAGAGAACTCTTCATGGGGCGGAGCTCATGGTCCCCTTTCAGTTTTGGCACAATGCATTACATTTGACTGATCACTGCCGTAACAATACAACAACAAGATGTTCATTTCAATACTGTAAATATACACACTTCCCATGGCTATTATGGATTATCAGCAAATTGTACTCTGTTACAGATGGTTTTAAAATGTATATGTAATTGAAAACATATAATTCCAAATACGATACCTTAAAAATATACACAATAACAGTATTGAGAGAACCAGGACCTCTCAGGATTGTCACGACTCCAGCAGAGGGTGTGGCAGCTCCACCTGCGGGCGGTATTCGGCGGTCGTCCTCTCCGGCTTATCAGTCATCACCGAATCTCCTCCCCCCCTGCACACCTTGTTCAGTCTCGTCATCACTACACCTGGTGTCCATTAACTCATTAGAGGACTATTTAAGCACCCTGTGTTTTGCCCTGTCCTTGTGTGGAATTGTTCTATGTTACGTGTTTTGAAATTACCCGAGTCTCATTGAGAGAGCTCGTTTCATTATACTCCGTGTGAGGAGTTTCCTCATTTGAGTGAGTGTGCTGCGACGCATACGTTATTAGAAGTCTGAACGTGTTTACGCTCTACAGCGTTCTACGGGTTGTGCCGGTCCTAATAAAGACCATAGAGAACGCTCTCCACTGTCCTGCCTGGCTTCCATCCTTCCATCCTCCTACAACCGTTACAAGGATCTCCAGTAGAGTAGAGCGTTATGTAGGAATGGGGCACGCCCACAGGTCTGTCTTTAGCATAATTTATGCTAAACATCTCTTAAATATGTGTGTGTATACATATATATAATTCTATTTAACTGGAACGTTGAGAATGTTGACTTCTGATATGTTCTGTTTGTGTCAGAGCTCCCTTTGAAGCCCTTCGACCACCACCTACGGGCAGCCGTTCGTCTTCACCGGCCTTCTAGCTCCACCCGTTCCTCCTCCCATCACGTCATGGTCTGGTCTCGTCATCGCACACACCTGGTGCCCATTCCCTCGTCAATAGAGTATATAGATCCCCTGTATTTGGTCATGTCTTTGTGTGTTCATTGTGAGAGTTATATTTCTTGCTTCCCTGTGAAGACGTGCTTCTGTACGCTTACGTGTGTACTTGGAATTACGCGTTTGTTGTGCCGAGAGACTATTCCTGCCTGTGCCGTGGCTCCATCCTTCTGCCTGATACACCTCACTACAGCGTGGAAGTTTGAATGTTTATCATGTTATTATTGAGTAGTGTGGAATCGGTCTGAGACTCTCAGTATTCGCTGCATGGTTCGTACTGTAGCAATACATTTGACTATAATACTCATGACTGTCTGACGAGAACAATTATTGTTATTTTTGTTTCAGTCATGGCCAGAGAACTGTGTCACAACAAGCCTCTACTACTGGCTCTTTCAATCTGAATTTCATGTAGTGTTTTTGATCCCAGATGAATGAATGAGAACTCACTCCTGCTTTACTCTTATGCTGCAGTGGCAAGATGGTGTTCTGAGAAGGGACCAAAGCTCAGTGAATAAATTGTGGAGGATATTTGGTTATGCTCTGAATGAAAAATGGGAAACAGTATTTATAGTTAGGCAACATATTGTAACCTTAAAATGCCTATAAATGGTGCTGGAGATGGAGACCTCCATAGATGTTTTTCGATTAATGTGTTTTTGGCTCTGTAAGCATGACAGTAGAACACATATTGGCTATGCAGTGAACACCAAAGTTATGTTTTTGTCATTTCTTTCTCAGATTTTTCTATCAGAACATTGCTTGCTGCTTCTGAATGAGCTGTCATTCCTCTGATAATGATATCGTACTGTTACCAACATATACATTAACATCCCTGGCACCCTAAAAGCATTGGAACGTTTGCACTCGATGCGTAACGCAACCCAACGGTGGCGATTTCCAACATGCTATAAATAGGATTTGACAATGTCCTCACTAACTCAATTGTGATTACATCTCTCAATATTAATGCCTAGGAGATGTTTCCCTGTGATGTTAGTTACATTTGTTTAGTTATGAATGTGCTGTGTGGGTTGATCTATGTGATGTGTATGGGAGTGGTGCGAATGGTAATCTCTGTGTTTGTGTGTGTGTTGCTCTAATAACCAATTTACGCAAACAATTACAACAGCCTCAGGGCAATGTGATTTTGCAGCATTTCCTGGCTACAATTAAAACATGCTGCTGCTCCACTCTCCACGCAGCTAAATGCAGTGTTCAGGCAGTTATGAACCTCCAGTAGAGGTTGGACGGAAAAAAATCACTTTTGACTAAATTATTGTCTCAGCTACACATGCAAGGGAAATCCGGAGACCATCGTTAACCATTCAACTTGCTTAGCGACTATAGACACACTTAGGTCAGCCTTTCTCATCCTTTTTGGTGCCAGGGACCATCACATATGTGTAAGGTTTCTGCTTGCAGAAAGAATAGACCATCGTTTAAAAAAAAAAAAATTAAATACATTTTGTTATATTTTACCTGACAACACATTAATTGTTTGAGCATATCATGAAATATGTTCCATCTGAGGGGTACTGTGGATGAAGAGGCTGAAATAACAAAGATATAATTGCTATTTTGAAAGGGATTTTTTTTTTTACCTCTGCTGTTTCTTGTATGAACAAAATGTTGAATGATCTATGCACAACCGTTCAGAAGCTCTGGGTCACTTAGTAATGACGTTGCTTTCTAGATAACTGCACATTTTTGGTCCATTCAGATACCATTAAATTGATCTGAAATTCAGTGTAGACATTGTTTAATGTTGTTAATGACTATTACAGTGAGCGCCATCAATTATTGGACAGTGACAGTATTTGTATTAATTTGGTTCAGTACCCTAGCACATTGAGTTTGAAACCATACAATGACAATGAAGTTGAAGTGCAGACTGTTAGCTTGAACCGCCAGTCATTTCATACATATCTGGTGAACCGTTTAGAAATGACTGCACCTTTTGTAAATAGACCCTCATGTCGGGCAACAAAACACTTTGGACAGTTCAACATAATGGAGAATAATGTCAGAATTGTTAATGTTTAGTCGCATATCCGTTGCTTTTTATATTTCAAGACCACACTATTCTCCCACCACCAGATGGTGAATAGAGTACATCACATATTTTTTTTACTGTAAACGAGCAAGAGTGCGAAGAGTAATACTGGCTGCTATAATACACGCACGCACGCACGCACACACACACACACACACACACACACACACACACACACACACACACACACACACACACACACACACACACACACTCTCTGTAAGGTTCGGACTTTTCTGTACTCCTCTTGGCCGGAGCTGGCATTCCCCCCTGCCGGCAGAGAGGGGAATTACCATGGACTTTTGGCTTCTGCTCGGAGCCAGTGCTGATGCTTCTCCAGTCCACGAGGAGAGAGCAATCATGGACTATTGATGTCACCTGTGTCTGTCTGTGCACCTGTTACCTGTTTCATTGTTAGTGGGGTATTTAAGTCCTGTCTTGTCTGTCCGTCAGTGTTGTGGCATTGTTACATGTTACGTGTATGCAAGAGTCGTGTGTTGGGTTCCTCTGTTTTCTCACTGTAGAGAAGTGTTTGGTTTCAGTCCGAGTTGACAGGTTGTTGGGAAATAAACCCCTATATTGAATACGAATCTCCGCGTTTGTGTCCACCTTCTACCATCACACCGCATTCGTGACACTCTCACTGTCGCTCACACTCTTCAGCAGGGACGTACATACAAACTTTGTTGCTGAAATTGCTTAGGTGGGTAAAGTTTATGGTTAGAATTAATGAGTTAATGTTAATAGGTCACGTTTGGGCATATAGGTTAGGGTTAAGATTAGGGTTAGAGTTAAGTGCTAGGGATGTTTTTTATGGTACTAAATTTCCGGTCCCTACTTTGGTAATAATGCCAACATGGGAGTGTGTGTGAGTAAGTGTGGAGCTCGTTGTTATGGTAAATTGTGATGGTCGAACAGACTGACAGGATGATGTACAGACAGTAGATCATGTCAGCTGCTTTCCTCCCCCTTGCAAGGCTCGCTCACTCTCCGTTTCACTCTCCCTCTTTCTCTTTTCTTTCCTTCTGTCTCTTGTTTTTTTAATTTCTCTTTTGCACATTGTTTTGTCTTTACATTATCTTTTTTCCTTCTTCCCTGTTCCCTTTCCTTTTAGACTAGATTGTTGCTGTGTTGTTCCTGAAATTATTTCTGAATTTGGTTATGTTTATAGGATGGCCTTTGATACATTAAAACATGTACCTGAATGTTGGGCATCTTGCACATTACATAGGAGTACATCTGTATGAAATGTTGACAATCAATAAGAATGACAATTCCAATCTAACCATTTTTCTGATGTTTTAAAAATAAAAGTAAAAGAAGAAAATTTGTCATTACACAAAAAGGATGCTGCTTACTAGTGTAGAACATGCTAATTGAAATGTCTTCCACCAATGTTAGCTAGCGAGGTATAGCCTAGTTACCATTGCTAGTGGCTGCTGTGTATAGTTGATCAAAAGTACCATCACAGAAACCATTTGATGTATTACAAACAGATTTTAGGTTAAGTCAAAGGGGCTTGCTAAAATAAGATTTGAAGATTTTGAAATTGGAATTGTTTCTAATGATTAGACTATTGGTTTCTTGTCATTGGTTTCTTGAATGTACAAGAGATACTATTAAATGGTTATCTCTCGCTAATTATGCAAATAATGTGATCTTTTTTATTGTTATAGTCAAAACACCTTTTGAACTGTAGTGTACATTACTTTTTAAGGCCACAGTGGTGAATAAATACACGTGATCTGAGTCTTTGTAGAATCCAGATAAGCCACACAACCAAGTGGACATCAACAGACTGAGCAAAAGACATCAGGCAGAAACTACATGTGAACGTTATAATTGGCAATATTTCAAATATTCTAATCTGCCTTGACTACAACTTCATCAGGAAGTCTGTAAACTAATTGAGGATCGTTTCGTTAGTTACGCCCTGGGTGTCTACTTGATATCCAACGTATGCATCTATCTAGATGCATGTGGCTTAATGTGGTCTGTCAGGTGTGACAGGTGGTGTGACTGACCTGTGCATCTAGTGGAGGGTAATGTTAGGAGCAGTGGATGACTGGTGTGGTTTTACCTTCATGCTTCGCTGCCCTGGACTCATGTCGGACTGGAGAGTAGGTGGCAGCCAACAACTCTGTGACTCCATCTTTGTGTTGCAGTTGGTCGCTGCAGCAGGCAGACACAATCCCTAAGCAGACAGTGACGGAGGAGGTGTGGATGACTCGACACCATCGATGAGTTAGATCAGCTTTGACTCATAGATTTTTTCAGATGACGGTGTGCTTGTAAGGTTGCGTCCCCCGTTCCGAAATGTTAGGAAATTATTCAACAATCAGCTGCACCCTGATGTCTAATGGGGTAGATGTTGGGGGTAGTAAACTTTAAATATAAAAAAATGAATATTTTTTTTGTATGAAAATCCACAGCATTGTGTGCTTTTCACCAGAGTGGGAGTTCACCTATTAGTGGATTTTTTTTATCTCCACGCCTGCTCAAACAAATCAATTGTCTCAGTAGAGCAATGGATTGCGGCACTGATTTTAATGTGTATGTGGTTTCGCCTTTCTACTGCACATATCTTTTAGTGTTCTGTATTATGTTATGTTGGTGGATGTGATGTGTAAATCCTTGAAAGAGCAGCTAATACTGCTCTACAGTGCCGCACAGAACACTTTCTTTTAATACAAGCATTATTTCTGTTTTCCTTATATATATGTTGTAAGTGTAGCATCAAGCAAATAAACGACAGTATTTTTTGATCAGATTCACCAGGATAATTTCTGAGCGCATGGTGTCTGGTCTTATCTGATGCAGAACAGCGCCCCCATGTGGTGGTGTCCATATGGCTAAACCGGATCATGTAATTCACTATCTTTCTGGTATTTGTGTTCCCTCTTGTGTTCAAAGTGGAAAACAACAGTTGCATTTGATGGTACAGCAGCGTTGAACATCCCGAGAGATGTAGACGTTTTTTTAAGACGACAACAATCAAGAGTCTGAAAATATTCTTACCAGAGATAGCCTATCTGTTTATGATCATAAACCTCATACATTTGAGTTGATATGAACAATTTCCAGTAGCTAAGGAATTAAATATTCTCACTCGAATCCCCCCTTGTTTATCATCGTTTCAATGTGCTGCTGGTATGACAAATATAACATTCATTAGACGTGACGTGTCATTTGTAGGTGTTATATGTTATGTGCAATATTCAGGTTGACATTGTTGGTGGCTAAATCTCTTTTTCCCGGTGGTGGTGGTGGTGTTCTGTTGTTGCCATGGTGACAAGAACAACCTGCAGGCAGGTCTAAAAGCAGCAGCCAGATGTGAAGAAAATGCGTCTGTTGATTCGTTGCCTTTAATGCAGTCATTTATGGCACAATGGCATGCACACACAACACACTCGCATAGGAGTTACATTATTTAGCTTCCTGTTCCTGTTAGATAAGTGATTATAACGGAGGGATAGATAGGCAGATAGACAGGCAGTTGCCTCTGTAATGTACCACTAGATGGTGGTAACGTTTAAATCAGTGGAGTGGTTTTGTTAAAGTCAAGTTTTCTGAACAGTCGTTACCTTACTGTAAACGTTCCCTTTTGTATTTACAATCTGAAATTCACGATGGCAAATAGAAGAACATTGTAATGAAATGCTAATCATTCGTACTCACAGTGATACCTCTATTTGTTAAATGAAAAACACTTGACGCAGAAGACAATCAGATTTCCAGTACCTGTGAGACGCTAGAGCACTAGAGAGTGGAATAAAGTGTTTATCTTTATAGGGGCTTTAATTGCTCTTATAAAAAGAAACAGCTGCCACATACAGAATTAGCAGCGTCGTGGTAAGGTCTCCAATGGACAGTTAGGACTGTAAGTGAATAGATAGAGGACCTAACAGGCACTTTGCAGCTAAGACATTGCATTTGTGAACATTTTAATGTATTTAACTGAGACAACCAACTTCATTGGCTGACCCCTCTTGATACCCAGTTAATCATTAGTTAGACCTAAATAGGAACACACGCTATTATGTTCCAGATACTCACAGTTAAAACGTCTGTACGTCGCACACACTATTTCTGTAACCCAGTTTTGACTGAAAAGCAGATGATGGTGAAAGTTAGCATTCGTCTCATTTCTGGTTTTTCATCCCTTTGTATTGCTCATCCAAGCTGTGTACAGTAAGGATGGGACACTGTTGACCTCAACTGATGATGTGATCGGGCGCTGGAAAGAGCATTTTGAGGAGCTCCTGAATCCGACCTACACGCCCTCTAGTATAGAGGCAGAGCTGGAGGCTGATGGAGGGTCATCGTCAGTTTCCCTGGGGGAAATCACTGAGGTAGTCAAACAACTCCACAGTGGCAAAGCCCCAGGGACTGATGAGATTCGTCCAGAAATGCTAAAAGCTTTGGGTGGGGAAGGGCTGTCTTGGTTGACACGCCTCTTCAACATTGCATGGAAGTCTGGGACAGTGCCAGAGGAGTGGCAGACCGGGGTGGTGGTTCCCCTCTTCAAAAAGGGGGACCAGAGAGTGTGTGCCAATTACAGAGGTATCACACTCCTCAGCCTCCTTGGTAAAGTGTACTCCAAAGTGCTGGAAAGGAGGGTTCGGCCAATAGTCGAACCTCAGATTGAAGAGGAACAAT
Organism: Dallia pectoralis; assembly: GCA_029465975.1. Taxonomy (NCBI): domain Eukaryota; kingdom Metazoa; phylum Chordata; class Actinopteri; order Esociformes; family Umbridae; genus Dallia; species Dallia pectoralis. The sequence goes on along the minus strand of CM055749.1, from coordinate 13,302,415 downwards.
GCGGTTTTCGTCCTGGTTGGGGAACCACGGACCAGCTCTTTACTCTCGCAAGGATCCTGGAGGGGGCCTAGGAGTATGCCCATCCAGTCTACATGTGTTTTGTGGATCTGGAGCAGGCGTATGACCGGGTACCCCGGGATCTTTTGTGGGAGGTGCTGCGGGAGTATGGGGTGAGGGGGTCTCTTCTCAGGGCCATCCAATCTCTGTACGCTCAAAGCATGAGCTGTGTCCGTGTCCTCGGCAGTAAGTCAGATTCGTTCCCGGTGGGGGTTGGCCTCCGCCAGGGCTGCGCTTTGTCACCAATCCTGTTTGTAATATTCATGGACAGGATATCAAGGCGTAGTCATGGGGGGGAGATGGTCACATCACTGCTTTTTGCGGATGATGTGGTCCTGATGGCCTCATCGGTCGGTGACCTTCAGCACTCACTGGATCGGTTCGCAGCCGAGTGTGAAGCGGCTGGGATGAGGGTTAGCACCTCTAAATCTGAGGCCATGACTCTCAGCAGGAAACCGGTGGAGTGCCTACTCCGGGTAGGGAATGAGTCCTTACTCCAAGTGAAGGAGTTCAAGTACCTCGGGGTCTTGTTCGCGAGTGAGGGAACAATGGAGCGGGAGATTGGTCGGAGGATCGGAGCAGCGGGGGCGGTGTTGCATTCGCTTCACCGCACCGTTGTGACGAAAAGAGAGCTGAGCCAATCTTTGTTCCTACCCTCACCTATGGTCATGAAAGCTGGGTCATGACCGAAAGAACGAGATCGTGGGTACAAGCGGCCGAAATGGGTTTTCTCAGAAAGGTGGCTGGCCTCTCCCTGAGGGATAGGGTGAGAAGCTCAGTCATCCGAGAGGAACTCGGAGTAGAGCCGCTGCTCCTTTGCATAGAAAGGAGCCAGTTGAGGTGGTTCGGGCATCTTGTACGAATGCCACCTGGGCACCTCCCTAGAGAGGTGTTCCAGGCACGTCCAGCTGGGAGGAGACCTCGGGGAAGACCCAGGACTAGGTGGAGAGATTATATCTCCACACTGGCCTGGGAACGCCTCGGGATTCCCCAGTCAGAGCTGGCTAATGTTGCCCGGTAAAGGGAAGTTTGGGGTCCCCTGCTAGAGCTGCAACCCCCGCGACCCGACCCCGGATAAGCGGTTGAAGATGAGATGAGATGAGATGAGAGATGTATTGCTCATAGGCGATATAATTTTTACACCCCTTCACCATTGCCTACCTGTCTGCCTGGCAATGTGGACTCATTTGGCAATGAGTGAGTGTGATCTGCAGCAGCGATCTGTGTTTCTGAAATTGATATGAAACGCTGAGTGGCTGAGTCAGTAGATACTGTTAGTTAAATGTTTTACCTAAGCTCCGAATAAAGGTTCCCGTTAGGGGCTGTTCACATAGTGCGGGAACCAGTACAAGTTCTTCCAAAAGAAGCCTCTTAAAGGGTTTTCAAAAAGAATTATAACGATTAACTTTTCTAATAATATTTCTGAGTAGGTAGATTCATTTTGTGTTTGTTTGAGTAACCATAGCAATCGGAAGGTTGGTGGTTCGATCCCCGGTTCCTCCTGGGAAATTGTCGAGGTGTCCATGAGCAAGACACCTAACCCCAGCTGCTCCTGGCGAGCCTGCAGTCACCTTGCATGGTAGACGCGGTCGTCAGTGTATGAATGAGTGAATGAGTGAATGAATGGGTCAATGAGACGCAGGATCTGTAAAGCGCTTTGGATAAAAGCGCTATATAAAAGCGCAGCATTTAAGAAATAGGGGGATTCCCAGAGTTTTAAAGTAAATGATGCTCTAAGAAACAAGCGTGTTGTCTCTAAGTAGATAACAAATGTATTGCTCTCGTCATTAACTTGCCGTAAAGAATGTGATCCTCCACCTTTCTGTGTCTGCTGCAACTCCACAAATAAAAGGATTAATGGCGTGCTTCTGCCAAACTGTGGAAACTCTCCTCATATTGATTTCTTCACACCCTTGATTTCCCTATAAATGCCAGTTAGTTTTTGTCCGGGTGCAGTAAATATTCCCTGAATGATCCAGGGGACTGTTGGGAGTACGGAATCAGTAAATCTCAACTCTCACTGGGATGTGAGGACATTGTTTCAGTCAGTCTGACATTTCCTAGTCTAAATCATGTTTTATGCATGCTTCTGTTTGGCTATGAGGGATTAGCTACTGGGGCAGTGTGGGTGTGTGTGGTTGTGTGTTTCTGTATCAGTGTTTGCCCACAGCGTAGCACTCAAATTGTTGTGTACATCGTGTGGTCGAATGCTAAGCTACAGTAAAACGTCTGGTTGTTGTGTTCTGGCAAGAGTCTGATCAGTTATAAGACAGGAGTTTGTGTGCGTGTGAATATGTTGGTATGCAAATTTGGATATGGGTACCCAACACCCTGTGGCTGGAGTGTTGTTTGTCCATTATAGAACCACTGTTGGTAGGTACTCACCACTGTCGGTAGGTACTCAGGTTCACACCACTGTCGGTAGGTACTGACCACTGTCGGTAGGTACTGACCACTGTCGGTAGGTACTCACCACTGTCGGTAGGTACTCACCTCTGTCGGTAGGTACTCACCACTGTCGGTAGGTACTCAACACTGTCGGTAGGTACTCAACACTGTCGGTAGGTACTCACCACTGTCGGTAGGTACTCACCACTGTCGGTAGGTACTCACCGCTGTCGGTAGGTACTCAACGCTGTCGGTAGGTACTCACCGCTGTCGGTAGGTACTCACCGCTGTCGGTAGGTACTCACCGCTGTCTGTAGTTACTCACCGCTGTCTGTAGTTACTCTCCGCTGTCTGTAGTTACTCACCGCTGTCTGTAGTTACTCACCACTGTCGGTAGGTACTCACCGCTGTCGGTAGGTACTCACCGCTGTCGGTAGGTTCTCACCGCTGTCGGTAGGTACTCAACGCTGTCGGTAGGTACTCAACGCTGTCGGTAGGTACTCAACGCTGTCGGTAGGTACTCAACGCTGTCGGTAGGTACTCACCGCTGTCGGTAGGTACTCACCGCTGTCGGTAGGTACTCACCACTGTCGGTAGGTACTCAACACTGTCGGTAGGTACTCAACACTGTCGGTAGGTACTCACCACTGTCGGTAGGTACTCACCACTGTCGGTAGGTACTGACCACTGTCGGTAGGTACTCACCACTGTCGGTAGGTACTCACCACTGTCGGTAGGTACTCACCACTGTCGGTAGGTACTCAACACTGTCGGTAGGTACTCAACACTGTCGGTAGGTACTCATCACTAAGGATGGGGTGCACCCCAGATGTGCAATAAATTAAACACATCTGGAAGTTCATTTATGTTTCCTTAGCTATCGTATTAGTACAAAATAATACCGAAATATTAACAATAGCTCGGTTTGTATGTGTTATTATTATTAAATATAACACTGATCTATTTACCAATGTTTTAATATAATTTTTTACTAAATAACGCTTGTTATTGTTTCACCAAAGATGCCCATAAGCCCTGTGCTGTTAGGCAGACTGGTTCAGGGGACAAGTGGTGAACAGGTCTTTCTAAAATAACATTTCAAGAACCTGAAACGTTCACAGACATTTTTCGTCACACAAAAGATGCTTTGTGCACCTTTAATGTGTGCAAGTGCTTCCGTCTGTGCCTCTTCCGTTGAGTAGTAATAGTGTGAATGAGATTTGAATGTCACTTTCTAATAGCGCTGCCGCTCAGAACAGAGGAAATCAATATTGTCTTTCAGCCAACAATCCAATTCACTTCCTGTTGGTGACACACACACACAAACAAAAAAACATACTAACAAAGTCAGACACATCACACACATACACACTCAAAGTCTGACTTATTCTGTATTGAGCATGGACATTGGGGTGGTTCTCCAGACAAAAAGAAAAAAACCATGTTTACAGCAACATATGCTGGGATACAATAGTGTTCATTCTTTTATTTCCGTGCGACCCTAATTCTATGACTGGTTATAACATCTGGCTGGCTAGTATGGATATATCTATTGATATTGTATTGGGATAGAAGTTCAGGAATTTGAATTTTGTTGATAAAAATGACCTTCAGTCCAATATGTAGGCTGTTCTCTTTATCTGTGTTTTGTGAAAGGAACCAATCAATCTCACAACCTATAAAATCATCCCATGCAAAAGTCAATAAAAGCGTTTGGCTGATCAAAAACCATGTCTCTTAAGTGTTATAAAAACCAGGTGAACCTTCATGTCTCTGATCCAGAACCAGTTCAGTCTTTGAGCAGTGTACATGTGCAGTATGTATATCAGAGGCAGCACCTTGGACTGCTACATTTTGGACACATGTCCATTAAACATACTGCTTGAAAATAAAAAAGTATTTATAGTCCTCCCTGGGCCCTAGGAAGAAACAATACACACAATGACTCAAAATAAAGAGTAGCCAATCGATTTGCTAGAGCATTCAGTGTCAAGCCCTGGCTGACAGGTTGGATCTTTCAGGGATCACGCCCATTGGTTACAACTCTCATGAATGCCCAAGCTGTCCTTGCGCCTGAGACATGCCAGCCAGGCGCCCGAGGCAAAAGGGCTAATGTGTGGCAAGAGTTGCCGCGAACCCGTCTTAGTTGTAGCCTTTGTGACCGTTTGTGCCCATTGCCATGGTTACCGAAGCATTTGAGAGGCCTGGACGTCTGGCTGGCATGTCACCTGGAAGACGAGGCATGCCGTGAGCACTACTCATCTCCTGGTCCTTGTGAGGTGATATTGCATAAATTGTTCCGTGGTTGCACTGGATACACGCGAAGCCCATATGGTGGTGCACAGTGTGACCCGTCAGAGGGATCTAACGGGTCCCTGTTATCCATCTCACACCGGACCAGAGCAGTCCTGACTTCAAAGGCACCCCCTTCTGGCATTGAATATTTACCGCCTGCTGTGGCTACAACTGCTCTGAGACAAGTGTCTTTCCCTCTGCCTGTCACACTTATGCAACATTCGGTGTGACGTGGACTGCTGTTACACATACTAAGGATGCTATAACAGTGACGACCTACTCTACTTCTATGTAGTCACGAACACCCACCACAGAATTGCATCATTGTGATACAGGCGGTTGAATCTATGTTTTGTGTTGAAGCACACTATTTTGTGTATATTATATATAGTGTTGTAGAGACCCAGTTAAGGCCCTGATGTTTACTGTGGGGTTGTGGAGGCGTAAACACATCCTGTATTAGTGCTGTTGTCTACACGACTTGTGAAATAGAGCTCTTAGAAGATCGGATTGTGTGGAATGACGGTATTCAACATGAGGCCTGCGTACGTGGTATGTAGTGATGTTGACCCATACTACGCAACTGCCTGGGGTCTTTTGGATCTGCTTATTTTGCGGAGTTTGTTTTAGCAGGACTGTTATATTTCTTCATTTTTATTTTGGGTGAAGCCGGAGTATGTGTGTTGCCAGTTCAATTTTCCATTACAGCAGTCTACCTGTGAGCAGTTCCTACGGACCTTTGAGGCGTGTAAGAAATAATTAAAAAAGATGCTGGCACGTGTTCAATACTGCATACGTTGCCTTTTATGATTGTACTTTTCCGTCCACTTTTTGTAATTGTATTTACGTTCGGAGTCTTATTACAACAACACCTAAATGACTTGAGCGATATGAAGATAACAGTAAGCCTTCATTATTGGCCTCTGCCCCAGACTATGTTTGCCAATTTGCACCACCAATGGGGCTTCCCAGCCACTTGCCAGCCAGCGACACAGTCAAGCCTGGGACCTACAATGTGACGATGAACAACAAACACAGCTTAGGGCTCTGGGTCACCTGATATCAGGCCCTTAATATCAAAAGAATAGTCTTATCAGCGCCATTCTGGTTTTTAGCAAAAACACATGCATGTTCTTGCAATTCATTGCCTTGTTCATTCTTCAGCACTCCATCCCATCTTTAATATGTTCTGTGTGTGCGTGCTTATGTGCGTTAGTGACTCTACGCTAACAGGTTCATCAAAAGGTCTGTCAACAGTGCTAAATATTAGAGTGTCTTGGTTTACAGAGAGTGCGCTAAATCACACTGACTGAGTGTGACGGCGAGAGAAATGGGCAGGGAGGAGCGTAACGTTCTCGTGAAGAAACACAGTTTAGACGCCTGCGACGGGACGCCGTGATAAAAATAACATGACACTGATGAGAGATATTTTATGTGGTCGTATATTTTCTGTTTGATGGAAACACCAGCGGTGGTGGTGGGGGTTTTGGGGGGGCGGACAGCAGATGTGTCGGGCGAGGGAGAGAGGGAGACTGAGGCAGTCATCACGGACAGACAGAGGGTCTTTGTCTACCTAGAGCATGTTAAAAGAGAGACTATCAACACAGCATCTCTGCACAGTCATGTGTTAATGACCTTCACTCTCGGGATGAATAAATCATGGCTCACAAAACACATCCGAATCGAGACTCTGCACGCGTCTATCAGTCTTGTGTGTGGGCGTGTGTGTGTGTGGGGGGTTGGTTGAGGAAAGCCTGGATGCGACGGTGATGACTGAAAAGACACATTGGAATCTTGTTTACCTGTTTTCTCTGACTCTGGGCTTGGTGCTCGATCCTGCCGTAACAGATGCTGGAGGAGAGATGGAGGGGAAGGCAATGTGCAATAGTGAGGGAGAGAGTGTAGACGGAGCTAAGAGCGGTAGAGGGAGCAGACGAGTGTGTGTGTGTGTGTGTGTGTGTGAGGAAGAGGGAGAGAGAGAGGGAGAGATAGGGAGAGATAGGGAGAGAGAGGGAGTGTAGACTGAGCTAAGAGATGGTAGAGGGAGCAGACGAGTGTGTGTGTGTGTGTGTGTGTGTGTGAGGGAGAGGGAGAGAGAGGGAGAAGGAGAGAGAGGGGGAGCGAGGGAGAGTGTAGACGGAGCTAAGAGCGGTAGAGGGAGCAGACGAGTGTGTGTGTGTGTGTGAGGGAGAGGGAGAGAGAGGGAGGGAGAGAGAGAGGGAGAGAGAGAGGGAGGGAACAAGAGCACCAGTACCAGAAAGTCCGCGCACATAAAGATGAGGAGACGGAGGGAACAGGTTTGTATTATGTGTGCTGTTCGGCGTGCATGACTGAGGAGTCGTTCTGCCCAGATCGTTAGTCATCTCCAGCCCCAGAGCCGGGATCTGTGCTCCATCGGCTGTGCTATCTGAGGAACACAGAGACAGACAGACAGACAGACAGACAGACAGGGAGAGGCCAGGGGGACTTGAAGAAGGGCTGTGCAGAGGATGTTCTGGCTGCGTGGGCTCTGTAGTTTGCGTGAACACTGTCGCCAGACCCCTCTGTTCCACACGACCGTCCGCAGGGCCCCAGTTAACACAGCTGCCAGAGGACCGCAGCAGGCGGTCATAGAGAGATGAGCTCCAAGCACTCCTCCGACTGGATTCCCTACAGGTACAGTGCAGAATCCCCCTCTGGGTGCTAGTCAAGGCTCCGCAGACTAGTGTGTGTGTGTGTGTGTGTGTGTGTGTGTGAGAGTGTGTGTGTGTGTGTGTGTGAGTGTGTGTGTGTACACGTGTGAATAGCTATGGATGTTCAAGCACTATGATGAATGTTTGAGAGAACTAAGAGTAACACCAGGATGCATGCATGGAATTAAAAATGTTTTATCTGAATTGCCATTTATGGTGGCATGTGGTGTGTGTTTAACCACTTATGCTTTGGAATTGTAGTTCGGAAATGACGAAAGCCCTGTTATATCTCTTAGATCTTTATAATGATTGGCTTGTGTTATTACTGGCTGTCGATGTGGAACGTATTTTTATCAGTCTGTGTATAGATAGAGGTTATTAGTTGTTAGTTAATAATTACTTGAAAAAATATTCAGGCTAATGTAATAATCTAATTCCAATTCGATGTGTAGATTACTGTATTATTGGGGAGTTAAAAATAAGGAACCCTGCTTGAGGAATATATGCCACCGTTTTACTGTAATCAGATGTTTATTCTCTCATACGGAAACTGGTGTAATAGAATCTATAAAAAGATCTGCCCATTCTCTCATATGTTCTCCACTACCACCTGCAGCAGCAGCCTTTGTTACGCTCCGTATGACCTGTGTCTGTCTCACGTTTATTGGTTAAACCCAATGCTGAGTTCTAGACATCTGGGTTTGTAACCTGCCCTGAATGGTCAATTATGTCCGTGGTAAAGATCGGTTAGCTTTTCTCCGGGTGAAATAAAGACATATGACTGCTTTTAACGTCATTACTACTGCTACCGCTGTTGCCTTCAAGAAAATACCCATTGCCATGGTTGCACTGCTTCCTCTTCTCCTATTGGCTCCTGGTTGCCATAAGTTACCGAGCCGGCTTGCCATGGATCTCATTGAGGGATTGCGTCAGAAGAGCAGACCTCTTATGATAGATCAGTGAAGAAAGTGATACATCTGGGTGTAAGTCATTATGTATGTACTTATTTTGCTGCTTCGAATAATCTGAAAGTACGCTCTCAAGCAAATGCCATTACTGACCCTGAGTCAACACACACACACACACACACACTTGAATTTTGAATTTTTGATTTGGCAGTGTTGTTCACATGGAATATATATCAGTTCATAATATCTATTTTAAATTCAGAAAATGTTTTCATAAAGTTTAATGTCATCACAGAGAATATTTTTCCGTTTATTGTGTATTCAGGACACCAAATTATTTCTTTACGATTCATTATGTTGAAAAAAGCAGAATTCAGAAAGATGTTTTGACAGATAATATATATATAGTATCTCACAAAAGTCAGTACACCCCTCATATTTTTGTAAATATTTCATTATATCTTTTCATGTGACAACACTGAAGAAATTAAACTTCTGCAACACTATAAAGTAGTGAAGGTACAGCTTTTATCAGCTCCTTTAAGGCAGTGGTCGTGTTGAAGGTGTGTTTGGGGTCGTTATCATGTTGGAATTATGCCCTGTTGACCCAGTCTCTGAAGGGAGGGGATCATGCCCTGCTTCAGTATGTCACAGTACATGTTTGCATTCATGGTTCCCTCAATGAGCTGTATCTCCCCAGTGCCGGCAGCACTCATGCAGCCCCAGACCATGACACTCCCACCACAATGCTTGACTGTAGGCAAGACACACTTGTTTTTGTACTCATCACTTGGTTGCTGCCACACGCTTGACACCATCTAAACCAAATACGTTTACCTTGGTCTCATCAGACCACAGGACATGGTTCCAGTAATCCATGTCTGCTTGTCTTCAGCAAACTGTTTGCAGGCTTTCTTGTGCATCATTTTTAGAAGAGGCTTCCTTCTAAGACGACAGCCATGCAGACCAATTTGATGCAGTGTGCGGCGTATGGTCTGAGCACTGACAGGGTGACCCCCACCCCTTCAACCTCTGCAGCAATGCTGGCAGCACTCATACGTCGATAACCTCTGGATATGATGCTGAGTTTGGTCGACCATAGCTTGTTCTGAGTGGAACCTTTCTTGTTAAACAGCTCTATGGTCTTGGCCATTGTGCTGCAGTTCAGTTTCAGGATGTTGGCAATGTTCTTATAGCCTAGGGCATCTTTATGTAGAGCAACAATTATTTTTTCTTTTTCTTTCATGAGGTGCCATGTTGAACTTCCGGTGACCAGTATGAGTGTGAGAGCGATAACACCATATTTAACACACCTGCTCCACATTCACTCCTGAGACCTTGTAACACTAACGAGTCACATGACACCGGGGAGGGAAAATGGCTAATTGGGCCTGTACTCACTTTTGTTGCCAGCGGTTCAAAGATTAATGGCTGTTTCAAATAATTATTATCAAATATTCACAAAAAATGTCAGAGGTGTAATCACTTTTGTCATCACTTTTGTGAGATACTTTATATATATATATATATAAATACTATGATTATGATGATTAAGGGATTTGTATAAGGGTGTCCAAACTCATTTTGACCGCGGGCCCCATCAGCACTATTAGGTTGGTTGTAACCGTAAGACTGTATAAATGTAACTACTCCCTAATATATTGTTAAATAACTGTCTCTGCATTTGATTGGTATTTATTCTGGTGTACAAATACTGTACATGCATTTGCACATTGCTCTGTGTTATTATAACATAAATCCATTTAATTATCAGGTTCAGAAACCCGCATAATTCACACTTTATGTCCGACAAAATCGACATGCATTGTGGTAGATATAGTTTATGATTACTGAAATGCTGTAAAGGAGCATATACTATTATTTTATGACAATATTGTGGATTTTATTTCTCGCAGGCCACATAAAACAACGTGGCGGGCCGAACTTGAGTTGAGCCTTTATTACCTTTATTCAGGGACCTTATAGAGCTATTGGAAGCTGCTCTGTACGCTGACATGCACAGTTACAGTCGTGGTGTCACATGACCTACCTTTGTTTGGGTGACATGAGGACCGGGGGGGGGGGGGACAGGTGGGAAGCGGGTGTCCCCGTGGGTTCAGGGGACCTGCCAGACTTTCATGGATGGTTAGTTACAGTGGTAAGCAGTTCTCAGATCAGATTAAGTCTGCCTGATACATGAAAGATGTATGGAGCCTGATTGCAAGGCTATACACACAGCCCTGCCAAGGGGACCCATCTGCACCTTCTACCTAACGTTGGAACTGATGGCATTTGAAATACTTACCGGATATGAAACAGAAACCGTTAATACATTTCCCCAAAACATCACCACAGTTGGTCAAGATAAATAAGTCTATGGCGTTTGTTGTTGTTCATCTGGGATATTTTGTATTCTTTTAACTGTTTCACCAGGGTATACACTACCATACAAACGTTTGGGGTCATTTAGAAAGATCTTTGTTTTTTGTTACGAAAAAGGACAATGTAGACATTTTTTATGTTGTAAATGAATATTGTTGCTGGAAACAATTGATTTTGAATGTATCTACACATACTGAGGCCCGTTTGTCATTTTAAAGACTAATTCATTATTAGAAAACCCATTTGCAATTATGTTACCACAGCTAAAACTGGTTTGCTGATTTTCCTCCTAATACCGGACAATGACCCAAAGCACAGCTCCAAACTATGCTTGAACTATTTAGGGAAGAAGCAGTCAGCTGGTATTATCTTTATAATAGAGTAGCCAGCACAGTCTCTGGATCTCAATCCAATTGAGCTGTTGTGGGAGTGTCACGTTCTAGGTGAGGCGTGTAGACAGAAGAAAGGAGCCAAGCGCACGATAAAAAAAAAAAATACAAATTAAACTGATACACTTCACAAAGGAAACAGGAAACAGATAAATACCATAGGACACGCACGCAACATAGAACAATTCCAAAGACATGACCAAACACAGGGAATCTCTATACTCTCACTAATGAGGGAATGGACACCAGGTGTGCATAATGACGAGATAGGGCAATGCTGTGATGAAAGGATTGGTGGGGCTAGAAGAACGGTTATGACGAACACCGAAGCCCGCCTGCAAGTGCCGGTAGAATGCCTTCGAACGGAGCTGTTACAGATAGCAGCATGACGGTTGGGTACATATGAAGTGCCCATCAAGCCAGCCTTGTTTGTGGGAGGTGCTGCAGGAAGCATGGGATGCAATTTCTTTAGATTACCTCAACGAATGAACGACTAGAATGGAGACGGTCTGCAAGGCTGTAATCGCTGCCAATGATGGGTCCTTTAACAAAAGACAAGTTTGAATGGCACAATTATTGTTTAAATTAAAAAACATTATTCAATGACAATTGAATGACAATATTTTATTTCAATATATTGTATAAAAGTTGAATATTGTATCTTATTATAAAAGAAAGTACTCTAATAATGCAATTCATTATCTAATTTCAAGTGAGATATTTGCTGCATTTAAAAATAAAATACATAACAGAGCTTTTCAGCTACCGCACTAATGAACTCTGTCAGCGAATGTTGTTTATCTTGACTCAAAATCCAACATTCGTTAGCATGTTGTTGGGCAGGGAATTTATATATTAGGATTCTGGTGAACACTAATGTTGTATAATTATATAATTTAATAGCACGTTCTTTATATTTGAATAGGCTGAGCAAGACATAAAAAGCTGACTAAAACATATCATTAGTATTTAAAGGGTTTTGTGCAGTAAAAAACGCAATTATATCCTGGATTAAATTCACATTGCAACTACAGCAGGATGTAATTAATCAACAGCTTGCACATTCGGTATTACTGCTATATCCATTGCTCAGGATCTGTGAATCGAATTATTTGACTGATTTACTCTGATTTATTTTTCCTCACCCACAAAAACATTTGCCTTTCATCATTAATGTTTCTGCTTATACTTCATCATCTGCCCTCATTTGTCTACCGCTAGTCAATTGCCTCACAATCTTCGGAAATCAACTAGCCAATTACCTGTTTATCTACCCCTAAAATAAAGATGAAGATAGAAAAAAAGCTATACTTTCTTCCCAGGCTCCGGATGCAGCAGGCATTCACAGAGTGCTGTTTGTTGAGCACATTATGCAGCGCTTTGAGAACCTGTAGCATTAAAGGGTTACTACAAGAGACATGGGTGTTAAATAGGAACCGCTTGACCAGACCAAGAACACAGCTGGAGCTGTCCTGAAGGCCAGTGGCTTACATCCTTAATATTACAATATTTGTACGTTTTCAATCTCTTCCATCTCTTGTGCCTGCAGACATTCACACAGTACAATAGAGACACAGTACAAATGGTGCTGAGTATTTGTCCCATCACTTTTGTCTTTAATTACTACCACTATTTACTATCTATTAATTAGTACTGTGACTCTACTTAAGTTCACACAGATATGGAATGAAAAATAGGGCCTAGGGTTACCATGGAAACGTTGAAGATATTAACTAGCTTGTCAATCGATCTGTTATATTATACAGCAGGTTTATTTATTTAAATCGAGTTCAAATTGAACAGGTTTGGCATTTTCGAGGTTTAATTATCAATGTGTTTTTGTTCAGTTGGCCTACAGTTCATTTTACTCATTGACACATAGCCAAAACCATTTACTAGTGGTTCTCAACAGTCAAGTGTATGACTGTGTCACAGAGAGGCACGTCATTATAAAGCCCGAGGTATTACAATAAAGGTCAACTATCTCATTATGATGGATATTGCAGTTTAATTGTTGTGCGTCAGTGGTAAAATATAATGTGCATTTGGGTCCTCCACACTTGGCCCCACCCAACCCTGTCCTCCGCTGATTTTGACATTAACACAGGCTGCAATAATAACCCCATTAATCCTGATGCATTAATGCCAACCCCACCTGGGAATACCGCACTTGTTCCTTCAACGGAAAAGAGAAACAATATTGTCTATGCCAGCATCACATTAATATTTAATTAGGAGTTTCTCTTTCTGAATAACACGGATCTAGTGCCTTCCCTGACGTTGTAATCCTTCGCCCGGTGCACTCTACGTCCCCGGAAAGAACCGATGCCGGACGTTAGAGTTATTCCGTCCACCCCCGCTGCATGGGTGCATTCATAATATTGATGCATAAAGGCTGTCCCATTTGGGAATACAGCGGTAGTGAAGCTGTTTCACCAGCAGCGCGGACAGAGGGGAGTTGCAGCAGGAACACTGTTGTGTTGTCTGGCAGCATCACATGAATATTCAATTAGGAGTTTCTTTGTACATACTACAGATCTAGTGCCTTCCTTCTGCTTAGTTTTACATATTAAATGCAGGATGTTGTTTATCTGGGTACACTCTCTCGTCTAATACGCTCCAAATTGTACAGGGCGTTGTTTGATTGTGTTATTCTCAGGTCAGCGTAAAGGATTTCAAGCTGGTCTGACCACGTTCAGTGGTCGATTTCATCAGTGTCCTTCCAAAAAAACTTTGGGTTTTTCGACTCTTCCTTGATGTTCTACCGATTAAATAAATAAGCGCTGAAACTGACACTCAAATTAACATACGGGTCATCATTCACCCCTGTGGGACTTTTTGGTCAGGTTACAATGTTGACAAAAATCCTAGTATTCCATAGAATAACATTATAAATGACAACATTTACCAAAATAATCCACTGGACATCTATTTTAATATCTTACCAAATGAATAGTAATTCACTCTGGCTGCAGGACCATTTGAGGTCTATGATCCTATGTAAATTTCATGATTTACTGAAAGTTGCAGAGTTCACGTTTAAATACTTCCGACTTCATACACTTCTCTGTGGATAAATGGAAACACGTGGGTGAATTTGCATTTTCTATTTTCCATGCTAAGCTGGTAACCAGTATCCCTGGGTAACCAGTATCCCTGGGTAACCAGTATCCCTGGGTAACCAGTAGCCCTGGATAACCAGTATCCCTGGGTAACCAGTAGCCCTGGATAACCAGTATCCCTGGGTAACCAGTATCCCTGGGTAACCAGTATCCCTGGGTAAACAGTATCCCTGGGTAACCAGTATCCCTGGGTAACCAGTAGCCCTGGATAACCAGTATCCCTGGGTAACCAGTAGCCCTGGATAACCAGTATCCCTGGGTAACCAGTATCCCTGGGTAACCAGTATCCCTGGGTAAACAGTATCCCTGGGTAACCAGTATCCCTGGGTAACCAGTATCCCTGGGTAACTTGAGTCACAGTGTTTAAGGCATGCTTACTTATCTGATGACCTTTGTTAACTATGCAGTCAGCCACCTGAGAAAGCTGCCAACGTGAGAGGAGATGCACTCTCGTCCGTTTGTGATGCTGTACGATTAGCATCATCCATGGATATTCCTAGACACTTATCCGCTAGCATCACAGTCGAGAAACTAACCTAGAATCTGATTTTATGAAAAAGGCTGATGTTTTTAACCATTTCTCCTGCTATCTCTCCCTCTTTCTGTTCGTCTCGCTGTCTCTCTATCACATTTTTACTATCTGCAGTACCTTGGATGACGAGGGCACCAACCTTCGTCAACAGAAGCTAGACAGACAGGTAGGTCTTCAATATCACTATACCACAGCAGAGCAATTATAACCTATTCAGACCAAGACAAAATAATTGCAGCTTCTCGCAGACTTGTCTTTGTATCAGAAAGGTTTCTAACAGGTATTGTCTGAAATAAACTATTGTCTGAAAGAGCTATTTTGTTTTTCTAGACGTTGGTTTTCCTTGACCCAATTTTCCTGTTTTGTTCTAATATATTTATTTAAACTTACTTTAAAATATGTTATGCCTTTTTTAATGACTGTGATTTGAAATGGGGATGTAAATGTGTCTTTTGGAATGGCTTTAATAACAACTAGGCCTATTGATATCATTTGCATGGCACAGTCACGGGCTGGCTCTATGGAACAGTCAGACAATAATTGAACTTAAAATATTCTGAAAACACATGTTATCAGCCTTAAAATATATATTACAACCTGCATAAAGAAAGGTTCAATGGATTTCTATGTCTTGTCTTAAATAGTTAGCACGACATATCTAAAAACTGTACCAGGAACACTGCAGAATTAGCTCTGTGAGCCAATCACTTTCACACCTGGTTTTGCAGATAGGATAAAACTGTATCTCTGATTATTAGTCAGGGACGAAAACCAGCTCACATTGCAGAACCAAGGACTGAAGCAGTTGGTTTTATTGCCAATGAAACATAATAAAATGTTTAGCAAAGAGCAGCCTTGGTCCGAAACAACACAGAAGACGTTGTCCAGTGTCTGTCAGTTGCAGTCCCATCGGCTGCCATCTTCATCAGTCCTGATCTACATTTTGAGGAAACAATTCCTACAATGCCGGATGTATTTCAGCGACATAAACAGATGAGACTAAACGTTATGGATGTAGGAGAAAATGGCAGGAGTCGAGCCCAATGTTCATTAATGCGAGAGAGCAATAAAACCTATCCTGTCTGGTCCCAATCAATACCGGTACATGTGATGACAATTCAAGTGTCAGAACTACACCTTGGAGCAGTGGAAAAAAGTTGCCTGGTCCAAAGAGTCCTGTTTCCTTACGTGGAAATCTGTGTACATGTGCGCTGTTTACCTGGGGAAGTGATGGCAGCAGGATTCACTGTGGGAAGAAAATAAGCCAGAGGAGGAATGTGAGGCTTTGGGCAATATACTGCTGCGAAACCCGGGGTCCGGTCATTCATGTGGACTTCAATTTAACACGTACTACTTACCTACACATGGAGACCAGGTACACATCTACATGACAATGGTATCATTTGATGACAGTGGCCTCTTTCATCAGCATATTGTGCCACTCTGAACATGTTACTCGGGAATGTTTTGAAGAACATGATGAAGTGTTCAGTGTTCTTAGGCGAATTGTATTCCTCACAATTATTAGGCAAATTGTATTCCTCAGAATACATTTTATTGTTGACTGAACACAACACTCTGAGTCAATCCAAAATGTTATTCAACTTCAAACCTGAATGTGTAACAATGTTTATCAGGCTAAATTACAAAAGGGGAATCTCTCCGAACTGACAAGTCTATTTTTTTGTAAGTTTAACAAATCAGTAAAACAAAACAATTATTCACATTTTTTTCTTCAAAATTATTCAGTGACCAATATAGCCTTTTTTCACAATAAACTGAGCCTTCAATGGATTCTGTCAGTTTGTTGATTTTCTTGGCTTTCCATTTCCTCAGCAAGTGTCAGTCCATCTTTACCCCGAAAAGGTCCAACTCCTTAATCATATCAGCCCATACCAGTACCCCTCTGCCACTCAAAGTGGTGCCCTGGGTCCATTAGTGACCCAGCCACGAGCCCATCCATCTGATGCATCATGAGTCCACCATGACCCGCCAATACAGCAGTAATGAGACCCAGGCACAGAGCCCCAGTTTCCGTATATATCTATGTTTTAGCTTCGTTTTCCTTACCTTTCATTCTTGCAAACTGGCAGGCAGCACACAAACATGGCAAGCAAACAATGCAAAACAAAAGGTTGGCAGTCAAACGGACACAAAACCCGCCAAGGCGAGAAAACCATGAACTAAAGGAAACAAGTAAGAAAATAACCAAAACTACAGCAGGCAGACAGAAGCGACGACTGGCCAGGTGAGGCAAACGTGCAGGCAATATGAATATCTGTGTCTGATTTATATACATTTATATATAAGAAACAGCACTCTAACACAACACCCCCCCATGGCCCTGACTACCAGACAGGCCAGGCAATGTCAAGTGCAGGGAAGGGAGGGAAATAAGGGGAACAGCGGAGAAGGTTCCTGTGGGGATCTCCCAAGTGGTGGCTGCAGCCACGGAGGCGTCCCCAGTGTTTTTACTCTCCCCTTTACTGGCCCGCAGTGCACTCATACCCGCAGAGACCAGCCGTGTTACCCTGGCAGAGGCTGGCTCTGAGTCTGGGGGGAGGATGGGACAACTCCTCCATGAGCTTGGGTGGAGGAAACACACCTCCTCCAGGAGCTTGGGCGAAGGAGGAAGGGGCAGCTCCTCCAGGAGTTTGGGTGGAGAAGGAAGTGACAACTCCTCCAGGAGCTCAGGTGGAGGTGCAAGGGGCGACTCCTCCAGGAGCTCAGGCAGAGGTTCGCCGCAGGCGGGGTCGTCTCTGTCGCGTTGTAGGTGGGGACTGGCTCCGGACAGGGTGTGTTGGACCCACAGGTGTCTAGGAGCTGGCACCGGGCGTAGTTGTAGCACAGCTGCCTTGGTCCAACACATTGTGTTGGACCAAGGCCCTACTCATGAACCCCTTTAGCTCCCCCCTAAAACTGGTTTGGGGAAGCCTCAGGGGTGTTGGTAATTTTTATAATTCGGAGGACCCAAAAGTTTCGACCCAACCAGTTAAGCAAATTGGTGTGTCCAATCTGTTGACTGGCACTGTCTGTGTGTGTTGCAGCGAGTTCTCCTGGAGCAGAAGCAGAAGAAAAGGCAGGAGCCTCTGATGGTACAGTCCAATGTAGATGGGCGGTCTCGTGTCCGCCGGACCAAGCAGTGTGAAGAGCAGGCTCCCCTGGTAGAGTCATACCTCAGTAGCAACAGTAGCACCATCTACCATGGTAAGAAAACCACGAAGGAGCCTAAAATAACACACGGCTGCTTCCTTTTTTTCATAATTTTTTATTTAACATTTATTTTACCAGGTAGGCCGATTGAGAACAAATTATCATTTACAACGGCGACCTGGCCAAGATAAGGCGAGAAAATGTACAAGACAACATAGAGTTACATAAGTACACATAACACAGGAGTGGAAATCACAAATTAAGGCACAGTAAGACACAATACGGCAATACAGGGTCAAGTAAAACAGGATGAGGTATATGTGGTTCTGTTGAGCAGCATAGATAAGGCACTAGCGAATACATTTTAAAATATAAAAATACAATGGGTATCATTTTACTGGATATTCAAAGACTAGTGTGTCTAGCAGGTAGATCATTTGAGTGCATGGATTATATGACCTCATTATGCTGTTCTTTTGTCCATACTGCACATCGGGACGTTTTTTTATCGAAGACTTTATACGACATCTCAAGTTTGACCATGAAGTAAACCGCCTCTGCTGAGCGTCTGCTTCTTCTGACTATCTTTGACTGTCGGTTGTAACCTTTTCTCTTCATCTTTCTTTACATTTCCTCTACCTGCCTGCTCACAACCTCTCATCACTGGCTCCTGCTGTGTCGTGCACAGTGCAAGAAGCTGAACATGAGGAGGTGAAGGTGGCAGCAGATATCCAGCCTCCTCGCTCAGCCAGAAAGGGCAGAGCATCGGCCAGCTCCACGCCTCAGACAGGAAGCGGCAAAAAGGAGAGAAAGGGGAAGCACAAAGGTCAGCTATGGTGCCTCAAGACAGAGATGCGAAATGACCAGATGAGACAGATGAGACAGACAGACTACAACAGGGTGCATGGTTTCCTCTATATCTGTCTATTGGCCAATTGTACCGCATGTCTCCATTTGGCATAGCTCATTCTCCTACTAGAGAGGAGGAAACAGTTGATTCAAATCATTTTGTTTTTAAGAGGCGCACATTTAATCTCCCATACATTGAGCTGTGCAAGATATTGTAAAACATTGTGATACTTTGTAGGATGAAGTAGATTTGAGGTATTTTGTATTTTTTTTAACCTATATTTAACCAGGAAGGCCGATTGAGAACAAATTCTCATTTGCAACGGCGCCTTTGGGAGAGTCTGGGGTTTGTTGATTGGTCACCTCTTCTGTTGCAACAATACTGTCAGATTGTTTTACAAAATCGCCTCCCCTACTGCATTAGTAGGCTTCAATTATACTCCTGTCTCTCGTTCTCTTCCTTTCAGAATTGGATTGAGCTTTGTTGATGTTTTCATCCCTCTGGGGACAAATAGCATGTGGTCCTAAACTTAATTAGGCTGCCCTTATAGAGAAGCAAAACATGCACTCTGATACTAAGTCTGTCAAAAATCTAATTAGAGTTTTTAGAGGACCAGGTCCTGTCTGCATGCCGAGGAAACAAATAAGTGGCTGCTTAAATGTGCCGTGTCCTCGGAGCCTTGAATGAAAACGTAAGTGGGACGTTCTCTCACGTTGTTGTCTTTTTTTTGCTTCCAAGTTTCCACGATCGATGTCTTGAAATAATCACAGTAATGCAGGAATCTGAACCTCAACACTGAAATGCTATACTGTTATAATCATTGATGGATTGGTTTCATTGAGATGGGTTTGTTTTTGTTTAATTTTCGATTGATACCTTTCCCTTTGCTTAGCCATTCGTAGTGTCCTGAGCTGGACTGATCACATCCCAAGTATTTGAATGGTATCTTGGGCTCCAGGCATGCAAATCCCACTACCTTTATAGCAAAGATAAATAACTTGAATGGGTGTGTCCAAATTGTTGATGAACAATTTGCTGTCAACTTTTAATTTTTCTCGGCCCAAGCAAGCTCATGTGTTCTTGATGTATCGCATGTGTTTCTGCTGATACTGAAAAACTATGGGAGTGCACCTCTGTGGTGGTCTGATCATGATAGAGTTGTTTGGGAGTTTATCTGATCCTGATGGGGCTGATGGCATCCTATTGGTTGTATATTCCTGATGGGGCTGATCAGTATTGGTTGTATATTCCTGATGGGGCTGATCAGTATTGGTTGTATATTCCTGATGGGGCTGATCAATATTGGTTGTATATTCCTGATGTGGCTGATCACTATTGGTTGTATATTCCTGATGGGGCTGATCACTATTGGTTGTATATTCCTGATGTGGCTGATCACTATTGGTTGTATATTCCTGATGGGGCTGATCAGTATTGGTTGTATATTCCTGATGGGGCTGATCACTATTGGTTGTATATTCCTGATGGGGCTGATCAATATTGGTTGTATATTCCTGATTGGGCTGATCACTATTGGTTGTATATTCCTGATGGGGCTGATCACTATTGGTTGTATATTCCTGATGGGGCTGATCACTATTGGTTGTATATTCCTGATGGGGCTGATCAATATTGGTTGTATATTCCTGATGTGGCTGATCACTATTGGTTGTATATTCCTGATGGGGCTGATCACTATTGGTTGTATATTCCTGATGGGACTGATCACTATTGGTTGTATATTCCTGATGAGGTTGATCACTATTGGTTGTATATTCCTGATGGGGCTGATCAATATTGGTTGTATATTCCTGATGGGTCTGATCACTATTGGTTGTATATTCCTGATGGGGCTGATCAATATTGGTTGTATATTCCTGATGGGTCTGATCACTATTGGTTGTATATTCCTGATGGGGCTGATCACTATTGGTTGTATATTCCTGATGGCGCTAATCACTATTGGTTGTATATTCCTGATGGGGCTGATCACTATTGGTTGTATATTCCTGATGGCGCTAATCACTATTGGTTGTATATTCCTGATGGGGCTGATCACTATTGGTTGTATATTCCTGATGGGGCTGTTCAGTAATTGGTTGTATATTCCTGATGGGGCTGATAACTATTGGTTGTATATTCCTGGTGGGGCTTATCAGTATTGGTTGTATATTCCTGATGGGGCTGATCGGGAGTGGTTGTATATTCCTGATGGGGCTGATCACTATTGGTTGTATATTCCTGATGGGGCTGATCACTATTGGTTGTATAATCCTGGTGGGTCTGATCACTATTGGTTGTATATTCCTGATGGGGCTGATCACTATTGGTTGTATATTCCTGATGGGGCTGATCACTATTGGTTGTATATTCCTGATGGGGCTGATCACTATTGGTTGTATATTCCTGATGGGGCTGATCAGTATTGGTTGTATATTCCTGATGGGGCTGATCAGTATTGGTTGTATATTCCTGATGGGGCTGATCAGTATTGGTTGTATATTCCTGATGGGGCTGATCACTATTGGTTGTATATTCCTGATGGGACTGATCAGTATTGGTTGTATATTCCTGATGGGGCTGATCACTATTGGTTGTATATTCCTGATGGGGCTGATCAGTATTGGTTGTATATTCCTGATGGGGCTGATCACTATTGGTTGTATATTCCTGATGGGGCTGATCACTATTGGTTGTATATTCCTGATGTGGCTGATCAGTATTGGTTGTATATTCCTGATGTGGCTGATCACTATTGGTTGTATATTCCTGATGGGGCTGATCACTATTGGTTGTATATTCCTGATGGGGCTGATCACTATTGGTTGTATATTCCTGATGGGGCTGATCAGTATTGGTTGTATATTCCTGATGGGGCTGATCACTATTGGTTATATATTCCTGATGGGGCTGATCACTATTGGTTGTATATTCCTGATGGGGCTGATCCCTATTGGTTGTATATTCCTGATGGGTCTGATCACTATTGGTTGTATATTCCTGATGGGGCTGATCGGGAGTGGTTATTTATTCCTGATGGGGCTGATCGGGAGTGGTTGTATATTCCTGATGGAACTTATTATGTGTGGTTATTTATTCCTGATGGAACTTATTATGTGTGGTTATTTATTCCTGATGGAACTTATTATGTGTGGTTGTATATTCCTGATGGAACTTATTATGTGTGGTTATTTATTCCTGATGGAACTTATTATGTGTGGTTATTTATTCCTGATGGAACTTATTATGTGTGGTTATTTATTCCTGATGGAACTTATTATGTGTGGTTATTTATTCCTGATGGAACTTATTATGTGTGGTTATTTATTCCTGATGGAACTTATTATGTGTGGTTATTTATTCCTGATGGAACTTATTATGTGTGGTTATTTATTCCTGATGGAACTTATTATGTGTGGTTATTTATTCCTGATGGAACTTATTATGTGTGGTTATTTATTCCTGATGGAACTTATTATGTGTGGTTATTTATTCCTGATGGAACTTATTATGTGTGGTTATTTATTCCTGATGGAACTTATTATGTGTGGTTATTTATTCCTGATGGAACTTATTATGTGTGGTTATTTATTCCTGATGGAACTTATTATGTGTGGTTATTTATTCCTGATGGAACTTATTATGTGTGGTTATTTATTCCTGATGGAACTTATTATGTGTGGTTATTTATTCCTGATGGAACTTATTATGTGTGGTTATTTATTCCTGATGGAACTTATTATGTGTGGTTATTTATTCCTGATGGAACTTATTATGTGTGGTTATTTATTCCTGATGGAACTTATTATGTGTGGTTATTTATTCCTGATGGAACTTATTATGTGTGGTTATTTATTCCTGATGGAACTTATTATGTGTGGTTATTTATTCCTGATGGAACTTATTATGTGTGGTTGTGTTACAGGACTTGAGGGGTCGACATCCTTCCATGAAGAGGGACAGATCCAGATCCTGACTGTGGGTCACTCATCCGTGGAGGAGGGGATTGAGGGGAACGCTGTGATCAACACTCAGCCACAGGGCAAACAGGACCTAAGGGTCACCATGCTCAAGAAAGGTATCCGTTTGTCGAGACCTATTCATGCCTCCTAATCTGTGTGCATTTAAAAGTCTTCCTGTTGCTTTGATTAGTCTGAAAGACAGGCAAAAATAAGACACCTCTGTAATCAAACATAACATGTTCTGCAATTATGATATTGACGGAGATTCATAACGTAATGCAAGACAAGACCTGTCAAACAAAGGTCTCCTTTCTCCTAAATTTGTTGTCGCTGCAAGCTATCTAAAGAGTGACATTGTGCTTTTAGCGTCATAAAAACACCTCATTATGAACATCAATAGTTGGCCAATTATGGTCCAGGGTCCAGAGTCTTCAGAAAGTATTCTGACGCATTCATGTTCTCCAACATTCTGTTGTGTTATGGAGTTAGTTTCTAAATACTAAAACACACGTCTACATACAATAACCTATAACGACAAAGCAGAACCGTGTAATCTATTGGAACTGAACAACTGAAATGTTTGAGATGTCTGTGGCAAATTCACCTGAATGGACATGATTTAGAAAAAAACACCTATATAAGGTCCCACACTTCTCAGTGCATGTCTGAACTAAATGCAAGCATTGGGGTCCAGGGAACTGTTCTTAGACCTCAGAGATGTTAACATCTCAGGAAGGTTATAAAAAAGGCCTTTTTGGTAGAGTGTCTAGACAAAAGACCTCAGCGTTAAAAGCATATGACATGCTTCCTCAAGGACTAAGACCACAAGAAAAAACAAAGATTTGCCTAAATGCTAAGTGCTATGTCTGGTGAAAACAAGGTTTGGCTCATAACCTAGCTAATGCCATCCATACAGTGAATCATTGTGATGGGGGCATGCTATGGGAATGCTATGGGAATGCTATGGGAATGCTATGGGAATGCTTTGGCGATGCTATGGGAATGCTATGGGAATGCTTTTCAGGCACTGGGAAACACCTCAGGATTGAGGGAAGAATAAATGGAGCAAGATGCTAAGAAGTTCTTGAGAACCCAATTCAAAGAGCACAAACTGGTGTGAAAATCAATCATTCAAGATAACGATGACCGCAAGCAGACAGCTTTGAACGCTGGAGAGCTAAAGCCAAAACATACACAATATGATTAAATGTATGCGGACACTCGACCGTCACACCTATATTAGCATGTTGCCCATTTCAAAACCATGAGCATTAATATGGAGTTGACCGAACCCTACTAGCAGCTTTAACAGCCGCCACTCTTCTGGGATTGTTGGAGTGTGTGTGGGGTAATGGGTGTCCATTAGACCAAATGAGCATTTGTGAGGTCATGCAACAGATGTTGGATGATTCATAACAAAAGTGTTCAAAACGTTTGAGATCAGGTCTCTGTGCAGGCCGCTCGAGTTCCTCAACTCCACCTCATCAATCCACGTCCCACAGGAACAGGAACAGGGCTTCCACAGACTGTTGCCACTACGTTCGAAGCACCCAATTGTCTAAAATTTCTTTGTATACTGAAGCATTACGATGACCATTTAACACAGGCCAAACCCCAAAACACAGCCCCAGACCATTATCCCTCCTCCGCCAAACTTTACAGTCGACTGTTAGCATTTGGGTAAGTAGCGTTCATTAGTGTCATTCCCTAGAAAACACCTTTTCCACTGTTCCGTGTTTTACTCCTCTATAGTCGACGCTTGGCATCGCGCCCGTTGATATGAGGCTTCTGTACAGCGGCTCAGTCATGGAGACCTATTTTGTGAATCTTCCGACGGCAAGTTGGAACTCACTGGTGAGGGATGCTCGAAATGTCATGTGGCATCCTATGACTGTGCCATGTTTAACGTCACGGAACATTTTTGTATGACCCATTGTACTGCCAATGTGCTAATGTTTGTCTATGTAGATTTCCTGTCTATGTGTTGGATTTTATGCACCTGTCAGCAATGGGTGTGGCTGAAACAACTCAATAATCGATGTCCACAGACTTTTGGTCATGACATTTGTTTTTGCTTAGTCATTATGAAGTATTAACTTGTAAAAAATATAAATATATTTCTAAACTAAGTTCATAACACAACAAATGGTGGAGAAACCCTTTCAGATGGCACAGTATGTCGTTCAAAACTGTCCTATTGCTATTTTAGCACTCTCTTTCTACCTTCTTCCCTCTAGAAAAAAGCCCTAAAATTCCTCAAAAGATCTTACAGAAATTTAAAAAAAATTAATAGTACTCCAGAGAAAAATATGCGTTGCTGTGATTGAGGATCAATTGAAATATCTAATATCTATCTATTTAACCATTTGTACGATATTTACTGTACTACTAGAATCAAATCAGCAGGGAATGTTTCATGTTCATGTTTCAAGTCTGGAGATGTACCCCATTGAACATGCTTATTTCTCAATGTGGATTAACAGCAAAAGGCCAAGTCTTGCCTATTGTGTATTTTTTGTACCCAAAGGTATTTCTAGTAGTATGAACTTTGATGAAGAGGAGGACGACGATGATGAAGTCAGTTCCAGTTCCTCCCAGCTCAACAGTAACACAAGACCAGGGTCTGCCACCAGCAAGAAGTCCAGCAAGGTATTTCACCTAATGCTCTTTGGTCATCACTTCCTGGTTCCTGGTGTTCCTCTAAACACGGCACTAATGCACCCCATACATGTGGCTTCTTTCTCTGCTTAGTGGTACTTAGTCGGCCATTAATCCATCTGGTCATTGGGGATCGGGCAGCTTCCTGTTCCACACCATTCTCAATCTATTCCTCTGGATGTCGATTATCTTAGTTTGCACTGTAGGGAAATCCAGAATCTTTTAATATGTATACTGTATTCATATCTGTTATATTAAGCAAACCAGTCAAATGAATTCATTTGAAGGGGGACAGGGGAATGTTTTTGTTGCTGAATAAAACATTTTCTGTTGGCATGGCTTTCTTTTATGGAAATGACATACTTCTGACACCTTTCAGTTTTAAAATTCTATTCCAATTACCCATGAAAGACAAATGACAGCCCACACAATGGCACACTACCAAGATGAAAGTTTGGATTTCTGGAATTTTTCATGCTGAACCGATTGTTCATTAATCGTTGTATAAATAGTTTGATCCAGCTGAAAATGTGGTGTGAGAACATTCTATTTCTACTCTCCGGCTGACTGAGTCAGAGGGAGAGGTAGGCAGGAAAAGGTAAAGCAATGTAGTCACCTGAGGTTTGCGGAGGTTTGGTGGAAAACACTCCGTGTTACCGTGGGCAACAGTGAGACCCCTGACATCAGATGCTGCCCCGAACACCTGATCATGCCGCCAAGCTGCCGAGACTCATTCTGTATGATCTGTTCTGTTGTCAGTCATGTTTTGCTGCTTGCTCATTCCATGTGAAGCTAACCCCCTGTTGAAACCCAGATGGTGTTTACACAGCCTTCTGCTTTTAGTCACAAATTGCCAATGTAATTTCTGTCCCCAATGGATGTTTTACAACAACCGTTATCCTTTGAGAATGGAAAGAAAAGCCGAAGAGCGCTAGAGGTCCGTTAATCGGATGTTGTGAACATGCCCTGGGCTGGCGGGTTGTGTGTGTGTGTTTCTCTCAGGAGGCAGCCTCAGCCTCCACCCCTCCCATCAGTGATCCAGCCGTTGACGTGGACGACCTGGAGGAGTTTAATCTCAGGCCAGCCCCTCAGGGCATTACAGTGAAGTGCAGGATTACCAGAGACAAGAAGGGCATGGACAGGGGCATGTACCCCACCTACTACCTCCACCTGGAGAGGGAGGATGGAAAGAAGGTGAGTGTAGAGCAACCAATTGTGGAGACTAATGATTGAGCCAGTGTAGGAGAACAGATGATCTGGTTAGCTGACACGAACAATACTTGTGGATGTGTTCTAATTCGGTAAATTAGAACGATCAATAAACTGTTACAGGCTGTCAAAGGGAGGACGTGTTTTCTTTTTTTATTGCAGCTCGTTAGATCGGGGCTAATTTAGGTGTTGCTGTTCGGTGGATTAATTAGGAGGCTGTTATTTTGCTCTGCTAATTGGATTGTGTCTTGTGAAAGGTGTTCCTCTTAGCCGGAAGAAAGAGAAAGAAGAGCAAAACATCTAATTACCTCATCTCCATCGATCCCACCGACCTGTCCCGGGGTGGGGAGAGTTTCGTCGGAAAGCTGAGGTAAGAAATATTGCAGCTGTTGCTTTCGTCAACGTTTTTGCAATAAAATCAAGCATGGGAAATCCATATTGGACGTTTGTTTCCTTCCCAGATATAGGAGGTCACACAACATGCTGCTATCTGTCAACTTGAATGGCTTCATTTTGAATGACGTCTGCCTTTTTGGAGGCGCTAAATGAATGTGCCGTTGGCGACACGCTGATGAGTTTAGAGGATGTGTCGGCTCACACCTGGGGCTCTCCTGTAGAAGCCAAAGTCATTTGATTAATTACTTCTGTCTGAGCACTCACCTGTCCTTGTTGCTGGGATGAAGAAGACACTGAGTTTTGTCGGACTGGGTCGTATAAAACCGGGACAGAGCGCCTCGGCCAATGGGCAGACCGTATATATGAGAGGGACGCTGTTACAGGCCAACCAGACGAACTCTCCAAATGGGGACATGTGATTGGGTCTGCAATCTACATTGTTTGACTTCATCAGCTTTATATATATCTTATGAGTAATCCATCCATTTCTTCAGTCTTGACGACTGTTACTAAAATCACACACACATAAGATGTGGTTCATGCGGTTGCCAGGTTTAACGACGGTGGTTGTCTGGTAATAATAAAATACATACTGTTACGTGACTGTTAGCAAAGCAGTTTCTAGACCCTTAATACGAATAGTATTAAGTAGTAGTCACAACTCCTGTCCAGTTGACCAGAAATCAATACCATGTTACACCAGGAGAGGGTGCACTAGGAACCACAAGATGCCCTATACGGAGACAAAAACATTATGAAACCTATTCTCTTTACATAATTTTGGACAAACGTCATTGAAATCCATGCAGGTAAAAACTGTTCCTGCTGCATTTGCAAGCGTGCATCACACATTCTGTCTAGATGTGCTCTCTGTCATTGACCCTGTGCTTCCTGAAGCACCTCCATATTGCTACACTGTGTCTGATACGCCTTTGTAATGAGAGACTTGCATAATTGTTGTACCTTTAGATATGTTTATTTCCAACTCTATGTCCATTCATTAGTGCTACCATAGAATCTGACATAGATATGTTTATTTCCAACTCTATGTCCATTCATTAGTGCTACCATAGAATCTGACATAGATATGTTTATATCCAACTCTATGTCCATTCATTAGTGCTACCATAGAATCTGACATAGATATGTTTATTTCCAACTCTATGTCCATTCATTAGTGCTACCATAGAATCTGACATAGATATGTTTATTTCCAACTCTATGTCCATTCATTAGTGCTACCATAGAATCTGACATAGATATGTTTATTTCCAACTCTATGTCCTTTCATTAGTGCTACGATAGAATCTGACATAGATATGTTTATATCCAACTCTATGTCCATTCATTAGTGCTACCATAGAATCTGACATAGATATGTTTATATCCAACTCTATGTCCATTCATTAGTGCTACCATAGAATCTGACATAGATATGTTTATTTCCAACTCTATGTCCATTCATTAGTGCTACCATAGAATCTGACATAGATATGTTTATATCCAACTCTATGTCCATTCATTAGTGCTACCATAGAATCTGACATAGATATGTTTATATCCAACTCTATGTCCATTCATTAGTGCTACCATAGAATCTGACATAGATATGTTTATTTCCAACTCTATGTCCATTCATTAGTGCTACCATAGAATCTGACATAGATATGTTTATATCCAACTCTATGTCCATTCATTAGTGCTACCATAGAATCTGACATAGATATGTTTATATCCAACTCTATGTCCATTCATTAGTGCTACCATAGAATCTGACATAGATATGTTTATTTCCAACTCTATGTCCATTCATTAGTGCTACCATAGAATCTGACATAGATATGTTTATATCCAACTCTATGTCCATTCATTAGTGCTACCATAGAATCTGACATAGATATGTTTATATCCAACTCTATGTCCATTCAGCAGGGCTATCACAGAATCTCATTCTTGATTGGATGCAAATGAAAGCATCAACTCGATGAACAACGGTCCAGAACTGCCGGCTGGATTTGTCTCATTCATCCAGTGTGTTGCTGGCTCCTACGACCGAAATGTCTGCACTCCCTTTGTGCTTTTAACCCCCATTTAACTTCATCATCACAGTAACACATATCTGAAGAAGAGCTGAATTGAAATAGTCAGGCGACCTGTCATCTGTGAGTGTCATGGACAAGACGCGTAGATAAGCTCGCCAACCTTTCGTTTGACCTTCCGGCGAGCTATGAAGGGCTACGGCCGTGATTCAAGTGGAGGAATTGACAGAGATATAAGACATTATTTAATTTAGTAGCGCAGCTTACTCATCCACCATTGCTTTGCGGCCGTTCGATTATTTATTGTCGTGACAAACACTTCCGTTGTGAATTTCAAATGAATCGGTGTCTTTTAAGCGGCTGGATAGACGTGTAATGATTAAAGAGGTCGTGCTTCTTATGGAAACACAGGTATTGTATTTGTCTGTTTATTAGGTATGATTGAAGGATGTGCTGATTAGGGATAATGACCACTGTCCTCATGTGTGTCTATGGCTCCTGGTCTCCTTATGGCTCCACCGGTCGTAAATCACAGTGTTTTCTCATCTACGCAGGTCCAACCTGATGGGAACCAAGTTTACAGTGTATGACAGCGGACAGAACCCGGGGAAGACCACCTCTAGCCTAGAGGCCACCAACCTGCGCCAGGAGCTGGCAGTCATATGCTATGTGAGTCCTTGGGTTGTGTGTTAGTCTGCTGCAAATAGAGACTTCCTTTGAGGCCCAGAGATAATTTCCTTCAGTTTCGGGCGACCAGGTGTGTCAGATACATGAGGGGCAGTATCTCTATGGCATTAGGCCCTACCTGGAAGTTCTCTTATAATGCCATACTTTTTGGAGACATGGATGTGAGACACATTCTCATAGGATGAATTAATAAAGAATCATTATGTAAATGAATTACAAAGCATCTACAGCTATATATTATGCATTTTAAAGTATGCAGAAATGTCATATCTGTGTGGAATATATATGCTGTAGAATGTCCATGCTGTGGAATGCTTAGGCTGTGGAATGTCCATGCTGTGGAATGCTCCATGCTGTGCTGTGGAATGTCCATGCTGTGCTGTGGAATGCTCCATGCTGTGCTGTGGAATGTTCATGCTGTGCTGTGGAATGTCCATGCTGTGGAATGCTTAGGCTGTGGAATGTCCATGCTGTGGAATGCTCCACGCTGTGCTGTGGAATGCTCCATGCTGTGCTGTGGAATGTCCATGCTGTGCTGTGGAATGCTCCATGCTGTGCTGTGGAATGTTCATGCTGTGCTGTGGAATGTCCATGCTCTGGAATGCTTAGGCTGTGGAATGTCCATGCTGTGGAATGCTCCATGCTGTGCTGTGGAATGTCCATGCTGTGCTGTGGAATGCTCCATGCTGTGCTGTGGAATGTCCATGCTGTGCTGTGGAATGCTCCATGCTGTGCTGTGGAATGCTCAATGCTGTGCTGTGGAATGTCCGTGCTGTGGAATGCTCCATGCTGTGCTGTGGAATGCTCCATGCTGTGCTGTGGAATGTCCATGCTGTGCTGTGGAATGACTGCTGAAACCAAACCACACACACACACACACACTTTCTTTTCATCTCTCTCTCTCTCTCCATCTCTTTTCACACACACACACACACACACACACACACACACACACACACACACACACACACACACACACACACACACACACACACACACACACAGCATTACAATAAAACATACCATGAGGTTATACACCCTGTCTTTCAAATATTCACCCACTCCCGCTAAATATCAGCCACAAAATTATTGCACCATTCTAACAAGGTTTATTCATGCTCAGGTCTTAAATAAAACCTGCCTCAGAGCAGGAGAGACATTTCTAGTATTAGATGATACGCATGCAGGGGTGGTAAGTAACGAAGTAAAAATACTTCGTTACTTTACTCAAGTATTTTTTTCGGGTATCTGTACTTTACTTGAGTATTTTTTATTTGCATCTACTTTTACTTTTACTCCACTACAATATTAAAGACAAAATGTACTTTTTACTCCGATACATTTCCCCATGCCCGCTCCAAGTATTATTACACTGGCTTTCCAAAACAATGAAAAAAGTGTTTTTCTTAATAAAAAAACAATGCGCGAGGCCGTAGGGCTCCTTTAAAAAAAAACAATGCGCGTGGCCGCGAGCTCTTTCCCAGCACACGCGCACATAGGCTAGCCTATGCTAGTTGTTGTCAGTCCGTCATTGTGAAGTAGAAGATGTCCGGCGTTGAAACAGGTGAACACGCAGCTCTCGCTGCCAGCACGCCCAGCAATGAGATCCCGACACCGACAGGGATCATCACCCATGGCCATATCTACGGGATATGTTCAAATTCATTGCTGTCAAGGGAGATTCGTATCTGTTGAGATGTCAACTTTGCCTGCCACGGGTGAATGACATTTCAGCCTTTCAAACTTCACCTTCAAATTTGAAAAAACATATTGAGGTGAGTTGACGTTATTTTTGTTACTATTGTTTGCCGAGTGATTTGATTTCATATTGAAATGTGCCTTGTACACAGCTAGCCTAGCTAACAATAGTCAATATTGATAGCTAACGGTGGGTGGCAGACTTGGGGTTGTGTGTGATTAGCGTAAGCTGGATGCAGGAGATAAATAATCAAGCTAGTAGTAAGCTCAGCTGGTTGGTTCTTCCCTGCATGCTGCCGATCCATCGGTCATGGATGATCCAGTCGGGGGTAGACTTGGAGTCAAATTTGCCATACTAACGTTCGCTCAGTGTTTCCCAAACTTTTTTCTTTCACTGCACACTGTTTAATGTGAAAACATCTCACTGCACAGCACACCACCATGAAATTAAACAGGTTACAAAATAACAGCAGATAATATAACCTATTTATACTTTTTGAATGCAGCTATGTTGCCTCTTGCTATAAGCCTATGCAATTTTTTATTAGAAATAATGACATGAAAACATTATTTAAAGAAATGGTAAGCCTACAATTTCAGAAATTTAAATTATAAAAAGTGAATGTGGATTTTTCCTGTGCCACACATGGGCAGCTCTTACATCACGTGAGGCCAGCACACCCTTTGCTAACTTAGCTATCTATCACTGCATTGATAACTTGATAACAATTGTTTCAATAAAGCTGGCAAGCCACATGTAAGCTACTGTATATGGTTGTTTATAACAGTTTTATACTTGGGGAAATGCACATATATTAATTCATTCTTTCTATCTATCTTGCAGAGATAAGCAGAAGAAACACATTCATACAGGTTTGAAACAACTTGAGGGTGAGTAAATGATGACACAATTTTCATTTTTTGTGTGAACTATCCTTTTAAGGTGCTTCATTGATAGGAAATCTGATCTTAATCTTAATTGCAGTATATAATGTTATAATTTGTTCAATAAAAACATTGGATATCACCCGAAAACAATTGCTTTGATTAATTATTGATATTTACAGTTAATTTGAATATTTACTTTTACTTCCAGTACTTAAGTACTTTTTAAATCGGATACTTTTGTACTTTTACTCAAGTGATATTTTAATGGAGGACTTTCTACTTGTACTGGAGTAATAGTGTATTTAAGTACAAGTACTTTTACCACCTCTGTACGCATGTAAGGAAACTTTGCCAAATCACCCGTCTATATACCTTAAAAACACACTACACTTACAGTAACTTGAGAATCATAAAATAGCAGCAGATTGTATAGGAACAGTTGTAATGTAAACTTACTGTAGTGGGAGTGTCCTGTAATACTTTGTAGAGATAAGATATGAATGCTGTAATACATGACATATCCATACTCTAAATCACATGACGTCTCACTCTAAAGTGTGATCCTATGGTCACATATTACACTTATAGATCATATAAAGTCATACTCAATTTAAAGTGTCAACTATTTGGGTCCTTTAAATGGCACCGCGGTAAAGTTTCTGCTGTGTAGTGAAGGTGCAACATTTAAAGCCAAGGGGTCAAATCCTGCTTGCTTATTTCCCATCTGGATCTCTGGGGGCGGTGTCATTTGCCTGCACTGTTTTTGTTTGAGAGGTTTGTAATGAAATACGATTGCCTAGCTGGAACAAAACTAAACACTACTGATAATTAAGATTTACTTGGACCTGAGGTCTGGAGATAGAAAACCATTTATTAGATTAGCCACCATAGAGCGCTGACTGCAAAAATGTTTAAGCTGTGTGGGATTTCTTGGAGATAAACATGAAGAAAAAGCAGCCAGTCCCAAACATAAGTTATGGCAAATTCTCCAAAAGTGTAGAAGAATGTACCAGAAGACAACATACTTCAAAAATTGCTTTTTGTCGAACATCCATTTTTCCGGATGAATTACCGGTACATTAGATTTTCTCATTTGAGAAGCCTTTTGACTATGCTGTATGTCCACTATAATATTTTGCAGGAAACCAATGTTTTAGGGTTTAAGGGGCCTCGTAAAATGAGTGTCATCATCCCTGGGATGAACATGGACCACGAGAGAGTTTCCATCTGCCCACGGAATGTAAGTAAACCCAAGTGCATGTGACATTCCCAAACTCTGTATGGCAGTTTGGTTTTACATGTGACATTCCCAAACTCTTTCTGGCAGTTTGGTTTTACATGTGACATTCCCAAATTCTGTCTGGCCGTTGGGTTTTACATGTGACATTCCCAAACTCTGTCTGGCAGTTTGGTTTTACATGTGAAATTCCCAAACTCTGTCTGGCAGTTTGGTTTTACATGTGACATTCCCAAACTCTGTCTGGCAGTTTGGCTTTACATGTGACATTCCCAAACTCTTTCTGGCAGTTTGGTTTTACATGAGACATTCCCGAAATCTGTCTGGCAGTTTGGTTTTACATGTGACATTCTCAAACTCTGTATGGCAGTTTGGTTTTACATGTGACATTCCCAAACTCTGTCTGGCAGTTTGGTTTTCATGTGAAATTCCAAAACTCTTTCTGGCAGTTTGGTTTTACATGTGACATTCTCAAACTCTGTATGGCAGTTTGGTTTTACATGTGACATTCCCAAACTCTGTCTGGCAGTTTGGTTTTACATGTGACATTCCCAAACTCTGTATGGCAGTTTGGTTTTCATGTGAAATTCCAAAACTCTTTCTGGCAGTTTGGTTTTACATGAGACATTCCCAAACTCTGTCTGGCAGTTTGGTTTTACATGTGAAATTCCCAAACTCTGTCTGGCAGTTTGGTTTTACATGTGACATTCCCAAACTCTGTCTGGCCGTTTGGTTTTACATGTAACATTCCCAAACTCTTTCAGGCAGTTTGGTTTTACATGAGACATTCCCAAACTCTGTCTGGCAGTTTGGTTTTACATGTGACATTCCCAAACTCTGTCTGGCAGTTTGGTTTTACATGTGACATTCCCAAACTCTGTATGGCAGTTTGGTTTTCATGTGAAATTCCAAAACTCTTTCTGGCAGTTTGGTTTTACATGAGACATTCCCAAACTCTGTCTGGCAGTTTGGTTTTACATGTGAAATTCCCAAACTCTGTCTGGCAGTTTGGTTTTACATGTGACATTCCCAAACTCTGTCTGGCCGTTTGGCTTTACATGTGACATTCCCAAACTCTTTCAGGCAGTTTGGTTTTACATGAGACATTCCCGAAATCTGTCTGGCAGTTTGGTTTTACATGTGACATTCTCAAACTCTGTATGGCAGTTTGGTTTTACATGTGACATTCCCAAACTCTGTCTGGCAGTTTGGTTTTACATGTGACATTCCCAAACTCTGTCTGGCAGTTTGGTTTTACATGTGACATTCCCAAACTCTTTCTGGCAGTTTGGTTTTCATGTGAAATTCCCAAACTCTGTCTGGCAGTTTGGTTTTACATGTGACATTCCCAAATTCGGTCTGCCCTTTTGGTTTTACATGTGACATTCTTAAACTCTTTCTGGCAGTTTGGTTTTACATGTGACATTCCCAAACTCTGTCTGTCCGTTTGGTTTCACCTTGTTACACCTAGATGACGATTCACTTTTCTTTGACTCCGACTCGTTCAGGGCCACGAGTCTTTGCTGGCCCGTTGGCAGAACAAGAGCACAGAGAGCGTAATTGAGCTTCATAACAAGACCCCGGTGTGGAACGACGACACACAGTCCTATGTGCTCAACTTCCACGGCCGGGTCACTCAGGCTTCAGTCAAAAATTTCCAAATCATCCATGACAATGATCGTGAGTTGTGCAGATTCTTACTGCATGCCAATACTGCCTGTGACAGTACGGTAGCGGTGCCGTTTGGCCTGCGGACCAAACACAGAGCACAGTGAAGTCTGCGATTAAAATGACCCGTTTCTTTCTCCTGCCTTTAGCTGACTACATCGTGATGCAGTTTGGGCGAGTGGCTGAGGATATTTTCACCATGGATTACAACTACCCTATGTGTGCTCTCCAAGGCTTTGCCATTGCTCTCTCCAGTTTTGATAGCAAGCTGGCCTGTGAGTAGCAGCCGTCCTCACACCCGTTCCCTCCTGTGACGTCACCAGCCCCTAATTGAAGGCCCGCTTATGGGCCTCCACGTGCCCGTCGGTCTCCTACTCACCAAGCACTGCAGTTTACCCCAGGTCACCTTGGGCACCCAACACTGTCCGAGAACCCCAGCTGGAATTGGTGCTGGAGCTGTGGACGGAGGTTGTGGGGGCACACACTGTCTTAGTGTTTGCAAGTGTGTGTGTGTGTGTGTGTGTGTGCGGCTGTGTCTTAAGCTGCCCCATACAATTCTTCCAGTCTCTATTCTGAATATGGATGAATCAATCAGCAGATAGGACAAGCACAAAGACTAATTCATTAGTTGTTCAATTCTATGGCTCATTTTATTCGGTTTTAAATGAAATGTATGTAACTGTAAATGTACATTATGTTACATTATTTTCCTGTTGTGGAACTCTAACATCTCTTTAACCATGAATTGCATTTTGATCGGTGTAACATTAATTGCTAACAAACGCTAACAACTTTTTTGTGTTCAAATAGAATTTGTTGAAGAGGTTTCATGCTGGTGAATGAACGATTGTTTCCCACAATTCATTGGGGTTAGGGGACTGTGGATTGGTTCCTGTACGTACTTACATTTGTGCGTACTAACAGTGGCATTTAAGACACTGATAGCCAGATTTGGACGATATTCACAATAAGGTTTTCGCTTGCTATTGAGATCCAGCATTTACAAATTTAAACTGGTCTAATGGCAGCGTTTAAAGAAATTATTAGAACATGCTAATTTACAAAAACATGCCCCTCACTCATGAAATACAGTACAGTAAATTGTTATAATAGTTTATACATCTCAATACGTTGTTCATAAATGAGTCAATATTAATTGTTCACACGTATTAAATGTTCATTTTGGAGTCTGGAGCGCACAACATGATTGGATGGATTATCTGGCACACCTACACATTAATACAACCGTACAGTAAATAAACATAAACAGACCAGGTCAACTTAAGGGCACGGCACTGTAAATGCATCGTGTAAAACATCATATCAAACTATCAACTACGAGAATGTATAGGTGCACTTTAAATATCAGTTTACAGTATGGGAATAGCTGTACATATCGTGCCTTTGGAGACTAAATCTAATGCTTTAACTGTCAAATGTTCTCTCTGGGACAAGGCTTTTGTAACGCACCTGTCCCTGTCTGACCTTGGGTTTCTTTGTCCTTCCTGCTTCCTCATGGCGTCATCTAAAAAAATGTTATTTGGACCCTTTTCTGTTGTTAACATCTAATGGTACATTCTCTATTTGCTGAAAATAAATATGTTTTACAGTTTGTCCCCAAGCATATTAACCAGATATATTTAGTAATGTGTTTTGCATCAGGTATTTGTACCAGGCATACGACCATGGGGATTGTATTTTGCAGATACATATATTCATTTAATATTAGCAGTCCGTACACATGTTAACAGAGACCAAACCACTTAGACTCATAGTGTCTTAGGTATTTGTGTATTTACACCCACACTAAACACTAATTCTATATTGGTATTATTCTCTAGAGAACTGGTACACAGTTGGATCTCCATGTTTTACTCTTCAAAACTTCTTGAGGCAAAATATCTTTTCTCGAATTATACATAAAACTTTTATATTTTGTGGATATTGGGTGTAAAAATTTTTTGGGGCCAAATGGCAAAGAACAAACTTTAACGATAGCGCTTATTCTTGTCGTCTTCTTTAATCATCCACGATATTCTTGTACCTTCGATATTTGTCCGAAAAAAGTCTGATTGCCGAGATCTGTGCAGAAAAACGCTGGGCTTTTATATGACTTGTTCCTGTCCAGGAATCCAGGCCCTTTCATGTGCAGCTGTGATGAACTGCAGAAATAACACTCCTTGGCATACTTCACCATTACCGCTCTCCAGCCGAGACCAGGGTGTGATCGCAGTGTTTACCTGACCTTCTGTTCTCCTGTCATCTGCCCACCCGTTTGTTTCCAACACTCTAAATAAAGTGAAAACAGCAGAAAAATATATTTAACAGAAAACAAGGCCCTTTTATTCCATAAATGTTTAAGTGGTGTTTCATGGCACTGTAATATGTGGACATTGGCTATTATAGTGTTTGTATACACACGGTTCTCTGTTTGTGAAATAAAACTACAATGAGTCAAACATTTTATTATAAGAACTGTCAAATGCACCCAGTGCAGGTCTTCTCTGAGTGACATGGTATAAAAACAGATAACGGGCAGCTATAACCTGGTGCCGTCGTGGCACATAGCATTTAACCGAAAAACCGGAGGCTTAGATTCAAGTTATGAACAGTTACATTTTTTATTACAAATATAATAAAAAGAACAGTTCGATCTCAATTTGACTAATACATTTTAATGCAGTAGTAAACAGTAGCTGTTCTCAGGGTACCTGAGTGGCGAGATAACCTGAGGTTCTACTACATAGTGCAGCTGGGTCAACGTGACCAGGGTTCAGCATTCACAGTATTTAAAGGGTGTCCGTTCCACAGCAAGCTGCTTAAAACACAATAATTAGAGTCATTTCATTAGCTACAAGTAAAAAACGTTTACGATTGCTCATTAAGAAAAAATACATTATGTAACTGTACTTTTTGGGTAATTCAAATCGGATAAACTTTTTTGCGGGTCTATGCAGTTAAACGGCAAAACAAATTATAGCGGATTTGTTCAGAATAAATGGATTGGAAAATAACTTGCTCTACTGGACTAATTGTGACTTCTATGGCTCTCTCCTGTTTCTCATCCTTAGAAAATTCCCCATGCCTCTCTCCTGTTTCTCATCCTTAGAAAATTCCCCATGCCTCTCTCCCCAGACGTATCTGACCGTGTGTAGACGTCTGTGTTTTCAAACAGAACGTCCTCGTCTTCCATCTGTCCCTCTGCTTCTGCCTCTGGATTACAACAGGCGTCGCTATTAAAACTCAGAGCCTCAGCCTCCATCAGTGGGTCGTCTTCATCTCCAAACTCCTCCTCTTCCTCAGTTTCTCCCTCCGCCTCATCCACTTGCCCCTCCCTCACCTCTTCATATGTGTACTCAGTGACGGCATCCTGTTTAGGGTAGGTAAACACATCTTTATGGTCGCTGAATCTGATTTGCTTTTTTATTCTCCTGGGACTACTGGGGTTGTTATCCAGTCCTCGTTCAGACGGAAGAGGTGAACAGAGCAGCTCCTCCTTTCCCATCTCCTCTTCTACCTCCTCACCCTGCACTTCCACCACCTCCTCGGCTAGGGCTTCAGCAGTGGGAATTTCAGAGTCAGAAGGCTCCTCCAGGATGATGAAGGGTAGGGGGTCGTAGATGCAGCTACGCCTTCTGCAGGGCTCCTCATACTCTGGGTAAGTCTCCTCTGGGTAGCCTGGAGAGAGAACCACAGCCAAGGAAGGGGGTGGGTCAGACACTACCAGGGCAGACACTCAGAAAACCA
Organism: Dallia pectoralis; assembly: GCA_029465975.1. Lineage (NCBI taxonomy): Eukaryota > Metazoa > Chordata > Actinopteri > Esociformes > Umbridae > Dallia > Dallia pectoralis. The sequence continues at coordinate 13,263,478 of CM055749.1, read as the reverse complement.
TCTCAGTCTCTCATTATCTAATTAGACAGAGGCACAGTAAATAATACACCAGGCCTAAAGGCAATGCTGTTGTTTTCTGTGTGGTGATTGACAGGAGTCAATGGGAAGTCTTTTAACCCACCCTTCCAGTCTGCAGCGTAGGGCACCATCTCAGCCTCCATCTCAGGTGTGGCTCCCTCCATCGGCCGACCGTCCTGCAACAGCCGGTTGATCTTACTCAGCTTCCGGAGTAACTTCTCCTCTCGCTTGGACGCTCTTTTAATCTTACTGCTAGTTGGTCTGCACGCCACCAGAGGGCAGCGAAGAGGATGGGAAAGAATCAGGCCACTACTAAAACCAATGCCAAAGACCTTTTCTCATTCGTACCACAGTGCATCAAATGGGATAAATCGTTTATCTGCAGCTCTGCAGAGATTATGCATTTCCACTCATGATAACCTTTCATTTTGCTATCCAACAGTATGTTGGCAGATTATGTACAACATGCTTAATGGAATAGTTAATGGAATAGTTAATGGTATAACTAGGATAAGTGTTAATTAGAAGTGATAGATACAAATGGAATGCAGATCTAGTGCAAACATGTGTCAATAGAAAGACATTAAGAATATGTAAATCTCTGGATTGGAATTGTCCAATAGTGTGAAGGAGTGAAGTTAAGAGATGGTTGCATGCTATTGATGTCAAATAATACTTCCAATTTAGCAGAAATGATACATGAAGCTGAAATGCATTAGCCTTTACATTAGCGCTCACTCTTATTTATTCCTGAATCGTATTCATTTGGCTCTTAACTGATCTGGGCTGTGAGAGGTGCTGTGTAAATGGAAATATGGGCAGTTTGATTACCTGTCAGGTGCCCTGGTCCTTCTGGGGACAAGTCTCTCCATCACCCTCTCTGTCTCTAACAGCTTCTCCTGTAACCTGGTCAGCTCATCATCCGCTGGGAGGGAAACATTTGCAGGTATGTCTGTAGTAGATTGCTAATTTATATATTATTTTATATGCATACCCAAATGAGACAGGGACCTTGGCAGAAATATATCATTTTGATTGCTCTACTAGATGAATCCTGGTCAACCAACAGCTTAACTGACTAGGTTATGCTACCAACCTATCAATCTACCAACCTTCAAATCTGAAAGAGGTCCATAACCATGTCTCCATACTTGTTGTGACTCGGAACAATGATACAAATCAAATAGCTAAATAAAATAAAGTGTTAAAAACTTTTTTTATTATATTCCAATTGGTGCCCTTCTATGTGAGGCTTTGGAAAACCTCCCTGGATATTGGCTCAACTAAGGGACCAAACAGATAATTGTATGTGTGAGGCGAGAGATTGTGAGGTCATTTGTAAATCCTCTAATACATAATAACACATTTACCATACACTCAATATATGCATATGATAAAAGAAAACTGTATACATCAATGAGTGGGAACGACGATCATCAACTAAACATTACCCAATTCCCCACAAATACAAAGGACTTCTCGGGCAAATGATGATTTAAGGAATACGATGTTTAGAACCAACTCAGAATTCAAAGAAGAAAATTGCTTTGCTCCTAAATGTGGTCAATGACACACTGCAGGCTTATCTCTGTCACACTGTCCCCCACCCTAACCCCCACCCTAACCCCCACCCTAACCACTACCCTAACCCCCACCCTAACCACCACCCTAATCACCACCCTAACCCCCACCCTAACCACCACCCTAACCCCCACCCTAACCACCACCCTAACCCCACCCTAACCCCCACCCTAACCACCACCCTAACCCCCACCCTAACCACCACCCTAACCCCCACCCTAACCCCACCCTAACCCCCACCCTAATCACCACCCTAACCACCACCCTAACCCCCACCCTAACCCCCACCCTAACCCCACCCTAACCCCCACCCTAACCCCACCCTAACCCCCACCCTAACCCCCACCCTAACCACCACCGTAACCACCACCCTAACCACCACCCTAACACCACCCTAACCACCACCCTAACCCCCACCCTAACCACCAGCCTAACCCCACCCTAACCCCCACCCTAATCACCACCCTAACCCCCACCTAACCACTACCCTAACCCCCACCCTAACCCCCACCCTAATCACCACCCTAACCCCCACCCTAACCACCACCCTAACCCCCACCCTAACCCCCACCCTAACCCCCACCCTAACCCCCACCCTAACCCCCACCCTAACCACTACCCTAACCCCACCCTAACCCCCACCCTAACCCCCACCCTAACCCCCACCCTAACCCCCACCCTAACCACCACCCTAACCACCACCCTAATCACCACCCTAACCCCCACCCTAACCACCACCCTAACCCCCACCCTAACCACTACCCTAACCCCACCCTAACCCCCACCCTAACCCCCAGCCTAACCACCACCCTAACCCCCACCCTAACCCCCACCCTAACCACCACCCTAATCACCACCCTAACCCCCACCCTAACCCCACCCTAACCACTACCCTAACCCCACCCTAACCCCCACCCTAACCCCCCCCCTAACCCCCAGCCTAACCACCACCCTAACCACCACCCTAACCCCCACCCTAACCCCACCCTAACCCCCACCCTAACCACCACCCTAACCACCACCCTAACCCCCACCCTAACCACCACCCTAACCACCACCCTAACCACCAGCCTAACCACCACCCTAACCCCCACCCTAACCACCACCCTAATCACCACCCTAACCCCCACCCTAACCCCACCCTAACCACTACCGTAACCCCACCCTAACCCCACCCTAACCCCCACCCTAACCACCAGCCTAACCACCACCCTAACCCCCACCCTAACCACCACCCTAACCCCTACCCTAACCCCACCCTAACCACCACCCTAACCACCACCCTAACCACTACCCTAACCCCCACCCTAACCACCACCCTAACCACCACCCTAACCCCCACCCTAACCACCACCCTAACCCCCACCCTAACCACTACCCTAACCCCCACCCTAACCACCACCCTAACCACCACCCTAACCCCACCCTAACCACCACCCTAACCACCACCCTAACCCCACCCTAACCACCACCCTAACCCCACCCTAACCCCCACCCTAACCACCACCCTAACCCCCTTGGCATTCATTTGATGAATGGAGCTCAACCTCAGTGCTGATCCAAAAGACATGCAGTTAATTGGTATTAGGATGCTGCTGGGCTGAAACAACATTTCTTATGATTGCTAAGCCAGGGCTAACAAAGCCAGGGAACAAAGCTCTTTCCGAAATTGAACGGGATCTTAATCTGCCTTATCATTGAGTTTCTAAAATTGGATCTACTGATACATTCTGCAGGGGTCCTCAGAAATGGGCAGAACAAGACAAGCAACAAGGACAAGGTTGATTGAAAGAATGAGTCACGACAGAGGTGACCGTTGGAGAGAAGCACATTTGGTGGATATCCCATTTGAATTCAGGGTGTGCTCCAGTATATCCTGCATTTAGTCACGGTTAATAATCACTGACATAAGATGCAAAATGACAGACATGTACATCCACCTACGTTTTCTCCGAAAATGTTCCCCAAATCGCCTGACATTGAAAGAATACATGGTGAAAAGTCTGAACTTTTATGTATGTAGGCTTAAAGGTCCATGAACACTACTCACTGCTTTTCTTCTGCCAAGCTCGAGATGACACCGTAGGACATCTGGATTCCAGTTTAGTCTGTTTTCCTTTCGGCCTAGTTGTCATCTGTGAATACGACAATGAATGTACGGTTTACATACCTGTATGCACTTGACTTGCCATTACAGCTATTACAGCTAACAACTATAATAAAGCCCACATACAACTCCTGGTGTATAATAACCCTTACTGTACCCAATACCATTTGAAACAACATATATGTGGTGCTGCGTACCTTAGAGACAATGAAGAGGATATAAAGTAGAATTCCAAATCCATAGATGGAAATGACCTGGCTGATCAGATTGGATTTACTGGCTCCTCCTCGGATTTGAACTTTAGCCATGACCTCAGGAGTGTGGAGATCAGGGCCATTAGTCCCCTCCGCCCCCTGGCCTTCAGGCATCTGTAGGCGATGCATCATGGGTGGATAATACCCAGGGCCCACTACGAATGAGTGTAGAGAGCACTGATCAACATGTTGAGGATAACATTTAATTATGGGCTGTTACGGAACAGTTTACAGGAACAGCACAGCGCACATCATTACTATTCGTTAACACAGCTAACACATCTAATTCAAATCCATTTGTAAATGACATCTTAAAATGTGATTTTAAACCAATTTCTTTAAACAATTGCTTATCAACATTAAGTTCTAACAAAAGTAACACATGAGCAAAGTCAACCTGCTATATGAGTCTGCCTCTGAGCACGGCAGAGACAGGCATATCCCAGCCAGGTTTAGCAAACGGCCTTAAGCCAGGTCTATTTAGTCGTAATAGTGATATGCATTGGCATATTCGATCATAATAAACCCATTTAATTATCCAAACGTTATCAAATAGGTCCACTGATTGGTTGGTAGGTCTCTAGACCGATACATGAAAATAGGGAATTATATATAAAAAATACAGAATTATTTATGAAAATGCAGAATTATATGTGAGAAATATGGAATTATATATAAAATTACAGAATTATATATGAGAAATATGGAATGATTTATGAAAATACAGAATTATATATGAAAAATACGGAATTTTATATGAAAATGCGGAATTAATTATATATGAGAAATATGGAATTATATATGAAAATGCGGAATTATATATGAAAATACAAAATGATATATGAAAATACGGAATTATATATGAAAATACAGAATTATATAGAAAATATGGAATTTAATATGAGAATTACGGAATTATATATGAGAAATACGGAATTATATATGAAAAATACGGAATTATATATGAAAATACAGAATTATATATGAGAAATACGGAATTATATATGAAAATACAGAATTATATATGAAAATATGGAATTTAATATGAGAATTACGGAATTATATATGAGAAATACAGAATTATATATGAAAATACGGAATTATCTTCCGATCATCAAAGCCGAGTTGTACTGCGCATTAATATGAAGTGAACGGATCAGTGATAAGCCGCCTTACCCTCGGGCTGCCCTAGTTCTTTCTTCCCTCTCGGTAAAAGCATTTTGGGAAGGAATAACGAAACACAAACGACAGAGCAGGATATCAGAGTAACTTTCTGCATAGTTGTCATCGACATGTTGTTACAGATAATTGTAACTATATAGTAGCATGGGCTGCACAGTGAGTCTCCATCACCATACCTGTTTTGACAGCTCGACGGAAGTGACCTACTTTGTTTTGGCTTTGCATTCCTACGTCATACTTCCGGATCCAGCCCCGCACGCGGTGAACCGACACGCCCCTGTTATTATTGTAGCCACACCCGTCTGATAATTCCACCTACCATATCGATTGGTTGTGAAAGCGAGATATCAAAGCGAGATATCTTATTGGCTGGTCATTTTTTGCCGCAAAACTTGACCAGAGGAATTGCCATTTATGTCTCACAAATGTGGTGCTTAATGACCTAAAAATGATTGCCTGTGCTCATCTTTATGCTAAACAATCTTTCGATCAAATATGATGTCTCTGGTAGGATTTAGCTGCAATAAATCATTGATAAACTGTGACTGAATAGTCTACACATAACGCCCTATTCATGTTAGGGTCGGGCTTCAGGTTATGCATTCAGGAAGCAATCTGAAGTGTAGAGCCAATCAACTCCCCTGAACTAACAGGACAAGTGAAACTCCCCTACTCCAAGGTAAGTATAATAATGACCATTGGACTTCAAAGGTAAGAAGTACCTTAGTATAACCTGAACATCATATCAATACAATAACACTGTATTCACCAGGGCTGGCTCCTTTAACATACAAGACACCCACATACATGTGAACTATATCTTCACTGGTAATGGAAGAGTAAATTCCAATAGCTTAACAAGTACTGTTGAAAGGGTTCCTGTGACTCTCGCTCCTGTGACTCTCGCTCCTGTGACTCTCGCTCCTGTGACTCTCGCTCCTGTGACTCTCGCTCCTGTGACTCTCGCTCCTGTGACTCTCGCTCCTGTGACTCTCGCTCCTGTGACTCTTCTAAGGGACATTTCTAAGTGACCCCAAACGTTTCTACAATAGTGCATATTTTTGTCATATTGCCAGCTAGAAAGCAACCCTAGTCGGTTGACACTAAAGAGAGTGTAATTCAAGTAAGAACCACCAAATGGCAATGCAGGTTAAGATATTGGAAAAGGACAATGCCACTACCAAAGTGCTTGAAGTGTATCACCAATTGAGTAGCAAATACAATTTATTCTATGCCAATAATTCACCAAACACATGTATTATTTCATTTTGTTTTCACATTGTGATTGGTAAACAAAAAAGCAACCCAATGAGATCTTGGGAAATAGGAAACAGAGGTATAGTCGGCTAAAGCAGCCTTTTGTTGATTGCATTTGATTTTTTACGAGAGATGAAATGGATGACCGCTTTGTTTGAGATGAAGGGCAAGATGGTTCAACACAAAATATTTTCATCAGCCACTAGAGCTCAAGAGCTGACCTTCACTAAAGTTGTCCGATTTTTCTTTCTTGGGCTGGACTTCAGTCACAAAGTAGGTGTTGCCCTAGTCACTATCCCTCAAAGGAATAGTCATCAGAACCGGATGCAGTTTTAATTGCCTTAATCTTAAGTGCTGGTTCAATTTACGAAAGCCACCCCTTCAGTCTTTGACATAGCTAGAGAGGACGCATGAACAACTTTTCTCAATGGTATACTTATAGTGTTACCCACAATTCCATAAGAACACCAGTGGTTGCGAAGGATCAAATGTAGATTTGTGTCAGACGCGTGTCGCTAGTTCGTGAACTCTTGAGTTTGATCACCACAGTCTTCTGCTTGGACAAGTGCACTTGCAAGTACACTCAGATGTGACGATGTAAAACATCATTCCGGGCGTAGGGTGCAGAGTTTAATGACTGTCTACTTTGTAATTGGAGTCCGTGGAATGATCAAAGCAGCACGGGCTAATGCACCCGAACAATGTGTCACGCTTCCATTATTATGTACAAGCTGCCCACGCAGATTCCAAGCAAAAGAATCCTCTATTCCAGCTTTTACCCGACGACGCAACGGGCCGTTACCTCGTTCAAAACGCAAAACAGGATGTCTAAATAGAACCCATGGCATGATGGACTTTTGTAGCGAAGAACGATTCATCAGCCACTACAATTGTATCTATATCTTAATGAATTGGTATCATTGCTAGGACTAAAGTTGGCTGGCATGTTATTGATAAGAATGTCAGCATTGATATGAGAAAATGTCTTCAAAACATGTCTATTATACGCAGGAATATTTCTGTCTGTTTTGCATTAGCATTAAAATGTTCAGATTTGTTTATAAATATGTTTTTATACTTGTTCAATTACAAAAGTAAAGCGTTGCTTAAATATCTTCAACCGGAATATTTGTTAAAAATAATTGTCACATTTTTGACATTTTTTCCCATCATTATGGGTATGTGACACCCACGTTTGTGTGTTCACATTTGTGGATGATGTTGTTTTATTTTTTTATTTTAATGCACTACCAGCAACGTTTTAATGAACAATCATCTACTGTATATTATTTGCCTTTTTTATTGAAGTCGCATAACCGAGGTAGTGGCAAAGCGGAACCTTTGTGTCACGTTGGTTGTGGCGGGGGGACCAGTATGAGTGGGGCGCTTCTGTTGTTTTACCTCAGAAACAATCTGGGAATCAACAACTGTGGCTGTGACTCATTGTTTCTCCTTTCCACCTGTTCACACAACAGGTGAATATAATCTGCCCACCGGTGCCGATTGGTACCCGTAACAGGTACAATCCTAATATAATGCCCAATCACCATTCACTCTCCAGGACCCACTCACATATACTCTCTGTAGGACCCACTCACATACACTCTGTAGGACCCACTCACATACACTCTGTAGGACCCACTCACATACACTCTGTAGGACCCACTCACATACACTCTGTAGGACCCACTCACATACACTCTGTAGGACCCACTCACATACACTCTGTAGGACCCACTCACATACACTCTGTAGGACCCACTCACATACACTCTGTAGGACCCACTCACATACACACTGTAGGACCCACTCACATACACACTGTAGGACCCACTCACACACACTCCGTAGGACCCACTCACATACACTCCGTAGGACCCACTCACATACACTCCGTAGGGCCCACTCGCATACACTCCGTAGGGCCCACTCGCATACACTCCGTAGGGCCCACTCGCATACACTCCGTAGGGCCCACTCACATACACTCCGTAGGGCCCACTCACATACACTCCGTAGGGCCCACTCACATACACTCCGTAGGACCCACTCTCATACACTCCGTAGGGCCCACTCTCATACACTCCGTAGGGCCCACTCTCATACACTCCGTAGGACCCACTCTCATACACTCCGTAGGACCCACTCACATACACTCTGTAGGACCCACTCACATACACTCTGTAGGACCCACTCACATACACTCTGTAGGACCCACTCACATACACTCTGTAGGACCCACTCACATACACTCTGTAGAACCCACTCACACACACTCCGTAGGACCCACTCACATACACTCCGTAGGGCCCACTCACATACACTCTGTAGGACCCACTCACATACACTCTGTAGGACCCACTCACATACACTCTGTAGGACCCACTCACATACACTCTGTAGGACCCACTCACATACACTCTGTAGAACCCACTCACACACACTCCGTAGGACCCACTCACATACACTCCGTAGGACCCACTCACATACACTCCGTAGGGCCCACTCACATACACTCCGTAGGGCCCACTCACATACACTCCGTAGGGCCCACTCACATACACTCCGTAGGGCCCACTCACATACACTCCGTAGGGCCCACTCACATACACTCCGTAGGGCCCACTCACATACACTCCGTAGGGCCCACTCACATACACTCCGTAGGGCCCACTCACATACACTCCGTAGGGCCCACTCACATACACTCCGTAGGGCCCACTCACATACACTCCGTAGTGCCCACTCACATACACTCCCTAGGACCCACTCTCATACACTCCGTAGGGCCCACTCACATACATTCCGTAGGACCTACTCACATACACTCCGTAGGGCCCACTCACATACACTCCGTAGGACCCACTCACATACACTCCGTAGGACCCACTCACATAAACTCCGTAGGACCCACTCACATAAACTCCGTAGGACCCACTCACATACACTCCGTAGGACCCACTCACATACACTCTGTAGGACCCACTCACATACACTCCGTAGAACCCACTCACATACACTCCGTAGGACCCACTCACATACACTCTGTAGGACCCACTCACATACACTCTGTAGGACCCACTCACATACACACCGTAGGACCCACTCACATACACACCGTAGGACCCACTCACATACACTCTGTAGGACCCACTCACATACACTCTGTAGGACCCACTCACATACACTCTGTAGGACCCACTCACATACACTCTGTAGGACCCACTCACATACACTCTGTAGGACCCACTCACATACACTCTGTAGGACCCACTCACATACACTCTGTAGAACCCACTCACATACACTCTGTAGGACCCACTCACATACACTCCGTAGGACCCACTCACATAAACTCCTTAGGACCCACTCACATACACTTAAATGTTATCGTTTATCAAAACGGATAGGTTTTGACTAATTCTCAGGCACACAGTCATGATATGGAAGGACTTTGAAACCCCTGAGATTATTCCTAGAGCTTGCCATCTGGCCAAACTAAATACCTGGTCAAGTAGGCATTTTGTCCAGGGAGGTTACCAAAAACCCAATGGCCACTCTAACAGAGTTTTTGAATTTATCTTCGGAGATGGGAGATGTTGCCAGAAAGACAACATGTCAGCAGCACTCCAGCAATCAGTCCTTTACTGTAGAGTGGCTAGATGGAAGGCACTCCTGAGTAAAAGGCATCTGACATGCTGCCTGAAGGACCCTGAGAGCATGAGGAAAAAGATTATTTGCTGTGATGAGACCAAATTTGTTTTATGCTCCTTGAAAGCAGCAGCACTGACATTTAGCTCAGTACAGAGGATGTTGCCTTTAATACAAACCCACGGTTTGTAAATCTTGATCACCTTCGGGTCATTTTTCTGAGTGGAGGTGAAGTGATACCACTAGCTGGAGCAAATTTGGTAAAACTGAAAACCTCTATTGAAGTCACTGGCCCTTAGGACTCTTCAGTTCTTAATGTGCTTTCGGCTTTATAAAACACCTTTATTTCAGAATTATTTGCGTCAGCATCTTTTTGTGGTGGGATTTAGATGACAGTTAAAATATATTCATACACATCTGGCAGTTAATATGGTCCCCAGCCCATTAGTTACTCTAACTTAGAGAAGCAAAACGTTGAGATTTCTTTTTTTAGAACAATTTTCTCCTTTAAAAAAAATCAATACTGTAAATTTGATTAATTTACCAATAGTCACAAATGATCTTCTTGGCTTTAATTTCTATCTAGTTGTCATTAGCTAGGTACTCCGATCATACTGAGGTAGTTTGCTGGTTGGTCAAGTAAGACTAGCAATCCATTTGTCAAGCTAACTCTAGACTGTGACACTGTGATCCCAAGCAAGCCAGTATAGAACGAGGACATCTTAGTGAGAAGAGTGGAGCTCGATAGGCAGACAGGAAGGACAGTCTGTCAATATAGTGGTGACTAACAGCTCACCTTTACGCCTCTGGGCCAGAGTGCTTTCAGCTTTAGGTTCTACTGAAGAGATGAGTCTTCAGAAAAAAGTGTACTTGTAGTTTGAGACTGATTCTGCATTTCTCACATGAATAAGCAGATCGTTTCACCAAAATGTACCTCTTTGTTTCGATTTCTACAAACAGCAAGCGGGCCTGCAGCTTGACTATGATGTACTTAGAGGTATTTACGGCTGGACCAATTTTGATTTAGAATTAGGAACAAATGAATCAAATGCTTTGTAATTTAGAAGTAAATCGTCATAGGCTAATACTGAAGTAATATGATAAAATATTACAATATTTAGAATTGTACAATCGAGTTCATCGTGTGATCTAACATCTGTATTCACATTTTTTATATATAAGTATTTTTTTCCAGAGATCAAAGAACAAGAATTGTTGTCGTCATGAACATATTATGTGTCACTAAAATAAACCTAACCACCGTATCGTACAGATTTTTGTGAAGCAATATCCTGCACAAATGATTCCCTGTAAAAACCAGGGGGTTTCCATCCAGAGCCCCCCTCCCCAACACTGGGGACAGATGGAGTAACCGATATATGTGGTATGACGGGTTCTGGCAGCGTCCATGACAGCCCATGAGGGAAGACAGCCACCAGTGAAGCCAGGAGACAGAGGCGGTCACGAGACAGAGGCAGTCACGGAGGCACACTTACTCCCCTGGGCCGCCACAAGGAAAAGGGCAGCACCAAAGCGTTCTGTCTGTGAACTAACGGAGAATCCGACCTTAAGACCGGCAAAATGATCCCTGAGAGATGAAACCCAAAGAGGAAATGTGTTATAGAAGCAGAAGCAGTGTGTGCTGCCACTTGCTGGCAAAACTCCGCCACTATCATCTAATCGTCCAAATACGGTGGTGCTCTTCTCTTGGAAAAGCAGCACGGGGACAGGCAGGGGTCATTAGGAAAGGATCAGGAGTCCCTAGATCACCGTCACTAAATAAAGTCCTTTATTCTGAAAAGATTAGCACAGGAAATGTGGCATTCTTCAGATCAATGTAAACCAATCATTGGGACTGAAGTGGCAAACCCATGAGCATTTAGAACTTACCGGAACTCCGTGGGCAACAGGAAGCGGTGGGTGTATCACCAACACAGAGTCTCCTTCTGATGCACAGCATGCACTTCTGGAGCATGCACCACCTCCACAAGCAGTAGCCAATCAATTTCCGGCCTTAATACAGGATGGGAGGAACCTGCCCATATGGGGGCATTCACACAGTGCAGGTAAGCAAACTGCCACGTGAGAGACGGGAGTTGTGCAAACTTGAAGTTTCCAGAGCTGCAGTAAAATATCGCAACTGCCATCTCCTCTGTTTTGTTCATGAGCTAATGCTTGCTATGTTTATTTTCCATCGTCTTCCCTCCAGCACAGATATTTGTTAGTGACTAATTAATCATGCAAAAGCTGTCAGCAAGGTAGCCTACATTTTTAGCCGTGTACCTGGGAAATATGCGTGTGCTCCCTTGCTTGGACAAATGGCTGTGTTGGGTGCAGCAGATGAGAGCAGTATGATACTCTGTAGTGAGTTTTGGCATCATACCATTTCAATTTTAGAATATATAGGTATTGTGTTTTCGTGGAGATTTTGATTGTTGTGGTCCTCGTTATATTATTGCTGCTTCAATAAGAGTTTAAATTGTATTGCAGTAAACCTTCCCCGTTTCCCTTTTATTTTTCTATTATTCCAGTCAATTCAACTATGAATTCACTCAACATTCATTTCCATGTTCCCCATAATTGCAGTGATGTTCAAAAAAGACTTTCATGGTTCTCATGGAAACCTGGAAAGCCATAAATACGGGAGCCTGATGGCCAGTCTCTTTTTGCTAGCATTCAATGACACTGTCGACATTCACAGACTGGATTTCAGACTATAAGTTCACGTTACTCTGTACAAATATCAAAAAATATATATATTGCTAAAATGTGTACAGTCTAGTCCCATTTACAAAATTCAACTGGGAAGTGTTTTTTATTTGGAATTTAACCACATGCTCACAGACTCAAGGAAACACTGTCATTAGGAGTGAATTAAGGTCTATGGGTACATTTTGCTACCTTTTTGTTGATGATTTCCCGCAAGTCTAGATGCCTTACAAGATGTATGTATGAGAGCACTGGGAATTCAAACTGCAGCGAGGCACATTGCTAATGCTAGATGTATGTATGAGAGCACTGGCAATTCAAACTGCAGCGAGGCACATTGCTAATGCTAGATGTATGTATGAGAGCACTGGCAATTCAAACTGCAGCGAGGCACATTGCTAATGCTAGATGTATGTATGAGAGCACTGGCAATTCAAACTGCAGCGAGCCACATTGCTAATGCTAGATGTATGTATGAGAGCACTGGCAATTCAAACTGCAGCGAGCCACATTGCTAATGCTAGATGTATGAGAGCACTGGCAATTCAAACTGCAGCGAGCCACATTGCTAATACTAGGCCCTCAGCCGTTATCTGTTTACTGCGCCTCATTCTTATCAACTATTTAATTACTTCATTATTCTTCATTAGGCTCAATTAAATTACAATAGACTTGCTGTAGCAAAAGTCAAGCAATTCTGCTCCCCGTCAACTGTGTCCAAAGCACAACAGCGCCAGGCTTTCATACCTGCCTTTCTCTGTGTACTTACTGCGCCACTGGACCAGTTCTAGGTTCTAAGGAGTGGGGAGCAAAATAATTACACCAGAGACCGTTCTTTAAATACAAAAGGCCGGCAATTTACTGAATGCAAAACAAACATAGAATATACAGTACGCAAACATACACTGCAGGTTCTGAATGTTGAAGTAATGAATGAAAAGGTATTTCACTCTATTTATTCTTTAGTTCACTTAAGTAATTTTAGCAAGGCTAATCTAAGTTAGACCAGTCTTTTTACCTAATTTGGACCTATTTTAGAATTGCTATTTTCCATTCTGAGGTAACTCTTTTCCTTTCGTTTACGGCAAGAAAATACCCTCAATTCACACCAAATCATCCAATGTGGAACACAAGTATTTTAAAACACATTCAACTATATGAACTTAATATGAAAATAAAAGTATAACAACTTAAATTCAAGTTCACGTTCAAGTATGAGTTCAATTATTCAATTAAATAAAAAGATTCAGTTTGATTCAGTCCAAAAAGAATGTCAATCAATTTCCAGTTCAGAATCTATTCAAAACCAGTTCCTGATACTCCTACCACTCTGGTAGGGAGTCACCATGCGCACGAGGTTCTCACTGATGCGATGTGGAAGGTTAGTTGACAGTCTGGGTCTGGCTCGCCATCTTGATCCCGTCTGAGCACGTGCACACCCACACGTGCAGACCAATCCTTGCTCCGACCGAGCTTCAAACAAAGCAAAAAAACCTGACCTGTACAACAGGTCATAAGCACAATAAATCACAAATAAATGTTTTACAGTTTTCATAAACCAAAATATTAACAGGTAAACCATTTATGGCGAAGCATTTCTTTGTAAACAGGTAGTTAGTGTTAACTCTCCACCAGAAAAGGAGAAAAAAATGTACAACACGTCAAAATGTAAGAAAACAACATAAACTCACCAAAACCGGTGTGGCTTAGTAAACATAAAATCCTTGTCAGTTCTCGACCAGGTAATTTATGTTTTTCAAAATAAGAATCAACTTTCTCACTCTTTTCTGCTTACTAACACACTTGTTCTCTCCTTCGGTCTTCTGCTGCAATGTCACTGAGACACGCCGTCTAGCGTCACTGGTCCCTTAAAGGGACAGTGACATGAATTTTCCGTCGGCATACTTTTAATATTAAACATCAAATTGTTGTATTAACATTTTTAATTAACTTACATTAAATTAATACATTAACTTCTAAATTATTTATGCAGCTTTATAAACTATTTATTTTTATGTCATATTTTAACATGGGTTACATCCTCCCCTATTTACCTAATGCACGTCCCTGGGCATTCTGAATCTATACTGTCATAATTCTAGGGGATTTTGGTAAACTGGGCTCTTTAATCGAATCTGTTAACACATCACTCAAGGTTTGAAATAAAGACTGAACTATTGTTACCAACGGGTTTCCTTGCTCAGGGTAAGTCAGTCTTTTAGTCGCTTTTCTGTCTCTGAAAGGTCTTCTAGAACAGTCACCTTCAGTCTGGATGTCAGTCTGGTCCACAACACTTGTGTTTTCCTTGCCCTCCTGAGGAGGTTGAGTAGAAGGATGGACATTATCCAGGTCTTCCTCAGGTAGGTTTCCAGTTTCCTGTCCAGCGGTTGAGCTGCTCTCTTCAGGATCAGATAAGTCACAGTCTGCAGGATCAGGTAAGTCACAGTCTGCAGGATCAGGTAAGTCACAAGTCTCTACTGGAACATCCTCTGGAAAAGCTTTGGCTACGTCTTGCTTAGCAGCAGTCAATTCTTTGGAGGGTTCCAGTTCAATCCTTTCTGGTAAGTGTTCTATGGGTTCTGGGGTCGGGTCAAAATCTAGTGTTTCTACTCTTAGGTTTCTGTGTCCATCATAGTGATATTCCTCAGAGTCCGATTGGGATTCATCCCTATCAGCTCCATCCGAACCGTCATTTTTAGGATGTTGTCGAGTTCTTGGTCGTCTCACTGCCTTTGACGGGTTAGTTTTACTTTCGGTTGAGGTCATAGGAAGAAAACCACATGGCAGCAAGAGGTCACGATGAAGAGTTCTTTGTGGGCCATCTCTTGTCTCAGGCCTCACAACATACACTGGCACGTCTCCAGACTGTCTCTGGACAACATACACATCAGACTCCCACCTATCGGCCAACTTGTGCTTGCCTCGAAGGCGGACGTTCCGAACCAAGACTCTGTCACCTTCCTTCAAGGTGGAGTCAACAACATGCTTGTCAAACCTCGTTTTGTTGCGACTGGCTGTCTTTTTAGCATTTTCAGTTGCTACTTTGTAACTGTTCTCAAGTTGAGATTTCAGGTTGCGAACATATTGCGAGTGTGAGCCTGACTGGTGATTGACTGGTAGGCCAAAGGCTAAGTCAACTGGCAACCTCGGCTGACGCCCGAACATTAACTCGTAAGGGGTAAAACCAGTTGTCTCGTTTTTAGTACAATTATAAGCGTGTACTAATGGTTTGACGTAATCCCGCCAGTGACTCTTTTTCTGATTCTCGAGGGTTCCCAACATGTTGAGCAGGGTCCTGTTGAAGCGTTCTACAGGGTTCCCTCTCGGATGGTAAGGGGTGGTTCTTATCTTTTGAGTGCCAATGAGCTCACACAGTTCTTTTATTGTTCGGGACTCAAAGTCAGGACCTTGGTCACTGTGGAGTTTTTCAGGGATGCCATAATGGACGAAAAAGTGGTCCCACAGACTCTTGGCCACTGTCCTGGCTTTCTGATTCGGGGTGGGGACAGCCACTGCATATTTCGTAAAATGGTCGGTAATGACCAGAATGTCTTTGGTGTTACTAGAGTCCGGCTCCACACTGAGAAAATCCATGCACACAAGTTCGAGTGGTCTTGTTGCGATGATGTTGACGAGTGGAGCGGCTTTCTCAGGCATAGTCTTACGTCGTATGCAGCGGTTGCAGGTTTTGACCTTTGTTTCCACCTCGGCTGACATTTTGGGCCAATAGAAACGCTTCCTGATGAGATCTAGGGTGCGCTCTGCGCCCATGTGGCCCATGTCGTCATGGAGGCTCTTGAGGACTAAGGATCTCAGGGCTTCAGGGAGCACAAGCTGGTAGTGAGTCTGAGCATCCTCTTTCCGCTTGCGATACAATACACCACCTAAGACGGTAAGTTTGTTCCACTCTCTTAACAAGAGACCAAGCTCAGGAAGTTCTTTCCTCAAGGATGGTGGGGTTTCTCCTCTAACTCCACTTGCCTGAGTACCTCACGGATGCAGGGATCAGCATTTTGCTTGTCTCTTATTTCAGCTGGTCCTAATGAGGGGATGACCGGTAAGCCACCAAGCTGATCCTCTTCTTCAAAGCTTTGTGGGAGAGCTTTTGGATGATGAGCAAGCGACAAAACCAAGGTGTTGCTTGGTGATGTTTCCCCAGAGTGATTGTTGATCACTTCACGAACCAAGTGCTTCTCACAGATAGCTTTGATGGTGTCTTCATCCAGGTGTGCATAATCAGCCACTGACAAGTGTCTTTTTGTGAATTGTTGTATCCTCTCCAACTCCTTTTGTGAGGATGTGTCATCAGGCAATCTGACGTGGGGACGCCTGGACAGCTCGTCCGCGTCTTGATTTTGCTTACCAGCTCTGTATTGTAGCTGGAAATCAAATGTCGACAGAGCGGCTAACCATCTGTAGCTCGTGGCGTCGAGCTTAGCAGAAGTAAGAATGTATGTTAAGGGATTGCTATCGGTGACAGCAAAGAACATGTTCCCGTATAGGTAGTCCTGGAATTTCTCTGTCACTGCCCATTTAAGGGCAAGGAATTCTAATTTATGCGCAGGATACCTGGATTCACATTGACAGACCTCGACTTGCATAGGCAACAACTCGCTTCTGTCCCTGTTGCTCCTGGTAGAGGGCAGCACCGAGTCCCGAGGTGCTCGCATCTGTATGTAAAATGTAGGGGAGCTTGGGGTCAGCAAACCCGAGGATGGGTGCTGTTGTCAGTTTTCTGATTATGGTGTCGAACGATGCCTGGCAAGCAGACGTCCATCTGTCGCCAAAGAGATCCTTTGGGTTGTAGTACTTCTCAGAGTTCACTGTGGTTTTAGTGTGCTTTCTCAGCGGTGGATAGCCAGCAGTGAGCTCGTTGAGTGGCTTCACAATCTTTGAGTAGTCTTTTATGAACCGGCGGTAATAACCGCAGAATCCCAGGAAGGTTCTTAACTCTTTCAGGTTGTTTGGTTTTGGCCAGGTTTTTAATGCTGCTACTTTGTCTGGATCAGTTTCGATGCCCTTTTCAGACACGATGTGGCCGAGGTACTTTACAGAGGTTTGGAAGAACCTGCACTTCCCTGGTGACAGTTTCAAGCCAAACTCTTTCAATTGGTTGAGCACGCGCATCAACCTTTCCTCATGTTCCTCCAGTGTTGAGGAGAAGATGATGAGATCATCGAGGAAAACTAGGACTTGCTTCAAGTTCAACTCTCCCATACACCGCTCCATTAGCCTCTGGAACGTGCTAGGGGCATTAGTTATCCCCTGAGGCATCCTGTTGAACTCGAAGAATCCTAGTGGGCAGACAAATGCGGTTTTCTGTTTGTCTGCTTCCTCCATCTCTATCTGATAGAAGCCTGATTTGAGATCAAGCACTGAGAACCACTTGGATCCAGTCAACGCCGAGAATGACTCCTCAAGATTAGGCAAGGCATATGAATCCTTAACCGTTTGGGTGTTCAACCTTCTGTAGTCTATGCAGAGTCTGACATCACCATTCTTTTTCCTGACGACGACGATCGGCGAGGAGAAGGGCGACTCCGATTCACGGATGACTTCTGCATCAAGGAGTTGCTGGAGATGGTTACGCACAGCCTCTATATCTTGGGGGTGTATAGGTCTTGGTCTATGCTTGAATGTTGTCATATCACTGAGGGTTATGTGGTGTTTTATTTTGTCAGTGCGACCAAAATCAAGCTCGTGCTGTGCAAACACCTCCGGCATGGAACTTAATTTCTCTGTTATCCTCTCTTTCCACTCATTGGGTACAGGAGAGTCAGTGAAGTCAATGTTGAGATCAAATTTTTGGTCAGGTTTTGTGGGAAGGTCTGAGTCAGGGGTCTTAACTGATTGGACACTCTTCACAGCGTGCATCTCTGCTATTACAGCCCTTGGAGATAGGGTGATGTCATGATGTGACTCATTCTTGAGCATGACTGGTATGCAGCGTGGTAGTTTCAGTGGTAGGCTTACCAAGCCATCTGTCACCAGGATGCCACCTGGCAGGGAAGATGACTTTGGTGACTCCACCATCACCCACTTTCCAACATCAGTTGTCCTGCAGCACACTGATCCTTCAAGGACTTTGGTCTGTCCAGCTGCAATAGTCTCAAGGTCCCTACTATGAAGCCTCACCTCTCCCAGACTGGAATCAACAGACTGTCTTTTCCTGATTTCAAGGGTCTTTAAGACAATTTTGTAGCCGTAAGGAAGAGACTCATAGTTCTGAGTTGCGATATCTGCATACTTTTCATAGAGAACATCCAAAGTATTTGTGCCTATAAGCACTGATGACATGGTGGAGCGCATGTCAGGTACAACCAAACCTAGCGTGGGCACCTCAACGTCCGCCCCAAGCAAGCTCTTTGGGAATCTGATGGTGGTCTCAACATAGCCAAGGTAGGGAACGCTTTGGCCGTTGGCACCTTCCACCTCAAGCAGATCATTCAAGGAATTCATAGGTAAGTGAGACAGGTTCTCTAAATAGAAAGAGTTTGGGATCGTCGTTACTTGAGAGCCTGAATCCAACAAACACCTACAGTCTTTGTTACCTATGATCACTTGTGCAGTGCACTTGGCTCCAATCAGCCCTTTTGGAAGGGTCACTGTCTGTTTTTGTGTGTGAGCGTACACATGGGCTCTGTGCAGCTTCTTTTTGGGACACTTTGTCTGTGTTCCAGTCCCCGTTTGTCCCACAACGGAAACTGGGTCTAGTTTAAATGACCAGACTTTGAAGCACCATTTTCAATGTCCCATGTTAACTGATTTTCTCTTAGCTGCTTCCTCTTCTCAGCTACAAGAGATGGGTTCGGCTCACTTTCACACTGAGGCTTAATGTGTCCGTTCTCTCCACATCTAAAGCAATACCAGGGCTTTGGTCTATTGCTTGTGTTGTTGTTTACATCTCGGCTGTGGTGCAGCCTTTGAGATGTTGGAGTGATAGCTGTTTGGGGAGCTACAGGTCTGGCAGCTGATTGAACCTTTCTACTGTCTTTCTGCGTGATACGTGTGAGCTGGGACTGTAAATCAGCTATTTGTTTCTTTAGGTTTTGGATTTCTGACCTGTGATCAAGAGCTGGCTGAGATGGGTTGCAGTCTTCTTCACTCTGCACATAAGTACTTTGATAATAAGAAGACACTCTTGGTTTTGAAATATTGAGATGATGTTTCATGCGGGATGCTTTGGAAGTACGCTTATCTTCTGCTATGCGGAGTGACAAGAGAAGTTCAGCAAAGGTAGGTGGGTTCTGTTTCTTCTGTTCTAGCTGGAGTTCAGCTATCAAGATGTTGTCCCAGCAGCCTCTGACAAACTGTCTGAGAAGATGCCGGTCAAGGTCACTTGCGGTTACACCACCCCTCCTGAGGGTGGTGTTCAGCATCACCTGCAGCCGTTGTAGATAAGCTGAGGGTTTCTCACCGTTATCTTGCATCGTGTTAAGATACTTTGCAAAAAGGTCATCTCCGTCCTCGACAGTGCTAAAAGCAGAGTCCAAGATCTCCAAGTATGCATTAAGGGGAGATTCAGGTGTCAGGTGCTTCACGATATCAATAGCAGGTGATAAGAGACTTTCAAGGAGCTTCCGTGACTTGTAAAGATCAGACTGTGTTGTGTCTTTAAGGAGAAGTTCCACATTGGAACGCCATGTCTCATAATCCACCTCATTGTTGGATTTGGGGAAATGCCCAGAGAAGGGTCTGAGTCTCAAGGAAGTGTGCACCTGCAGAGCAGAATCTTCATTTCTCACTATGTGCTCGACTATTACTTTTTGTATGTCAGGTGGGTTGACGTCAGAAAGTTTCAGAGCAGGCTGTGTCCTTTCATTAGATGGTGGTCGAGACCAATGATGTTGAACATGCTGCTCCGGGGCCGTACTGGGCAGGGGGCTTACCTGTGCAGCATTTTCAGGCCCATGTTTCCCTGGGGTATCAGGTGAGTTCTGTTCCACATCTTCATCTTGGGTTTCTGATTGATTTAGATCGACTTTCTCACTGATGACAGAGAGCTCTTCTCTGAGGACAGCTGCTAAGTCTCTGCCAGTCAGTTTTGCAATGTCCTCTAACTCTGAAAGGTAAGTCTGTGTAGCTGTTTTGCTAGCTACAGGTGTGTAGACACTGGCTAAGGCTCTAATGTGATAAGTGACATCAGTCTGAGTCTTACTGTAGAGTCTGTGTGGCAATGAAGGTAAGAGAGACTGTATAGCTGTACCATAAACATACTCTACTACAACCTGTTTGTCTGACGCTGGCTCAGCGAAATCAACTGGGATTACCCTTTGAATGGAACCATATTGTTTCAGGAAGTCATATAGTTCTTCATCAGTTTCTGTACCGGCTATACCACTAACTATGACTGAGTTAGGGATTTTCACTCTGCTTGTTTGAATAACATCCATAATGAATTACTGATAACAATACTATACGGTCTCTGGTTTCTATTTTTAAAATGCTTTAAGCCACTCCTGGCTGGCTCGCCAAGTTGTAGCACCGGTGTCACACCACTTACTGCGCCACTGGACCAGTTCTAGGTTCTAAGGAGTGGGGAGCAAAATAATTACACCAGAGACCGTTCTTTAAATACAAAAGGCCGGCAATTTACTGAATGCAAAACAAACATAGAATATACAGTACGCAAACATACACTGCAGGTTCTGAATGTTGAAGTAATGAATGAAAAGGTATTTCACTCTATTTATTCTTTAGTTCACTTAAGTAATTTTAGCAAGGCTAATCTAAGTTAGACCAGTCTTTTTACCTAATTTGGACCTATTTTAGAATTGCTATTTTCCATTCTGAGGTAACTCTTTTCCTTTCGTTTACGGCAAGAAAATACCCTCAATTCACACCAAATCAACCAATGTGGAACACAAGTATTTTAAAACACATTCAACTATATGAACTTAATATGAAAATAAAAGTATAACAACTTAAATTCAAGTTCACGTTCAAGTATGAGTTCAATTATTCAATTAAATAAAAAGATTCAGTTTGATTCAGTCCAAAAAGAATGTCAATCAATTTCCAGTTCAGAATCTATTCAAAACCAGTTCCTGATACTCCTACCACTCTGGTAGGGAGTCACCATGCGCACGAGGTTCTCACTGATGCGATGTGGAAGGTTAGTTGACAGTCTGGGTCTGGCTCGCCATCTTGATCCCGTCTGAGCACGTGCACACCCACACGTGCAGACCAATCCTTGCTCCGACCGAGCTTCAAACAAAGCAAAAAAAACTGACCTGTATAACAGGTCATAAGCACAATAAATCACAAATAAATGTTTTACAGTTTTCATAAA
This sequence comes from Dallia pectoralis, assembly GCA_029465975.1. Taxonomy (NCBI): domain Eukaryota; kingdom Metazoa; phylum Chordata; class Actinopteri; order Esociformes; family Umbridae; genus Dallia; species Dallia pectoralis. Next base: position 13,241,427 of record CM055749.1, on the reverse strand, counting down.
CCAAAATATTAACAGGTAAACCATTTATGGCGAAGCATTTCTTTGTAAACAGGTAGTTAGTGTTAACTCTCCACCAGAAAAGGAGAAAAAAATGTACAACACGTCAAAATGTAAGAAAACAACATAAACTCACCAAAACCGGTGTGGCTTAGTAAACATAAAATCCTTGTCAGTTCTCGACCAGGTAATTTATGTTTTTCAAAATAAGAATCAACTTTCTCACTCTTTTCTGCTTACTAACACACTTGTTCTCTCCTTCGGTCTTCTGCTGCAATGTCACTGAGACACGCCGTCTAGCGTCACTGGTCCCTTAAAGGGACAGTGACATGAATTTTCCGTCGGCATACTTTTAATATTAAACATCAAATTGTTGTATTAACATTTTTAATTAACTTACATTAAATTAATACATTAACTTCTAAATTATTTATGCAGCTTTATAAACTATTTATTTTTATGTCATATTTTAACATGGGTTACACTAACATCAAAATGTAACATTGACTCTTATGAGACGTTCATGCTCTTCTGTCTTGTGAGCAATAGATTCACATACACGACAATCAGCACACCGTCACCACGACAAAATTGCTTTCAGAAATAGAAATTGTTTTCTTTCTCTATATTCATGCGAGTGATTTGTTGTGCAATGTCACCTTACTCAGTGGTAGCGGACCCAGGTTTACATCAACATTTTCCCTACCTCCCCCCCTCTCTCTGCCTCTCTCTAAATCAGTCAATTTATTTCCAAATTGCAAGTCGAGTATAGGAGCAAGGGCTCTTTCAGTGCTGGCGAAGTATTAAATCAATGGGCTCCTATATATCCAGATGATTTAATTTTTTATTTGATATTGATGGGGATGAACCTGGCTTTGAGTGTCGTGAAGGACACGCCGTTACAAATCCCGGGCCTTTATATTCATAGAACAAAGGCAATTGTGAAAAGTGACTGAGGTGGATTAATGGAGTCCAAGCAGGATGCTGTGCAGTATTGGGGCCCGGTCCTTGAGTGGCTGTACTGCTCCTGTCGTCTGACATATTATTACCATCACAAGAAGGACAGTTGTCGCTAGGCTTTGAATAATCCCAATGCTAACACATTTCCATGGGATGAAATGTAAATGTGTGCCGCCGTTACGATTATCTCCAGCCAGGACATACAGCGGGGTGGTAAAGGAGACGCCGTTTGATGGACATTGATGGACGAGATGCCCCGTGAAGGTATAGGCTGAATTTAGAGAACTACGGGGCCAGCAGAAGTCCATTTGAGCTGTATGCGATTGACATTTATGAGTGTACCTTAAAAAAACCTCTAGCTCGTCTGCAGCTTTTAACTGGTTTAAATTCCAGGTTATTCAGTGGGACATTGGTGGCCACACAACATTATCACAATCAGTGTGAGCTGATGCCGATTCCAACCAGGACTGTGGCCACCACCTGGCAGGACAGCTCCCATAAAGGCCTGGCCTCTACGAGAGTTGCAGATTGAGGTCAACGTTCCCATGGTGCCTCAAGCAACCAGCCCATACTCTGTGCAGAAGTGATGTAGAACGGACAACCACCAGACAAGACTGTGTTGTGAAAGAGCTGAATACCGATGCCACACCCTGGTGGATGACAGATTATAGACGTGGGTAAAACAACCAGGTTTTAATGTTGGCTGCCCCTATGATTATGCTGTAATCTGTAGATCTGGGGCCAGCAGGGAGGTGCCAGCATGCTTTCCTGTACAGGACTGGGAATCGTCACCTGGCATCGACCTGTTGGTTGAGTGACCTTGGAGGGTTTTAGGACCATGCAGACATCTCCAGCCTTACCGGCGAGTGTGTTGTTGATTACACCTGTTGTTGTTAATTGTGCTTGTGTCTCTGACCAAATATCCAGGCCTGGATTGTCAATAGAGATCCATTACATTTAGTTTCAGGATACATTTGTACTCTGTAAACCAGAGTTTTGAGTTTCAGATCTTCAACGTGTGTTTGATGTCTGTGGTTTATTTACCTTGTCAATAAATCTTATAAAAACAACAAAACCACACTTATATCGATGTTTTAAGATTAGTTTTTTTCCGTTTTGGTTCTTCAGTTGTTTTCCCCAAACTGGTTACAGTGAACCACCAAAAAAGGTTTTATTTTCTTTATGTTGTGTGGATGCTGAATGATTGTAAAGTAATAATTTTAAATAATAATTTTGGCCTTCTGCATTTTCATTAATAAAGTCATGGGGAGCTAAACCTAGCCATGTTGTGTTTAAAAGACAAGAGAGAAAGGATAATTACAGCTGCTTGACCTATCATTTTAAAGGTAAGCCACGGCTGATTGTCTTTTCACAGAGCGAATGAGCAATTGATTTGCTTTGTTTGACACATACACTTGCTCAGCCGTGAAGTGCGTCTGTATCATCCCCTTCTGAGTGTGTCAGTCCCGTTCTGATCTCCAGAGGGGGTTCACCACCAGGGCGGAGACACAGTTGAAGCTCACCTAAAAGAACGTTGATCTTTGAGCCAGCGGGGGGGGAGAACATTTTATTTATTGTGTCTCAGCATCTCCGTTACAGAGCGCAGTGTGGGGTGTACAGTGAAATTGCAGGTTTACTCGCTCTATGATGGATGTGTGCAATTTCTAGCAAATTCACGGTCCAACACACAAGCAATAAATAGCCTTTGTAAAATGTTCATCTTTTATTATGACTACGTCACAAATATGAGAAACTTAAACGAATCCATGATATCTAAAAGTTAATGCAAATATGAGTGGACTCCAGCTGTAAAAAAAAAAACTGTCTCTGTTGCAACTTGGATTAGAAAGAACACGAGGTGTTTCTGATTAATAAACATCGTCACGCTCATTAGAAGTAATATTCGATAGAAATCCTCATGTCGAATTAAGTAGAAAGTAGAAGAATTGTGCTTGTCAACTCATAGGAAAAGACAGTGCATTTTCATTGAAACTTCCTAAATGGATTAACTACTTTACCTAGCTGAAGTATTCAAAACCCAGTATCACTTTATTTCAAGGTATCCTCATTACAGAATACTTTTGTGGGGTGCACTTTCTGTTTTGGTAGTTTGTTTTGAGATTGAGCACAGCTGGTGATGTTTAGCGATTAGCAGAGTGCTATTTAGGTCACGGGAAGTTGGTGTCACTATTCATAGTATTGTTTGTTCAAGTCAGGTTAGTGTTTTGTCCGTATCGCTGAATTTTATCTCATAAGTCGCCTGTTATTTAAATCTCAGTATTTGTGTTTTTTTCCGTTCTGTGTCGTGTTTGTTTGAGTTATAATAAAATACCAACCAAATGAAATGCCTGTCTCTGCGTATGGCATTCCTGCACTTCACCTGAAGGTACCGTGACAGTACCAAGTATTGTAACTGAGAGTAACTGTCACATAATCCAATGGAGTGTAGAAAGCCAGGGAGAGCTGTAGAAAGCCAGGGAGAGCTGTAGTAAGCCAGGGAGAGCTGTAGAAAGCCAGGGAGAGCTGTAGAAAGCCAGGGAGAGCTGTAGAAAGCCAGGGAGAGCTGTAGAAAGCCAGGGAGAGCCGGTTTGGCGTTTATTTACACAAAACAACACAACCACCTAGCACGAAGGGAAAAAACGATGCATTAAATGAAAGTGCACAATTGCGACTTATAAAAACAAACACATACAACACAACTTCCACTAATACACAAATAACAGCTCACCCATTCGTGACAGTAACAACCCATTGTTACAGTGTAATAATATTGTGTTGTTATTAAGGTATGTAATTCTCCAGTAGCATAGACAGGATAACACTGACTCAGAAGGACATTGCTGCACCTAGCCAAAATGGTGCAGTCATTCCTTCAAAAATTTTAAAATAAAAATGTATGCTGGAGCTGGGACACACTGATGTTCATGCATAGCAGGTTCTGGAGCTGGGACACACTGATGTTCATGCATAGCAGGTTCTGGAGCTGGGACACACTGATGTTCATGCATAGCAGGTTCTGGAGCTGGGACACACTGATGTTCATGCATAGCTGGTTCTGGAGCTGGGACACACTGATGTTCATGCATAGCAGGTTCTGGAGCTGGGACACACTGATGTTCATGCATAGCAGGTTCTGGAGCTGGGACACACTGATGTTCATGCATAGCAGGTTCTGGAGCTGGGACACACTGATGTTCATGCATAGCAGGTTCTGGAGCTGGGACACACTGATGTTCATGCATAGCAGGTTCTGGAGCTGGGACACACTGATGTTCATGCATAGCAGGTTCTGGAGCTGGGACACACTGATGTTCATGCATAGCAGGTTCTGCAGCTGGGACACACTGATGTTCATGCATAGCAGGTTCTGGAGCTGGGACACACTGATGTTCATGCATAGCAGGTTCTGGAGCTGGGACACACTGATGTTCATGCATAGCAGGTTCTGGAGCTGGGACACACTGATGTTCATGCATAGCAGGTTCTGGAGCTGGGACACACTGATGTTCATGCATAGCAGGTTCTGGAGCTGGGACACACTGATGTTCATGCATAGCAGGTTCTGGAGCTGGGACACACTGATGTTCATGCATAGCAGGTTCTGGAGCTGGGACACACTGATGTTCATGCATAGCAGGTTCTGGAGCTGGGACACAATGATGTTCATGCATAGCAGGTTCTGGAGCTGGGACACACTGATGTTCATGCATAGCAGGTTCTGGAGCTGGGACACACTGATGTTCATGCAATATTCTTAATCTGTAACAGTGTGTTGTTACCCTCGGTTACCATACTTGTTACAGTGTAATTACATACGTATGTACGCTGTAATAAAGACACTATAAAATGAAGTGTAACCCAAAACCCGTACCAATTGAATATAACTGAATTACACATGGTATTATTATTGATACAGGTATCCTGTGTGATTTTGGGTTTTCCCCCTCCTGTCCTAATCACAGGTGTTCCTGATTGCTGCTCGTTGGGATGAGTGAACTCTTCCTGATTGCACCACCTGCTCCTGTTTATTATCGCCCAATCACATCACACACAGTCAGTATGTTTCCTTTGAGACGTCAGTAAGGATCTCAGACTTTGGCCAGGTTTCATTTTTCTTGCTCTTGTGAAACTCAAACTGTTTGTCTTATTGACCTGTTCACTATCGTTCAACATCTAAAGGGGGAGGCTGAGTTGGGGCAAACTGCTGTAGGATAGTTTTCCTTAGTTATCAGTTATCAGCTCATGCTAGGATAATAGCATTTCGTTGATATCCGGTAGCACGCAATAAAGAGAGATGAGTTCAGTGCTAATCAATTTCTTCTGCTAAACAGAAAATGATAACATTGGCAGAGCATTAGTAAATCAGAAATGTCCAAGTTGTGAACACTGCATTACAGGGCACGTGAACACTGCATTACAGGGCACGTGAACACTGCATTACAGGGCACGTGAACACTGCATTACAGGGCACGTGAACACTGCATTACAGGGCACGTGAACACTGCATTACAGGGCACGTGAACACTGCATTACAGGGCATGTGAACACTGCATTACAGGGCACGTGAACACTGCATTACAGGGCACGTGAACACAGCATTACAGGGCACGTGAACACTGCATTACAGGGCATGTGAACACTGCATTACAGGGCACGTGAACACTGCATTACAGGGCACGTGAACACTGCATTAGAGGGCACGTGAACACTGCATTACAGGGCACGTGAACACAGCATTACAGGGCACGTGAACACTGCATTACAGGGCATGTGAACACTGCATTACAGGGCACGTGAACACTGCATTACAGGGCACGTGAACACAGCATTACAGGGCATGTGAACACTGCATTACAGGGCACGTGAACACAGCATTACAGGGCACGTGAACACTGCATTACAGGGCACGTGAACACTGCATTACAGGGCACGTGAACACTGCATTACAGGGCACGTGAACACTGCATTACAGGGCACGTGAACACTGCATTACAGGGCACGTGAACACTGCATTACAGGGCACGTGAACACTGCATTAGAGGGCACGTGAACACTGCATTACAGGGCACGTGAACACTGCATTACAGGGCACGTGAAGACAGCATTACAGGGCACGTGAACACTGCATTACAGGGCACGTGAACACTGCATTACAGGGCACGTGAACACTGCATTACAGGGCACGTGAACACTGCATTACAGGGCACGTGAACACTGCATTACAGGGCACGTGAACACTGCATTACAGGGCACGTGAACACTGCATTACAGGGCACGTGAACACTGCATTACAGGGCACGTGAACACAGCATTACAGGGCATGATTTGTTGTTTACCAGTTACCAGTTAATAGATGCTTTTCTCATTTTATCAGACAAAACACAGCATTTACACTTCAAAGACCTTCTGGGTGAGTGTTGTGAATTCTGGTTTTGAACTCCCTCTGACCGTGGGGTTTAAAAGTTGGCAAAGTCTGTTGTATATGCACGGCAAACGTTTTAGAACAAAACAGTATGAAACCGTCACTAGGCGGATAAACAGAATATCTCCCCCATGTGAACAAGGCACCTTTAAATGCCCTTAACCACTACAAATAAGAGATAATGTTTAGTGATCTGTATAAAAAGTGTGATTATTTGTGAATTGTCAACCAGTTAACTTTGTAGTGGAGGCACTTTATCCCCGAGGACAAACACCCCAAATGTTTTGCGAAATATAATTAAGCCGAGGCATCTTTAAATGTCATTGCAGCCTGTGCCATGTTTTAAATTGTTCTGCATCAACAGAATTTAACGAGATGGCTAAGGAATCCATTTCCTGCAAGCATGTGATAAGCCACACATACAGTGGAGCACTTTCATTGATTGCCAAAATAAAGCATTTTGTATGCAAATGTGGGAATGGAGTGGCTAAGCTGATTCAGCCTCGTGGACACCAAATAATGGCCGTTACAATTAATACTATTGCATGCTAACCATTGAAAATTTCATCTCCTTTTTAATGGCTCTAAAACATTTACACACGCCCCCCCCCCAAAAAAAAAGGGGGAAATGTGTTGTGTTCCAACGGATTAATAGGAAAGCCAACAAACAAATAAAAAGCCGAGGCGCTCTCTCCCCTCCTCCCTCGCGCGTTGGTTCCTTTCCCATCGTTTCATGCTCCGGCACATTTTGGATTAACTGATAATCTTTGAACATGAAGGAAGGTCTTCTCACCCCGAGGGGGTGGGGTGTTGAACGGGGGGTTGGGGGGGGGGGGGATGGGAGCAGCAGGATCGGAGCCTGGCGCCGCATTGTCTCCGTGTAATGTGCTTGTCTTGGACGTGTAAACACGGTTTGTTTTGTTTCGGCGATACACATCCTCCGTCACTCCAGCGTGGTTAAAGTTTAGGTTTAATGAGAATCACGGGTCTGTGTAAAGGGCCATGAGGAGATCCCAGTACCTGCAGGGATATCTCAATAAAGCGGTCCGATGTAGGGCCTTCAGTAGACGGTTGATGGGCGTGTAGTTGTGCCCGACTCGCCACTTGTCATCCATTAGTGAATATCTGTGAGGTTTGCCGGTGAACTGTCTGGACCCATCGCTCCGCCCGGTGCGTCACGAACAGGGGCTCTTCTAAATGACCGCTGAGACCTGTCTCTTGAACAACCTGAACCCGGTGTGAGAGCACATGTGGACGGATGTGCCAGGCTTTTATCTGTGAGCTTGGCCCTGCGTCTCATGCACCCCCGCGGTCCAAAGCCTTGAAACAAATAAAGAGCAAATAAACAAATAAAGCCTCTCGTCTGTTCTGCTCTGTTGTTCATCTCGCTGTCTGTACAAACATGATATAAGGTTCTATATTCATGGAACCGGGCTGTGACCGGTCTGATGTCAGGTTTGCAGATGTGAAATCAGCGTTTGAACAAACTCTCACTAGGATTGGGACATACGGCACGATACAGCTCGGGTGTGAATAAAAAGCGAGTGAATAAAGAAAAATGAGCTTCTGGATTGTAGACCTGTGTCTTGTTCTGTCAGCTATCAGGTCACATGTCTGTGGATCCATTCTGCGTAGGGTAAATCAACGACTGTTGTATTTTGGGTGGGGTAGGTGTTTGATGGGAATTCTCGAGACAGTCTCTTTTAACCTCCTATATATTGTAGAATCATGTTGGCCGGTTCACCATTGCGGTTCATGTCATCGAGGAGAACGTAGGAACATAAATGAGTGACAGAACCGTAGCTGTTAGCAGTAGAGGGTGTCCATGGGACTATGGGACCAGACTTATTTCACAGTCATTTCATGCAGGTTTTTCCACGCTTGTCCATCTTTCTTCGGCCTCTTCTGAACTCGGTTGGGAATGTGAAAATGTAGACAGTTGATGTATTCATGTCTGTGTGTGAACAACGGGGCTTTCCTTTCTTTTCACATTTCGTCCCAGCTGACCTTTAACAGAAGTCTTTAACTTCCATATTCAATATGTGCACTTTGAGAGCAGAGGTCCATTTATGGTTTCTAAAGCCCGGCTTTCAGCTCTATAAGCTCAATTTCTAAGGAATCCTTGACTTCCGGATGAACAAGGCCCGGAGATTAAGCTACTACTCTCATGGCTAACTTAATTCATGTTATTGTTTCGCAGTCCGTGGTACCATGGGAATGCTTTGTACTTTGTACTTATCATGATTATTGAGGTCACTACAGGCAGGGTATATAATACAAGATCTCCAGGCAGGCTCCCATCCCCCATACAGGACAGCCTTTACCTCGTTCTCCGTAACACCTTATCCAATTTCCCCCTTCTTCCATTTTGCACTTTCGTTCTTCTCCTCAACCTGACATTCTCGGTATACCGACCCTGTCTCACGTTGAGTCAAGGGCAAAAGCAAAAGTGTTGACAGCAGCGTTTAAGGTAAATGAAAGAGCTGATCTCCACAGCAGCGGGGCAGGGGAGGCGAACAGACTCGCCGGTAAGAGAGACAGGGATAGAACCGGCCTCCCGTACGGGAGCTTCCACCTGGCCTGGTGAGACAATCCCTTCTCCGCTTTCCAGGCTAGAATATTGTGCTCAAGAAGTGTTTAACTTTCTCAAATCCCAATTGCACTCGGCATGGGGGGTCTTCTTTCTCTTAGCCGATGGGTTTAGCGGCTGCCCTTGTGTCTGCCAACTGGGCCCGAAGTGGGGTTTGGGAAGAGGAGGGGAGGATCGATAGCATGGCATCTCTACTGTCAGACAGAGGTGAACTTAAGCCAGGACAGAGAGAACGGACGAGATAGAAAAAGCTCCTGGAGATATCGGAGTAGGTATTATCCATGACACCTGGGTGCCTCTCGAGCACTCAACCTTTAAAGACATGATCTGGGACGGTTCCTAATGTAGCACATTCAGCAAATGCCTTCTGAGTTTTGTGCTCTGTTGACTTCCACTGCTACATGGGCAACGCCATTGTATTTCACCAGTTATTTGTTGAGAGGCTCTTTCATTGGTCCATATCACATGCCGGTATTTATTCTTTACGTTTTGTTTTGTTTTACGGAGTTGCCTGAGCAAGATGGAACGAAAATCTCCCCTATGGCCAGCCCAAATGTCTGAAAAACTATGTCCTTATTGACCTAAAGCACATTTCTCTAACAACCAAAAACAATGATGTGATTTGACGTCTCTTTATGCTCGTAGAAAAATGACCGACATGTGCCTCTACAACTAGCTTTTTCTTTGCCAAATCCATACTTTTTACCTCAAGTAGAGAGGGAAAAGGTGCTTTTATTATTAACCTTAATAAGAGTTTAAACCCTGCATGGGATGGGCGTCTCATATTGGCCAATACAAGAGACTGAATAAGCCAATGGCAAACGAACGGGGTTCACCATGGAAACCAACCCTGTCTGTCAACAGTGTTCCGGAACTTATTGACAAAACAAAATATCCAACAAGTGACATGTCAGTAAAATAAGATATCGTTTGTAAATCCCAGTTAGACCGCTTTCATGTCTGCGTGGGAGTTCATACCACGTTTTTAATTTCATATAACATAGATCTATATATATCATGGCCTTAGCAGTGTCCCCACACTGACAAGTTCAGCACTTGAATATGGGTGAGTTATTTGGTCTCATCTGCCCTTTGATTAGACGCTGGTTGATACTGGATGTCAGATGAAATAGCTTGGAGAAATCAGAATCTGTGAGGAGCTCTAATACGTGTAAGCAAAGCCAGGGTCCCGGAATGTTCAGGAAACCTATGTAGTGTATAGAAAAGCTTAATCAAAGATGAACCAGTCATGTTTGGTGAAAATCATATGATTGAACTTGTTTCAGTTGATGTTCAAGAGCTAATAAAAAAAATGGATTGTTATGGTTAACTGGCTTTTATGTACTCAATCAATAACAGCAATCAAATTTAGTGAGCCACTTTCCAAATATAGGATACCGGAAAAGAGCAACAAATGGCTTTAAACTGGTATGACACAGAGTAGTCGAATTGGACAGTAGGTGCAGGCAGCACTGTGTGTAAGAACTGCTGCCCAAACACCTCCCTTCCCCCGTGTGCACTTGTTGAATAAAACATCCATCTCATAGCTAAAGGTAACGGCAGACACCACGCTGCTGTTCGTCCAGATGATACCCCCACTCTCCGAATTGGCCCGAGAGTTTAGCCACGATGCGTTTTACACCGGCCCTAGTCCTGTGTTAACAACTTATCTGTGACCTGTGGCGAGAGCGAGAACGGCTGTGGTAAAAATCAATCGTTCCCTCTCCTTTTGCCGTTGAATACCGGCAGAGCAAACAAACAGGCCTAAACAATACGATATATACCACATATCAATTACACTAAATGCCTCAGTATCTATACTTCACCGTCCCAGACACACACCGGGTACAGGGCCGAACACGCTGCTGTAAGACGATAAAGGCCCTGCATTGTTCCCCACCATCTGGAGGACTGATAAGGCCTGCCTGTGCATAGTTGATAATACGAACAGGCAGAGGAAAAACTGAGCGTTAAACATTTCCTTGGCCCGTGAAAAAGGTTCCATTAAGTCCACTGACCCCAATTGAATATTAATGAACTAATTAACAGATTTATTGTTCTACGCAATTTCTGGAGGGGCAATTTTTTTTCAAGTGCTATTATTTTTTCTAATTATTTTCTGCACTTTGTATAATTGAATCTTTGTAGCTGCCAGCATCCTGTGCGTGCCTTGGCAGTGAGGAAAAGCGTTTGGCGTGTTTTTTTCTCTTTCTTCCTTTCGTTTTTCTGTAAACAACAACACAAACAAAACACCTTCTTCTATATGTGTGTGTGTTTGAGTGTGCACGGGTATGTACGTATGCATGAATGTACGTATGTATAATATATATGTATAATATATAAATATAATTTGATATAAATATATGGTGAAAAAGGTGTTGAGGTGTTGGCTTGTTGAGGTGTTGGATTACACAACAGCAATCAACTAGGTTCCAGGCGGCTGCATTACATGGAGAACCTGACAATGGTTTAAATGGCCAGTGACAGCTGGGGCTGAAAGATAGTATAATCAGCTGATGAAGAGGGTACACCGACGCCCAGTTCTCAATAGACAGGCAGCTGAATAGTGTAGCTAGGCTACTGACAGAAATGAAGATGTTGTTAAGGTAACCTTGAAAAGACCAATTAATGTGTTTGATGAATCTATAGGACAAACAGGGAAATTAAGCTTTAGGTTGTACTTGACAAAAGTTCTGCTGAATTCATTTAGGCAGGGACATGGCAACTACTGTGTATGCATAATATACTAATATAACGTCAGTACATACGCACACAAGAAATATGTGTTTGGGTTTTCGTGATGTATTTTACATGCTGTATCTGCGGCAACATTGACAGAAGACTCAAGTTTTGACAAAGCCATTAAAGACTGGTTCTGTATTGGCTTGTATTCTATTGACAGCGCTGCATTAATGTGTTACATGTGAGAGATGTTTCATGCGCAGTGCAAATCTCAGTCATTAAATAGTAAATATGCCATACAGGAATGTCTTATTGTGAAGAAGTATTTAAGCAAACTCATATTTAACTTTTGGATGCTGTTAAGTGGAACGTGTGGAGGGGCGGATAGTGGAGGGGCGGATAGTGGAGGGGCGGATAGCGGAGGGGGGGATAGCGGAGGGGCGGATAGTGGAGGGGCGGATAGTGGAGGGGCGGATAGCGGAGGGGCGGATAGTGGAGGGGCGGATAGTGGAGGGGCGGATAGTGGAGGGGCGGATAGTGGAGGGGCGGATAGCGGAGGGGGGGATAGCGGAGGGGCGGATAGTGGAGGGGCGGATAGTGGAGGGGCGGATAGCGGAGGGGGGGATAGCGGAGGGGCGGATAGCGGAGGGGCGGATAGCGGAGGGGCGGATAGCGGAGGGGCGGATAGCGGAGGGGCGGATAGTGGAGGGGCGGATAGTGGGGGGGGATAGCGGAGGGGCGGATAGCGGAGGGGGATAGCGGAGGGGCGGATAGCGGAGGGGCGGATAGTGGAGGGGGATAGTGGAGGGGCGGATAGTGGAGGGGGATAGTGGAGGGGCGGATAGTGGAGGGCGGATAGTGGAGGGGGGATAGTGGAGGGGGATAGCGGAGGGGGATAGTGGAGGGGCGGATAGCGGAGGGGCGGATTGTGGAGGGGGATAGTGGAGGGGCGGATAGCGGAGGGGCGGATAGCGGAGGGGCGGATAGCGGAGGGGGGATAGCGGAGGGGCGGATAGTGGAGGGGGGATAGTGGAGGGGGATAGTGGAGGGGGATAGCGGAGGGGGGGATAGCGGAGGGGGATAGTGGAGGGGGATAGCGGAGGGGCGGATAGCGGAGGGGCGGATAGCGGAGGGGCGGATAGCGGAGGGGCGGATAGCGGAGGGGGGATAGTGGAGGGGCGGATAGTGGAGGGGGATAGTGGAGGGGGTTATTGGAGGGGGTTATTGGAGATAGCGGAGGGGGATAGTGGAGGGGGATAGTGGAGGGGCGGATAGTGGAGGGGCGGATAGTGGAGGGGCGGATAGTGGAGGGGGGGGATAGCGGAGGGGGATAGCGGAGGGGCGGATAGCGGAGGGGCGGATAGCGGAGGGGCGGATAGCGGAGGGGGATAGTGGAGGGGCGGATAGTGGAGGGGGATAGTGGAGGGGGTTATTGGAGGGGGTTATTGGAGATAGTGGAGGGGGTTATTGGAGATAGTGGAGGGGGTTATTGGAGATAGCGGAGGGGGATAGTGGAGGGGGATAGTGGAGGGGCGGATAGTGGAGGGGGTTATTGGAGGGGGTTATTGGAGATAGTGGAGGGGGTTATTGGAGATAGTGGAGGGGGGTTATTGGAGATAGTGGAGGGGGGTTATTGGAGGGGCGGATTGTGGAGGGGGGATAGTGGAGGGGGGATAGTGGAGGGGGGCTATTGGAGATAGTGGAGGGGGTTATTGGAGATAGTGGAGGGGGGGATAGTGGAGATAGTGGAGGGGGTTATTGGAGATAGTGGAGGGGGATAGTGGAGATAGTGGAGGGGGATAGTGGAGGGGTGGTTATTGGAGATAGTGGAGGGGGTTATTGGAGATAGTGGAGGGGCGGATTGTGGAGGGGCGGATTGCGGAGGGGGGTTATTGGAGGGGGATAGTGGAGGGGCGGATAGTGGAGGGGGGGTTATTGGAGGGGCGGATAGCGGAGGGGCGGATAGCGGAGGGGGATAGTGGAGGGGGGGATAGTGGAGGGGGTTATTGGAGGGGGGATAGTGGAAACAATGGTAGCATTCCTTTGGTGTTTTAAGGCAGTGTAATGACCAATTGTCAATTTGGACACGCCACTGAATTTCAATGAGCCAATGTTTAGGCCAAGGAAATTGGAATTATCCCAGTATGGAAAAGTGCCCCTTCATTCAAAATCAGCGATTAAAGAGTGATGGGGTGCATTGCGATAACCTTTTCGATAACTGGGATTCAATTATCTAACATTTTACTATCTTGAAGTTTACCTAATTCCATTTATGTCTGCAATCCAATTCCAGACAAATAAAAGCAACAATTTATTTTGGTTACTTCTCCAATATAACTTAGAGTAATGAACTCATTTTGCTGTTGTATGGAAATTTGGTGTCATTACAATAATTTCGCCCTGATATACCAGCCAGTCGGTATTAAGGGTACGGCCCTGCAGTCATATACTGTTATTATGCAATACATCACAAAGTGCAGAAAATACTGTCAACCAAAAGGTTGGAAGGTTTCTGCATGTGACCCAACCAAGTTCATATTTTTTTTCCAAAGGGCTCATAGGTAAAGCCTCAGATATATTGCGACAACAGACAAACCCATTTTCTGCTAGATAGAGATTTTCCAGATTCTGTGTTTCCCCTATTTGAACGTACTGCCACGCTGTGCTTAAATCGACACACATGCCTTTCCAATCAAACCAGCTATTTTAGTCTGCCGGAGGTTATATATTGAATGTGGAGCTTTTCTGTTTATGGAGTTGAATTCCATATTTTGATTCAGTGGGCAATTAGTCTGGCTGTTATGTGATTTCTTCTCTTAAACAGAATAAAAATTGTATTTTTGCCCGGGCCTTGGAATGTTCTGCCAAAACAACATGTATGATTCCTTCAACCCCACTGGCTTCCTGAAAAACCAAATAGGACAGTATTGTATTCGTTTTTTCACCCGCTTTTAGCCAGGCAAGTCAATTCAGGACCAATTATTACTGTACATGATGAATTTTCGGGACCTGACCTCAAACCCATAAAAAAAATGTTGGCAGAACTGAAAAGCGGTGTGTGAGCAAGGAGGATAAAAAGCATGATTCAGTCACACCAGTTCTGTCCGGAGGAATGGGCCAAATTCACCCGACTTATTGTGGGAACCTTGTGGACGGCTACTGGAAATATTTGTGTGAAACAATTTAATGGCAAAGCTACGGAATATTAATTTGGTGTACGTAAACGTCTAACCCACTGGGAAAGTGATGAAAGAAATTAAAGTTGAAATAAATAATTCTCTCTACCATTGTTTTGACATTCTTGAACATATATAGTCACGGTAATTAGTAGTGTGGAACAGGTGGTGTGTGACGCTGCCATCGTTAAGTCAGACAGATGTGGACAAGACATTTTTACCACAAACACACGGTACATGGAGCTATTGATGCACAACTATGTCAAACCTGCAAAGCAGTCAACTTCAGGGCGATTTATTTAGGTGAATGATCGTAGCGTTTGTCTCGTCTTGGAGGTTTGTCATGTAATCCTGTGTTGCAAAACACAGAAGATGCGTAATGCGTCGCTTGTTGTTGTGAGAATCCCTTGAAGAAAGGGTAAATAGATTTAGCATAACAGCGATGGGATTTGCATGGTGCGGAAATTAGTTGGTGCTCTCTTATAAAAAGAACCAAAGCAGGAACTTTGCGACCCGGGTTTTAAGACAAAGCAACAAAGTGCAGTAATTGTTTGTAAGCTGAATGTCAGCGTGAATGTGTAATACGGAGAAAGCCTTTTCATTTTGCTCAAAGCTTTTAGCCGACCAAAGTGATACTGAAATGGCTAGATGCTTTCTTGAGGAGGGTAATCTTTAGTAACAATCAATTACAATATATTTCCTCTTTTCTCTGGGCACTAATAGCATCCTCTCTGAGCACATTGCAGGGCCGGTCTAATAAATAGACAACATGTCATTTTCAAATGTCTTTGAATACACATGGAAAACGTGCACCGATGAGCCGAAACATTATGACCACATTGCATCTTCCCACAGTACATCCTGGTTGCTGTCACTTCCACAGGTGAACAGCGCTCACTTAATCGGCCGTCAACATGATGTCAATAGACCAGATGATGATCAAACGACGACGATGTAAATTCGTCAGGCCAAATTACCTTCTGAACTTGACTCCAAGGTGAAGTTCAGAAGCTTGCATTGTAGGTGCTTTTAACGGGGGTCAGGGGCATCGTGACCGGTCTGTGGCTACACAGACACAAACGCAGCAGGGTGCAATGCATTGTGGGTTGTGGCACAATCTGCCACTGTAGACCTTCTGTCAGTTTGGACCAGACAGCATAGGCCTTGTTGCCCTCGCGCATCAATGACACCTGGTCACCCAACACACTGTCACCGGTTTGTGCTTTGTCCCTTCTCCGATCACCGTTGGTGGGTACTCACCGCTGCTGACCAGGAGCACCCCACAAACCATGTCGTTTCAGAGATGCTCTGACCCAGTCGTCTCGCCATAACATTTTGTCCCTGGTTGAAGTCACTCAGGTCTTTACTCCCGCCCATTTCTCCTGAATCCGACAAGTCGACTACAAGGACTGACTGTTCACTAACTGTCTAATCTAAGCTTGACATGAGCCCTTGTAAAGAAATGTTCGGCGTTATTTGCTACACTAAAGCGTGGTTGTAATGTTTTGGCTTATTTGTGCATAACACACCACGGTGAGGGAGGTGAACATCAAAGTGCGTTTCACAATTCAGCTGAGAGTTTCTCAGACAGAGAAATGAGGATGGTGCAGTTCGTGGTTTGCCACCAATTATCCAGATTGGTGGCAAACCAATCTTAAAGCCATCATTATTCCACTAAGTTCCTCTTGACAAAAGATTCTGCTTAATTACTTAAATTAAAAGATAAAAATGGTGGCTTTGCATCAACATTCTAATACATAGAATAGAATTATCCTGGTTTGCATAATAATTTCCGTAGGGTTTGAGTTTACACCAACATCTTTGACACCACAAGATTATGGTCGTCAACCGATATATGGTCGTCAACAGATATAATTGAGTGGTAAACAATACTGCACCGAAAACCTAATACGGTTAAAAAACAACAATGTCAGATCATGTTTGTGATTATGATTTCTACTGTCACTGTCCACAGGCCTGGTTGTGCAACTGGTCTCAATTATTATTAAGGAATTATTAAAACAATGTGTGGCACAACAACCTCATGTTCTTTTATAATCTTCACTTGCTACAGCCTCAGAGTCCAGGCTCTCTCTCTAGGTTTCTTTTCTTAGCCACCGTGCAACGATTTGTTGTTTTTGCTCTTTGTGGTTTTTGGCTGGATATCTGAATAAGTGTTTCTAACAATGACGGATGTAGAAAGTTTCTTGAACAGTTATATTGTGGTCAATGGTCATGTTCAGCTGTTGGCTGTGCTAATTGGAAAATGCTTCTGCTTGTTAAAAGTGAAACACGTATTTACTCTTTGTCTGAGAAAATGGATTGGATCTCATTTAGAAAGCTTTAAAAATCACTGATGTGGATACAATCAATGTCTTAGGCCTCAGCCAGACTGGTACACTTACTTCCTGTATTCATGATGGGAGCTATACATTGGTGGACAGTAAATATGCATCCTGTTTCCACATAGCATGTGATCCCTTACCAAAATAAAACAATTTCAAGCCAACTATTTTAGTTTTTGTTGTTGTCTGTGGCCCCAGTCTGCCTATGGCCTTAGTATAGATGTTTGTAAGTAAAGCGGTCAAGAAAAAGCAGAATGACAAGTATGCAGTAATTGACACTCAGCACAAAACATGTAATTTAATAGAATACTTTTTATGTAATATAATTGTTTATTGTCGAAGACCCAGAATTTGGTTATTCAAAGTTTGATCTATTTGAATGTTTTGTGCCATGACATTTAGAAGTTGTCTTTTTGGTTCGGATGTGACAGCTAAATGCTGTGTACTGCTCATGTAAGCTATTGGTGTAGCTTGCATATTAAAATGGATATAGATAGAGCTGTTACCCAGCTGATTGGTGATAATGACAGATGGTATCGGTGATAATGACAGATGTTATTGGTGATAATGACAGATGGTATCGGTGATAATGACAGATGGTATCGGTGATAATGACAGATGTTATTGGTGATAATGACAGATGGTATCGGTGATAATGACAGATGTTATTGGTGATAATGACAGATGTTATTGGTGATAATGACAGATGGTATCGGTGATAATGACAGATGTTATTGGTGATAATGACAGATGTTATTGGTGATAATGACAGATGGTATCGGTGATAATGACAGATGTTATTGGTGATAATGACAGATGGTATCGGTGATAATGACAGATGGTATCGGTGATAATGACAGATGTTATTGGTGATAATGACAGATGGTATCGGTGATAATGACAGATGTTATTGGTGATAATGACAGATGGTATCGGTGATAATGACAGATGTTATTGGTGATAATGACAGACGTTATTGGTGATAATGACAGACGTTAATGGTGATAATGACAGATGGTATCGGTGATAATGACAGATGTTATTGGCGATAATGACAGATGTTATTGGTGATAATGACAGATGTTATTGGTGATAATGACAGATGGTATCGGTGATAATGACAGATGTTATTGGTGATAATGACAGATGGTATCGGTGATAATGTCACGCTGCTGGTACGGTGTAGCGTAATAAGCCATGTGCAGGAGCCGTATAATCCGTTAGGTCGTTTTATTAAGTACACAACAAACATAAAACAAACCGTAACCGGCGAAAAAGCTAACTGGTGCTAATGAAAATAAACATGCGCATATAGCGACTTACAGAACAACAAACAACAGTAGCCGACAATACACTCACCTCGAATAACAGTGACATACAAACAACAATGCTAAGCAAGGAGTGACTTGCTAGCGACCCCTTTTATCCCCACATAAAGTGACAGATTACTAACAGCTGTGACCACGTGAAAGAGGAAGTAATCACAGCTAGTGAGAACAAAAACACGGAAGTGGATCACCGAAATGGAAGTGTAGCAACGCCACCACACCAATCGTGACAGATAATGACAGATGTTATTGGTGATAATGACAGATGGTATCGGTGATAATGACAGATGTTATTGGTGATAATGACAGATGGTATCGTGATAATGACAGATGGTATCGGTGATAATGACAGATGTTAATGGTGATAATGACAGATGTTAACACAGCATATTAGGGTAGACCTCCACGTAAGCATCAGACCTCAACATAATGTCTTGGTTCCAGATACCTCAGGAAACCTTCAGGGGTCTACTGTCTAATGTCTTGGTGCCAGATACCACAGGACACCTTCAGGGGTCTACTGTCTAATGTCTTGGTGCCAGATACCACATTACACCTACAGGGGTCTACTGTTCAATGTCTTGGTGCCAGATACCACATTACACCTACAGGGGTCTACTGTTCAATGTCTTGGTGCCAGATACCACATTACACCTACAGGGGTCTACTGTCTAATGTCTTGGTGCCAGATACCACATTACACCTACAGGGGTCTACTGTTCAATGTCTTGGTGCCAGATACCACATTACACCTACAGGGGTCTACTGTTCAATGTCTTGGTGCCAGATACCACAGGACACCTACAGGGGTCTACTGTCTAATGTCTTAGTACCAGATACCACAGGACACCTTCAGGGTAGAGTCCATGCCTCGTGGGTCTGCACTGTTTTCCTCAGAGGAGAAACCACATATTAGGATTGTTTTCGCCTATCAGTGAACGCACAATAGTCTAAATGACGGCTACATTTGCAGAGGGGCAGTGAGGATCTTTCCAATTCCCCCACAATTTCTTTGCCCCACACGTTTGAGTGGCAATTCCATTGAGTTGGTTGAGTGTGCATTGAGAAAAATCTGAAATGAAACATAAGCCCCCTCACACTGTGTCACCGGTGTCACTAAGATATATGATTATTTCAAACATGCAACAGCAGTCAGCAACATGCACGATCCCGAGTTAATTTCCTTATTGTTATAACTCTGTTTGCTCCATATCGGATACATTTGAAAGCAAACACTGAGTTGTGTGGCGGATCATTGTGCCATCTAAATCGCTATGTTTGTTAAATGATTGTAATTTAAAAAATGCTGTCCTATTTATCTAGTGTTTATGGCGTGACAGCTTGCACAACAATATATAACTATATTTACAAGCCGGATGCCTGTTAATATAATAATTATGACTGTTAAAGAAATGTGCACGGCAGACAAATATTCAACCCGGATGTGTCTACAGTTAAATCCAATTTGCAATGGCAACAATCACTGAACAGCTTCAGCCGGACCACCGAACATGTTCCTCTGGCTTCCAAAACCAGGAGGCCATAGAGTTGGATCATCTTATTATGTTAATAATAGCAGCAGGATATAGGGGCTTGCTGTCTGCGGAATGCATCAAATGTAAATGGTTTCTATTTATTTCTGCATTACTGTATTGTATTTCATAATTATGTGGCTTGATCTCTGTCAGTTTGCTTTCCCAGGACTGTAATCCGTAGACATTTCTGTTGATGGAGGGAGATCTGAGTGATGTGGTTCAGTCAGGGGCCTTAAACAGCACCCAGACTCATATTGGACCGATACGTTATAAAAATAGTATTCAACTGCCTGTCTGTGTAAACACACTGAGGAGGATATTACCTCCTTTACATCATCTGTTTTGTGGTGCTCGATTACAGTGCGGATGTTTATATGATTCAGCTAGTTAGATTCTTAAAATATGAATGTATAAATTTATTAATTTACATATTTTGTTCAAAGCGACTTATAGTAGCACTTCGGGCTAAATGCCTTGTTCAAGGGAACAACGTCAGACTATGATGTTGGTGGCGTTTGGATTCAAAACATGAATCTACTGGCGTCCGGTTTGGATTATGGCATCACTTATGTTAATTCAAAAAATCCAACGAGAAAGAAAAATCCATATTCTAATTTATCATTTCTGCATTTAATACGAAGATTTGTTGTTAGGTCTTGGCAACATTTTATTCCCCCTAAAACGGTGTTGAGAATTGCTACGATGGATGTTTTTTGTTCATTTCTCTTCTGAGAATATTTTTGTCTTGTCATATTTCTTTCTCGGCTGATGTGCTGACACCATTCAGTGCAATTTAGGCCTGTAGGGGCCTTTAAATGTCAGTGATCCACAGTGGTGGTGCCGAGATGGAATAGAGGTGCATGTGGCTCACGGGGACAAACGCTTTTCCTTTTGGAACAGACTCTCCAGTTCAACCCATCCGCACCCCAACAGCCCCCTGCAACATCACCCAGTCCCACTATTGAATTGAATGCTCCACAGATTACTCAATTATTTCTATATACCAGCCCTCCATGGCAGACTAAAGGCCCATTATTGGAGTGACTGAAACCATAGGAACTTATTAAATGTGTGACCTTTTAAAGCCTTTTGCCGTGATGGATCTCAGGTGAGAATTTGCCGTAATCAATTTTTATCTGAAGGCTAGATGCTTGCTCACTGCGCTCTGCTCGGCCGTGTCTAAAACATTCACTTCGCGAGAAAGAAATAGGGAAGGAAGAGAGTGCCCCCAAGACTGCTGCTGGAGATGGAGAGGATTATATCGCACCCCAAAAGCCTTTGTGTCCTTTCCTCACAAATTAAAGAGACTTTCAAATGAAGGGCTGGGGGACGTGCCGGAGAATCGTTCCTAATCAAGGTAGGAACAGTACAAAGAGTGAGCCCGTCCCCGCCCGAAGGTTCACATCAAAAGGTGCATCTCACTTTGTGTGCTATTTAATCAGTTAAAACACAGATGGCAGGCCGCGGCAATTAATTAATCATGTATGAGGCATCCAGTACCTGCGAGGAAAAACTATGTCAACGCGGATTCCATTGTAACTGCTCGCCGCCAAACGATTCGCTGAATATGAACTGCTAGATCCTGTGGAGAGTCCCCGGACATAACTGCGTTTATAAAGTTTAATCTGTCGGGCCGTAAGCGCTGCGTTGGGCGGCTTGGCTTCATTCATCTCATGTTGGTGCCTGACTGACAGCTCCTTCGCTTATTCTGTACTCCTACAACAAAAACAGATGCTTACGGTGGCATTATGAGTTAAGAGTTGTTGTGCTTTTAGTTGTATACCTGGGGGTATATAAGCGGTGAGATATAGCTTTACACAAATGAAAGGCACATCTGCTTCAAAGTGAAATTACTTCATAATTGGCTTTTAAGTTTCACTGACAGCGAAAACATCAGCGCTACCTGTCAACATAATTCGGCGTCGTGAGTGTGTGAGAGCTTTTTAAGTAACCAGCCTCTTACGGGCGTTGAGCGAGGCCTTCCAAATTTAAGCTTCAGCCGTGTCAAAAATGCACATTGGAGCTGGTATTGACCTTGTTTTCCTCACACACACACTTTGGGACATAGACAACGCACTGTGTGTAGATGTGGGGGAAAAGCCAGTGAGAAACGACCGCATCGTTTCTTATATCCTTCCTAAGTTATTCACATCATTTTATTCACATAATATTGGCTTACAGATCCATCCCAGACTCTCCGTACCAAACTGTCATCTCTCTAACGATTGCATTCTCCGCCCTCCTCATTCTCCGTGTGAACGTGGCAGGCCCAGTGGACCAAACTCTCTCAGGCCCACAGTAGGTGCAGTCCTGGCTATTGCTCTGTCGTGTTGGTTTGGCTGAGTATGCAGCTTGTGCGGCCCAGGTAATCGCACAACTTTGGAAAGTCTTGTCACCTTGTAAACGTAATTACATTTCCAGTAAAGCTGCGTGATGCATGTTTAAAGGATTATAAAGGAGTGTGGTGACTGGGTGTGGGCAGGGGGCCCGGGCAGGAGGCTGCGGTGTTAAACATGCATCTGTTAGAGTTTTTTATGTGTGTGTGGGGGGGCAGTAAGGCACCTGGCCAGTCCCTATGTAGCGTATTTGTGTGCATGCAGAAAACACGTACAGCCACCGTCTGGTTTATTTTACGAATATAGTATTTCCTCTCATGTGTTTTTTCTCATCTCTGTCAGCTGTTATTGTTAGGGACTGTTAGAGGCTAGGTGCGTGTGGTGTGGTCATGTGATCGTGTGGTCACATGATCGTGTCATCTGTGCGGTCAGGCCCCCTCTCTCTGTCCTCTGTCTGATCAGAAGACTCAAGCCTGCAGATGGCGCTGTTTTAAAATGCTTGGCTGCACTTAGTCGTTTTTCTTGTCATACAAACCAATTACTGACATCATTTCATTTATACGTCATCAAAATATCCAGCTTGTCTATGAGGTTCTAAAGACAAGGATGTCGACCGCAGTCCTTTCTGATGACCAGGGGCCAGGGATTTCAGTGGCCTAGTGAACGCGTTTGTACTGATCTAACTGTTGTAGACTCTTGTAGTAACACTAGAATGAACAGGGTGAGCAATAATTTACATGTTAGATGCTCATACAATGCTTTCTAATCTTTATTCTGTGTTGTCATCCTCTCCAACTCATTCCTATGGCCTAGATCCTCACAGACATTATTTCTCAGCGCAACTAAATACGAACCATCAGACAATTGAAAACCCTAAAGACTTGTGCTCTTTGCGGAACAAGTGCTGCTAACGCTTTGTGACTCACGACACTCTAATATAACCGAGTACGTCATTTGTGCATTAGTTAAGTACAGCTGTGCTCAGTCGGTCATCTGCAACCAGCACGCAATTACTGGCCTGTCTTTCCCCCAGTCCCTGGACTGTGTACCCTGTGTAAGGGCAGGGGGAGACTGCGTCAAAACAGAGACACAACCAACAATAACACGCACTCTGTCTGGATCCATTCTTTATACTCAACCAGGTGAGATGCCCTTCATCATCCCCCCCCTCTCTTTCTTTACATGAAAAGAAAATTGCAAAATGTAATGAAATCCAATTTTATATTTCTATCTGAGAATCACAATAAACACAGAAGAAGCAGTAAATAAGCTTTTCAAAAAGCTGATTACTGAATCCATTTATTGCCAAGTCCAGAGCCGTGGCAGAGCAGAGAAGTGTCCGGGGAGTCGAGGTGGGGGTTGGTGGGGGGGTTTACACATTCCAAATATTTTCTCCCTCAAGCTTTTTGCCTGGCAGATGATTGGCTGTTTTGTGGGGAGCCAATCTGATCAACTTATTTTACCACATAATACCCTGTCTCCCAGAGAGGACGGTTAAAAGGGATTTTGATTGAGGTCGTCCATGCATCCATTAGTGGCGTAAATTAAGTGGAATTCAAGGCTCCTCCGTTACCAAGGTCTATTTTCATTGTGCAGATCTGTTTTCCGCAGTAGACCTGCACCTCAAGGCTGATTACACTAATGACATTCCTCTAACCAGAATAGTGCAGATGTTGCCGATTGGAGTGAACTGGCACTAAGGATTGGTTCTGTATGAAAATACAGAATATCTGGACGGGCCCCGATCATTTTTTTTTTTTATCCGGACGTCATCACATCATAGGGATGTCCTAGAGCAAGACCTGTGGCTATTGGGTTATTTTTTTCTGGTTTGGTAGAGAGGACGGGGCAAACCGAAGGGTTTCGACTAGTTGTTGCTCATGTTCGATCCACTCCCATATTTGTTCCCAATATTGGTTACTGACACATTATCACATTGAACATTTGACAAATGTTAATACCTAGGTCACTTTATTGGCTGCAAAACAAGATTCTTTTGTGTCCTTAACCTACTGTACCAGAAATACACGACTGCAAGTAAGAAAACACAGTCACGTTTACTAGCTTACATCAGCTACTGGACATTAGCTACAGTCGTTACAGGTTTCTTCTTGTGTCTTTACTGGCTGATGCCCAAAACAGGGGTGACAACATACCTTGTTGTTTATTTTTTGTACATTTATAAATCGCAGTACGCATGTCCCTGTCAGGAGGGTATACAAGCTATAGAAGAAGAGTAAACTAATGGGCAAATTGCATTTTAAGTGCTCCATATCACACTTAATTGATCCATCGGTCTATCGCCTCATTCTACTGCCGACAACATTGTTGATCAATATTGCCAGCAAAAATAGTCCAGTACAATAATGACTTTCATATGTTTTTATTCACATCTGCATACCTCTGTCCGTACTGGTCCTGCAGGGGGCGCTGGAGAACGAACGCTTATCAAATGAGAAGTAGTAAGAGTCTGCCAGTGGGTAGGAAAATAAATTCAGTCATTCAGTAATGCCATAGGAGCCTAAGCAATGTGAAGATTATTCACAGTTCTATAATGCGGAGGAGAGGAACCAGGCGCTTGTCTTATTGTAAAGGTCTGTAGATTTCACTGCTGGTGCAGCAGCTTAGAGGATACATTTCAAAGCAGCAAATAAAAATTGGCTAAACTTCCAAAATTAGCACTTCAAAGTCAAACATGATTTGCAGCGAGGGAAAGGGTGGAGGCAATTGTGTGTTTGCGCCTGTGTATGAGTGTGTATGTGTGAGTGTGTATCTGTGAGTGTGAGTGTGAGTGTGAGTGTGAGTGTGAGTGTGAGTGTACATGTGTACATGTGTACATGTGTACGTGTGTGTGTGTGTACATATGTGAGTCTGTGTGTATATATGTGAGTGTGTATGTGCGTAAGTATGTGTGTGCGTGTTGCCGGGTTCATATACAGAACTCTTCATGTAGACCCTAAAACCAATTTCTAGGCAAATTGGTTTCATTTAAGAATAAGATCACAGGTAAAGTAAACCTCTCTATCAGGGCGAGATATGGATACAGATGCATAAACTCGCTGTGAATTTATGCATCTGTGGACATTGATTTCCTTCTTTAATGCATTTCTTAGCACTGGATGTTTGTAGGTAGAACATGGATAATGTTTGCCAATGGTCCTGTAGCTTTAATATGCATTCCTACAGCACATATAAAGATATAACGGTTTATACATAAGGTTTATTATTTATATATCCCTGGATATTAGTTTAGAACGTTCATAAAAAAGGCTACAAAAAATTGACACTTACATGGATTTTCATATATGTATAAATATCTGTGTCTTATTTGGGTGCAACATCCTTCAAAGGCTATACTCTCTATGAGCTAGATGCTTCAGAATCTTCAGTGAGACTGAAACAGGCCTCGATACAATGACACAATGACACACTTAGTGGCACTTTAATGCATTAGATGTAGCTCTCTGTTTTCGTGTGTCACATTTGCTCAGACATCTCTGCTGAGGGATCATAATAGTGGTGACGTCACTGACAGGCAATTTGGTAAACATAGCCAGGGAGGCCTGAAGATTGAGCTACAGACTGACAAAGGCTTCCACTTGGACGAGCATATTACACTGGTACATGGATAGACAAGCATAGTGTGACTAAGGATCTATCGACAAATGTTTTATACATATATGTGTGTATATATATATATATATATATATATATATATATATATATGTGTGTGTGTGTGTGTGTGTGTGTGTGTGTGTGTATATATATATATATGTGTGTATGTACATACACTGGATATGCTGGAGTGGAGGGCCTTTCTCCATCACCCCCATGTGTGCAGCACATGACACATGACCAGCTAATTAAGCAGATGCCAGGATGCCGTAATCAGGAACACATTGGAGGCTGGAGAATTCACTGACTAACTTGAATCACTACTGCTCAACATTTGGTGCTTAAGAACTTCTTCACCAACAGAGTCAGATTGGAATGAAGACCTTCATTGTGTGTGTGTGTGTGTGTGTGTGTGCGTGCGTGTGTGTGTGTGTACATGTGTGTGTGTGTGTGTGTATATGTGTGTGTGTGTGTGTGTGTAATAATGTGTATGTTTGTGTGTATGTGTGTTCTTGTATGTGTGTGTGTACATGTGTGTGTGTGTAAATGTGTTCTTGTATGTGTGTGTGTGTGTGTGTGTGTGTGTGTGTATGTGTTCTTGTGTGTGTGTGTGTGTGTGTGTGTATATGTGTGTGTGTGTGTGTGTGTGCGTTTGCGCACAGCTGGGACACTGTGTTTCCTGGTGAGGTCTTTTCCTCATTATTTCTTCCGGAAAATGAGCAATCAGCCGTCTAGCACAGAGCCTGATTATCGCCGTCTGTAAATCAATCCAGGAGCTACAATTTAAAGGTGCTCTTATGTGGCGTAAAAGGTGTCTCTCGCTAATCCTTTATTTGCACACACACACGCCGGTGAGTCAGAATTCATTATGAATTTCTAATTAATGCCCATTGCACACTTGACTTATTAGTTAGCAAATGATGGAGCTTGTAGGCTTCCTGTTGTAATAAAGCACTCCCGAATGCTTCACACCATGCCCAGAATCCAGGGCGCAGCCTCATAAGCCGGGGGGAACTGAAGACAGGTCGTGCTGAATAGGGGTTGTGTGCATCCTGCGTAAACCGGAGAGGTCCGTTTACACGTGTGCCCAACGTGCAGCTGTGAACGCCTCAGCGACGCAGGTGAGGGGGAAACGTTAGACGTTTATGATGATTTGACAATTGTTCCATGTCTTTCCCATAACCTTGACAGACAGTCCCAGTCACATGTCGGCTAGCCCACGGTCAACCACCCGCACGCGTATAACACAGAGGACTGTGTGTGCAGCTGTGAAAACCTCTAGCCATGTTAACTGCTGCTATTAAAGCCTTGCTTTCTTTATTATGATTACGCTGATTGCCTAGTTTGGGTTTTGCTCTGAACACACACAGCCCAGATCTTTGCCCTGTGAATCAGTTTGAAAAGTGGTCTTAGTTTTGGATTATGTTTCGTTCGAGCAGAGGTCCCTCCACTTCATTTCTGTGAGGAGAATGTGCGAGGGTTTTATATCGACTGTACGCATTGTGTGGCCGCTTAGTCTATGTGTTGTGGTGGGAAAAAAGAGCGCTATAGAATGTTCCGGACTTAATAAGTCCCACTAAGGACACGAGTGGTGTTCGTCTGAGCTGAGAGCACTGACAATACAACCAAAACATGTGATGTCATTATGGCACAGTTACCCAAGGCAAGTGCTTTACTGTGGGCTATGAACGACACTCAAATGGAAGAAAAACGTATCCATGCTTTTAACCGTCCAATTAAAATGCAGGTATACAAAATGTGCAAAATTAAAAGCAAACCATTCACAGAAAACCGCCAAATAATTTGTATACATTTATTTATTTGTGCACTTTTATGTTTGAAGAAGTGGTCAAAACTTTTTCGAGAAACTTAGAAGAGTTTGTTTTATATATTTTTGTTACCTACAGTGTGGCTTAAGTGAAATTCAAGACCCCAACTGGTTTGCCCGAGATGAAGAAAGCTAATTGCTTTAAATGGCAGAAACTCTACAAAGCATGTCTCCTGTGGCTCTGAGCCATAGAAACGAGAATTACCACCTACCGATGAAAATCAAAAGTAGTGCGACAAAGGCTTGTGTCACCTAAGTAGCATTCCCTTAATTGCAACTCCTTTGTACATAAAAGCCATTCAGATCAGTGGAATATGTGTCGCTCCATTTTAAAACTCCATATGTTCAGGTTTTAGTTTCACTCAAATCTCTCTCAAATGTTGTCCTTATTAGTGAGGAGAAATATCAGAACCTTATAGACGTTAACATTTTCGGGTAACTTTATTTTTAAGTATTAAGTAATAAATGTGTTAAAAAATGCTGTATATTCTGCTAATGACACACACACATTTACACACACAATGTGCCAGTGTAAAAAAATGTAACACATTTTTATATAAAATCCAGCATTAGGTTTTTATCCTTCTCCTATCCGACAAATAGTGACAGTGCCAACTGAAATTGATTATTGCATCTCCATAACTAGTTGGAATAAACTAAACTGCAATGTGCATTTATCATCTATCTAATTTGTTATTTGCTGGTTCAATTCATTTCCAATCCAATTCACACTCCTAATCAGATGGCAATTAGCGAGGCATGAATCCGTGGGAAGAGACTCCCCATCTCTGTGTTCTCATCCAAACGCGGCTTCTTTTATGACACCTGCACGCTCAGCATCACAACACAGTCTAGAGAAGTCATGGTTTTATTCCAAATAAAATCGGATTTAGTTTATTTCAAACAGCATTTCTAATTCCATCAGCACTCTTTGCAAAATGTAATAAAAATTGCTTTTGTTCAATTCAAAAATAGTCCCCCCCCTTTCTGCAAGGCTTTTTACAGCTCTGTGGTACTGGAGAGAGGATAATTACATATATCAACACATGGGCCAAACTCCTCAAACAACTTTGGTTTTGGTAGAGGGACAAAAAAACTCACTATGAACATTTAAGAATCTTTAATTCACACTAGTAATAAAATTTCATTACATTTCATAAAATAAATGTTCCAGTTTATATATACAGAGAAAACGGACTGTACATACCCTCCAAGGAACCGTTCCCGAAAGGGGTGAAGAAGAAACGAACCCAAAACAAACATCACAAAAACATACAAGCAATACAGTGCTCAGCTAAGCAGGCACAACTGTACATCAAAACTTGTAACTGCTCAGTGTTGGGGCGGGGGAGGGGCCAATGGTAGTACATTTACAATATAGTCCTTATAGGGACCAATAAAGGGGTATTTAAAAAGTATTGCAGGCAAGCAGACAGACGCTCCTCCTTCCCGGTGCAGCAGAACATCCATGGCATCGTGTGTGTGAGTGCGCTGGGCCGAGGGGACCTGGTCGCCGCCACCGGACCCGGCTATTGAACCTGGGTCTCAAAGCTGCCGTTTAGCTGGCCTTCCTCATAGTCCATCTGACACAGAATCATGTTGTTCTTTAGGAAAAACTTGTCCCCCACGCAAAACCTGTGCGAGCGGAAAAAAAAACACACAACGACACACAAAAGCAAGTCAGTACCGGAGAGGACAGAGACAGAGGCGATTAGTGGCTAACGACATACGACTTATTGGTGTTGCAGGGATGATAATGATGACAGGGAGAACAATGTGCTTGATTGAGATCAGCTGTTAATGGCGATGACACTAGGATTTGATTGGACCCGTTTGGCACCGGCGCCTGTTTGCTTGTGTACGACACCGGCCGGCGCCATTGTTCTTTGTGTAATTCAAAGGCCCCTCTGATGGTCACTGTAAAGGTATGGCTTCAAATAGATGCAGATGAAAAACCTTTTATTTCAAAGCGTCAGGACATGAGGACTGGCATCCAATGAAAGCACAGCCCCCCCCCACTCCCCCACCACCACCACCCACCCCATCCCAGGCCTGGCAAACAAGAAAAGCGCCACAACGGTTTCCAAGGAAACCGTGCCACACAGCAAGCGTGCCATACCCCCCAGTTTAGGTTCCAACGTGAACAAAATGTGTCTCCCTAGATTTCAAGTAAATTGCGGCAGCAAAAGCACACCCAAGTAGGCCCAGTGATATCCGTTCACATGGTTGCCATTGCTTGATTGACTGATTTGAAACAAACACATACAGCTCAATGAAAATACTATGGGTGAAGAATCAGAGCAGCAGTGGGGGGGCAGGGCTGTTTATCAGGCTGGGCTGCAGTGGTGAGCTGGGCTGGCTGATGGCTGGCACAGGGAACACGGCTGTGGCATCAGTGAGCCAGTGAAACCTGCCCGGTGTGTGACCTGAGCGGAGCCAGCATTCCCATACCGCCGCCAGGTGCTCACCACGGCTAGTCTCATCCCTGTTGTGGATGGTTAAAGCTGATCCTGGGCTGTATGGGTGACCAAACCCCATGTTAAGCAGTGGTCTCTGCACTGCACAGTGGTAGTTACGGGGTTGTTGCATTATATAGTGAGAGGAGTATGTGTGAATGCCATAGAACTCATAGGTGAAAAGGCTGTCGGGCGCAAGGTCAGTATGACTACGTTTTGGCATTTGTGGTTCGTAAAAGTCTCGGTTTAACATTCCTCTACTGAACAGACGCATGTGAATAATGCCTCAAAGTCTAGTTCTGAATTGCTTGATGTCTTTGCTTGATATGCTTTACAATCTAGATGACACAGTCTGACTTATTTGATGTCCCTCTGGGACAACCACATTATAATTATAGTCAGTGCATTTTTTATCAATAAAGAACTCCTCAACCAGACTGAATGCATCTGGAAGCCAGTGGTTTGTGTGTGTGTGAAGTAGCAGGGCGACTTGGGAAAACTTGACCTAGTGAGGTCTGTTGTACAATATAGATCCAAGTGTTCTCCTGGATCTATATTGTTAAAGTGCACAGGCCGATTATGCGTGTATCAAGGTTATTTTCCTGTTAAGCCCTAAAATAGAAAAATCTAGAACACACCCCTTACCCAGTCATTTATCAGCTACAATCCAGTTCAGTCCAGTCAACAAATAAAATAATACAGGACTATTGCTTATGCAATGCTAAACATTGTCAAGGCAGACACAACCCCTGTTTGGACGGATGCAAAATCTGAATTTTGGGGTCTGTAATAACTGTTTTTTAACCGTATTTATCAAAATGGTTTTTCATACATTTCAGCCTCTGAATAAATATTACAATAGGAAACTATTGTTAAAATGTTCTTTGATAAGTAAAGAACGTTGCTTTTAAAGGGATCAAACATTTAACGTCACTTCTGGAAAAGCTAAAGGAGCATTTATCAAATGTTATCTACCCGTTTTCACCATTAAGACAGAATTAAATATATTTATAAATAATTAATTGTGCAGATGTGTTGTTGACTTGAAAGACACAGCCTCGCTCTGCTCATTCTATTGTTCGTATCATTCTATTGTTTCCTATCAGTAGTGCCTCGCAATTAACGCTTTTGTTTCATTTTAAAATGTGTCATATTCATATTCTTCAAAACAATATATTTTCACATTATATTCTGTATGAAATATATTAGATAAAATATTTTAAACACATTTTATTCCTGCACATACATATATTTGGAAGAGTGTTATCAATATAAAGACGAACAGCACCATTTAGCATTTGTTTCACAGCTTCAGAAAAAAATGAAACTAAAAACAAGTAGGTGTCAAATGTTTTGTGTGTAACAATGAACAAAAATATAACTTGGTATTTACCTTATGATGAGGCAATTTTCATTACATGCAGTAAAAGAGCCTGGCGACAAACGTAGCTACTCTAAGACTGCTCCAATTGATTTTGGTTTTCTGAATGTCACATTCATCTCTGGGTTGCTCTGCGTGTGGAGCCACATCCCTTGCCTTTCTCCGCTCGAGCCTGTTGGCCTCTTCCCAAACCCACAGTTAGAGAGCTAGGGTATTGTTCACAGCAAACAGTGTGTCATACTGTCCTGATTGATAGAGAGATGCATCCTGGGAGATTAGATGACCCTACGTCTATAATTTAGAAGATAAAAACTAAATGATAATGGTTGATGAGAATGGAGCCCATTTGCAAGAAGCATCTATGTTACGGAGTTTAATGACAGAGTTGAATTTTTAGGGGCACAAAAATAACCCAAATGTACCACCAAAACACCCCAAGGTAGTGCCTTGACAAGTATCAACCAATTCTGTTTTCTTGACAGAATTAGAAACGGTACATTATAATGTCTTTCAGCTTTAATATATAATTTTAAAGCAGTGACAATCAAAATAAATTGGTTTTAAGTTAGAAATCATTTGTTTAGAAAAATACACATAAAACGGGTTGAAAAAAAAACATTTTTAATCCAATACAACCATTTATGGTAGATGCAGCTTCATCTCTATGTTGAAGTGATTAAAGCCTATTCTTCTTGGCAAGTTTGCTCTAGGTTGTTCTGATCTGTTGGGCGATCCTCTAATACACGACAGATGTATGCATGGCTGTAGGCATGATTAACAGGTGATATGGTTGCCACGCCTGACAAAGGTCTTCGACCGACATGATGCATTTTTTCGAATGAATTCAAACACCTGAAAGTGACACCAGTGTGAGGCAATATCTTTTTTTCCTCATAGTTGGCTGGTTTAACATTACTCCTGCCACTGAAATCTGTAGGTTGGTTTACGTGGCTTCTACCAAGTCTCCTTTCTTGGCAGTGCCTGGGTTGTGTCTGGGTGGTGTGGTGCAGTGTCTATATCCTGATTGGTGCGCCAGCTATGCTAACTGAAATATCCAAACACTTGGATATTATTTAGTAACATCATTCTAATCAGTGTATTTATTATCCGCTCTCCATCATACCACTAATTGGTCCACCAGCCTGACCAATGATTCTTTAGAAGTCAGGTTCTATCCAGGAAATGTGACAGCAAATGTAATGAGTAAAAGGTGGAGCACAATGGTAAGATAAAACACTGCGTCAAGTCTCAAAAAAAATAATTGGTTTGCGGTTTTAATACTTTTGGTAGGGTCGTTTAGTAATACATTTTGCCAGGGTATATTGCTTTTGCCGAAATAAAAAAGAAGCTTTCTCAAGTGAATTATATATTTCTGTCGAGGGAAGTAAATTGACAGGGCAGTGTAGTGAGTTAAAAAATATAATCCGTAAAAACAAAACGTTATGATCGCTAAGCAATGCTGATTCCAAGTGGAATTCTGGCGGTGGGGCATGCTGGGATATATTTTGTTATTCCTTCTCTAGACTCCCTTTTGGTCTTTCAAGGACAAGATTACCAAAATTAACTCATCACTGATTCATCAACCTCTTTAACGACCATTCCCTCAAGTTAACCTCACAACCCCCAACCCCCTCCTGAAACCAGGCTCACCGTTTCTTTATTTGTCCTTGACCACCCACGTTTGCACTGCTCAAGAAAAGTGTTTTCACACTACGTTTTATTTCTGATGGACAAGACTTGTTGCCAGATTTGCATCAGGGAAATATTTTTTATAATGAAAAACGCCAATAGTCTTACGTCACCTCCTGAGAATAATGTAAGACCAATGTTGAGAAACTTTCCTGGCTTTACTCCTACTCAATGACACTCAAATCTAAAGCAGCACTAGAGGCACCTATAACCCTATTGAATTCTGCCTCACCAAAATAAGAAATAAAAAACCTGAATGCAACAAAACCTCATTGAGCTCCACAATGACAAGTGCCCCGCATCATAAGCAGCAAATCCACTGTCATTAATGGCACCTCCCTCCCTCCATGCACACATCTTTGGCCTCATTCTGGACGCCACCCCAGTTCCTTTCACCACCAGATAAGTCAAATCCCCATTATTCCACCTCGGCACATTCCTTAAGTCGGCTTCTCCCTGTCCCATCCTGGTGCCCAATCCCTCAATCATGCATTCATCTCTACTAGCTAACCCTTTCTACCCATATATTACAGTATTTCTTACACGTGACATGACATCATCTAGTCAAACAAAATACTTACTACAATATAGGACGTATCTATTTAAAAATGTCTAGTGTATGACATTTTCAAAACAATGTTATTGAACCTCATTAGATGCTCTAATAAAACCGTTTAACAGAACGGTGTTCCTTTAAGCAAATGTGTTTCAGTATGTGAGTGTGAATTCTTCATTGTAGGATGTTTCAAAAGTACAACATCCTAGCAAGCATTCCACTACTGTATGGAAAATAATAATACATTGACATTTTTGACAGTTTTCTTGTAAAAGGCATGCAGCCTCCATCAGTAATTGTGTCTGGATTCAGATTTTTCATTTCACAATAAAGGCTCCAATAGTAATGGCGTCAGTTTGGTGTCAACAAGCAACATACTGGAGAGACATTTTCTTTATTACTATTTTCTTACATTTAGTTATAAACTACATTAGAAGAAACGCCTGCTGATCATCCAAATATGACCACTTCTCATGCATACAATATATTTTTCATTTTTTTCGTCACTCTGAAACACATCTGTCATACCTCAAGAGGCGGTTTTTCCACAAATGGCTAACTACTGTTAGCGCTAATGGCCATTGCAGAATGGCAATATTCTACATTTGAAAAAATGCAATCTTACGGCACAGTTGTGATCTCTCCCTGCTTACCTCTGGTTACAAAGCTGACAGGCGAAACAGTCCAAATGGTAAACATTATCTCTGGCTCTCATCACCATTTCAAAGGCTGGGATCAGTTTACTGCATGCAGCGCAGTTCCCCGTTGTACCAAAGAGCCTGAGTGACAGAGAAAAAGGAGGAGAGAGAGAGAATACACACATTAACAGATTCTCCTTAGCTTTCATGGAACACAGGAGCCGACACAATGTAGACTAAAGAAACAAACGCGGAAGCCACCGAAAAACCAAACGAAAACCTGAGAAATGTCTAATTTAACACACAAAGCAATTTTGGCGCACACTTTTATTTTTTTGTTCATTAGGGGTTACAGACATACATGATAATTCGTAGCTAATGATCTAATTAAAAAGATCACATGGTTCTAATCCCTCCCTTCAAAGATTTTCTCCAAGCGCATTGCGAAAGCATAGAAAACAGGTCTGTGGCAACCAAAGTTTTCTTCTTTTAGAAATAAAGTCCGTAATGAGACTTGCGCCAACCAAAGCCAGATGGATTTTACACAAGAGGCTAAATTCTATAATGTAGTCAAAAGTTCAAAAGATTCCTGTAGCAAGGATACTGTGTCTCTATACACCTCTTCTCTATCTCTCCTATTCAGAGTGCCTCCGAGGACAACAGTATGTAACCTTGGAGAGGTGACTAGATGGTCGGCACTGCAATGAACAGATGCCCAATCTACCCTTCATTGTATTGTTTGTTTTAGTTGACCCGTGGATGGTTCTCAACAGTTTGCCAACATATTGTAACATTGAATTGTGTGAAAAAGCGAACACATCGCCCTCTTGAAATTGTATCTGCATTTTTTTGTTGACATTTGGATATCTGAAAGGCCATTCAACAAGCCTCTGTTTCGTTCATCTGTTCCAGTTCAGTTTCAACTTTTTGACAGTGTCCTCACATTCCCCTGAAGACGACAAGTACAACATGAACAATAACGAAAGGTTTGCCAGGACCTATTGGGTTTGGCCGGCGTTGGTTTTGCCAAACGTGGTGTCGGGCATTTTGAACTTGACTCCTCTGTCCAGATTACTCTAGTAGTGTTGTTCATTACCCAGATGACGACTGGCAAACATCAGTCATGATTTATGCTTTATGCAGAGCAGAGGGATCTTCCCTCCCCATTAGGCCAAGTTTGCACAGCCTCTTTTAGACTAAAGACACATGCAGTTGGACATTGATTGTGGCAAGAGCCTTGTAGATCCCTGGACGTCACCCAAGAGTTCAGCATCGTTCGGCAAACTCTTTTGTGTTGAATTTGGTGGGATGACCTACTCCATGTTAATCAACAGGGGTCAGGAAATGTCTCCATTTGTCAGAGAGAAATGTCTCCACTAGCCAGAGAGAGGGCTTACAAAGCCATTCCCTGAGTAATTCTAATTAGCATTAATGTTGTTTCTTCTGATGGCCTTGAATCGGTTTAAAACACGTTACAGTTGTATTTTACGATGGACTCAATTTGTTTTTTCCCCTCACAGCTTTTGCTCAATACTTTTCATCGACGCTCCCCATCAACCTGATGGAGCTTGAGAGGTCCTACAAAGAAGAATGAGAGAAACTGTCCAAAAGTAGGTGTGCCAAGCTTATAGCATCATACTCAAAACTGTAATTGCTGCTGTAGGCTGTGAAGGCTGAGGCTGTAATTGCTGCCAAAGATGCTTCAACAAAGTATTGTGCAAAGGCTGTGAATACTTATGCACATTAATACATTTTTCACAAATCTATTATAAATTTTACACAAACCTTTTTCACTTTGTCGTTATGGGGTATTGTGTGTAGATTTTGATGGAAAACATTTCTTGAATCCATTTTGCAATAAGGCTGTAAGATAACAAAACATTTGGAAAAAGCGAAGCGCTCGGAACGCTTTCCCGTTGCACCGTCTAATCTGTGCAGAATCTCAATATACTTTAAATGGAATCTCCACTGCAATCCAGATAAGTTGTTTGCCCATGAAACGAGAATAAACTATACTATGAGAAGTATGGACGGGGCTTCAGCGTGGCAGAAACATAAAACACATTCACCTGAGCACCATGTAAACCACCCATCGGATACGTTCATCTCAACAACTCCCAGCGGTGCTCTGAGAAGATAAAGAACCATTCTGCTGTCTTACACACTCCTCATTTAACCAGGAAGGAGGCCGGACTAAAGCCAATTCACCACAAGTCGCCATGAACGACCTGTTACAGTGGAATGCAGCTGGGCGGCCCCGTGTAACCGATGCCCCTCCAAACCCAAACCTCACCGTGCTGATTTGGAGAGGCCTTAGTGGTACTCATGGGCACGGTTAGTATGTCGCAACCAGGTAATGAATACGAGGTGATGCAGCTGCACTGTAATAGACTGTTGTGTCCTGGCACCCCTCATGATCGCCTCGTGGTAAGGCCCCAGCTCTCTCTCCTACAGTAAGGCCCCAGCTCTCTCTCCTACAGTAAGGCCCCAGCTCTCTCTCCTACAGTAAGGCCCCAGCTCTCTCTCCTACAGTAAGGCCCCAGCTCTCTCTCCTACAGTAAGGCCCCAGCTCTCTCTCCTACAGTAAGGCCCCAGCTCTCTCTCTCTCTCCTACAGTAAGGCCCCAGCTCTCTCTCTCTCTCTCTCTCCTACAGTAAGGCCCCAGCTCTCTCTCCTACAGTAAGGCCCCAGCTCTCTCTCTCTCTCCTACAGTAAGGCCCCAGCTCTCTCTCTCTCCTACAGTAAGGCCCCAGCTCTCTCTCCTACAGTAAGGCCCCAGCTCTCTCTCTCTCTCTCTCTCCTACAGTAAGGCCCCAGCTCTCTCTCCTACAGTAAGGCCCCAGCTCTCTCTCCTACAGTAAGGCCCCAGCTCTCTCCTTCTCTCTTTCTCTCCTACAGTAAGGCCCCAGCTCTCTCTCTCTCCTACAGTAAGGCCCCAGCTCTCTCTCTCTCCTACAGTAAGGCCCCAGCTCTCTCTCTCCTACAGTAAGGCCCCAGCCCTCTCTCCTACAGTAAGGCCCCAGCTCTCTCTCTCTCTCTCCTACAGTAAGGCCCCAGCTCTCTCTCTCTCTCCTACAGTAAGACCCCAGCTCTCTCTCTCTCTCTCTCTCCTACAGTAAGGCCCCAGCTCTCTCTCCTACAGTAAGGCCCCAGCTCTCTCCCTCTCTCTCTCTCTCCTACAGTAAGGCCCCAGCTCTCTCTCTCTCCTACAGTAAGGCCCCAGCTCTCTCTCTCCTACAGTAAGGCCCCAGCTCTCTCTCTCCTACAGTAAGGCCCCAGCCCTCTCTCCTACAGTAAGGCCCCAGCTCTCTCTCTCTCTCTCTCTCTCTCTCCTACAGTAAGGCCCCAGCTCTCTCTCTCTCTCCTACAGTAAGGCCCCAGCTCTCTCTCTCTCTCTCTCTCCTACAGTAAGGCCCCAGCTCTCTCTCTCTCCTACAGTAAGGCCCCAGCTCTCTCTCTCCTACAGTAAGGCCCCAGCCCTCTCTCCTACAGTAAGGCCCCAGCTCTCTCTCTCTCTCTCTCCTACAGTAAGGCCCCAGCGCTCTCTCTCTCTCCTACAGTAAGGCCCCAGCTCTCTCTCTCCTACAGTAAGGCCCCAGCCCTCTCTCCTACAGTAAGGCCCCAGCTCTCTCTCTCTCTCTCCTACAGTAAGGCCCCAGCTCTCTCTCTCCTACAGTAAGGCCCCAGCTCTCTCTCTCTCTCTCTCTCCTACAGTAAGGCCCCAGCTCTCTCTCTCCTACAGTAAGGCCCCAGCCCTCTCTCCTACAGTAAGGCCCCAGCTCTCTCTCTCTCTCTCCTACAGTAAGGCCCCAGCTCTCTCTCTCTCTCCTACAGTAAGGCCCCAGCTCTCTCTCTCCTACAGTAAGGCCCCAGCCCTCTCTCCTACAGTAAGGCCCCAGCTCTCTCTCTCTCTCTCCTACAGTAAGGCCCCAGCGCTCTCTCTCCTACAGTAAGGCCCCAGCTCTCTCTCTCCTACAGTAAGGCCCCAGCCCTCTCTCCTACAGTAAGGCCCCAGCTCTCTCTCTCTCTCTCTCCTACAGTAAGGCCCCAGCTCTCTCTCTCTCTCCTACAGTAAGGCCCCAGCTCTCTCTCTCTCTCTCTCTCCTACAGTAAGGCCCCAGCTCTCTCTCTCCTACAGTAAGGCCCCAGCCCTCTCTCCTACAGTAAGGCCCCAGCTCTCTCTCTCTCTCCTACAGTAAGGCCCCAGCTCTCTCTCTCTCTCCTACAGTAAGGCCCCAGCTCTCTCTCTCCTACAGTAAGGCCCCAGCCCTCTCTCCTACAGTAAGGCCCCAGCTCTCTCTCTCTCTCTCCTACAGTAAGGCCCCAGCTCTCTCTCTCTCTCCTACAGTAAGGCCCCAGCTCTCTCTCTCTCTCCTACAGTAAGGCCCCAGCCCTCTCTCCTACAGTAAGGCCCCAGCTCTCTCTCTCTCTCTCCTACAGTAAGGCCCCAGCTCTCTCTCTCTCTCTCTCTCCTACAGTAAGGCCCCAGCTCTCTCTCTCTCTCCTACAGTAAGGCCCCAGCTCTCTCTCTCCTACAGTAAGGCCCCAGCCCTCTCTCCTACAGTAAGGCCCCAGCTCTCTCTCTCTCTCTCTCCTACAGTAAGGCCCCAGCTCTCTCTCTCTCCTACAGTAAGGCCCCAGCCCTCTCTCCTACAGTAAGGCCCCTTCCTCTCCGCTGTACTCCACTCGACTCCTATCCTCTCGGGTATTGCCGTCTAATTAAACCCCAGGTCTGGAGCCTGAATAGATGTTTTCTGTGACACGGGTAGAGCAACCGACAGAGACTAACGAATAGAGGATACAA
Organism: Dallia pectoralis; assembly: GCA_029465975.1. Lineage (NCBI taxonomy): Eukaryota > Metazoa > Chordata > Actinopteri > Esociformes > Umbridae > Dallia > Dallia pectoralis. The sequence continues at coordinate 13,202,089 of CM055749.1, read as the reverse complement.
ACCTTTGCCTGCTTTCTCTGTCTGAGCCTACAACTGTGCTTAACATACTGACAGAGTGGCAATTTGCTGTTGCTTGCCTGATCCCCACTTGCAAAGCTGTAGAGCTGTCCCCTTTGTCCTCCTGCAGAATGTATAAGTCTAATTTGAAGATTTTGAATTACAGATAAACACAGGGAGGGCGCTCGGGGAAAAAAAGAAATGTAAATCTTTCTGGGGCCGTGCAGGCAGTGGATGGAGCTTCATTTGCTTTCAGGAGATCTATGCCAGTGTCCTTTCTTCTGTTTGTGACCTCAGATTTTTGTCTCCTATCTTAGCATCACTTCCACACGGACATTTTAGGTAATATCTTGTTGAGTAGCTGATCAATGAGATGTCGACTAATATTCCTCCGCTGAAATAGACGGTCAGACGTGTGCAGAATTCCCAATGTGTTGTCCCCGTGCATTCCACCATTTTAAACTAATTCCGTGGAGAGCTAATCGTCTCCTCTTGTTTCTTTCTTTCAATTAAGACCGTGCCAGCCGGATGAGAAGAGATCCTTAATTAGATGCAGACACGGTCTTCTGACCTGTGATCTCAAAGCACAACCACTTTCCAATGAAAGACATTACGTTTTGGTTTACGAGTTTAAATCTGAATGTATTACAATGGGATTTTCTAATTTGCAACCATAAGAAACAGGAATAAAATGTGATAATTATAGGTGTACAACAACTGTATGTGGAGCACCTGCAAACGAACGCATTCTGATCAAACCAAAATCTCACTTCATTAAATACGTTTTTTTATGGAAAACATTTATATTGTAATTTAAAACCAGTGAACGTCTTGCCTATTCCTAATAATTGACTTAATTGTTAGCATGCGTAACGTTTTTAACCCTTAGGCAGTCCAGGAACCAGCAAGCTAATTAAGTCGAGTCAAGCTCAATTCCTGGTTGGATGTGCTGAGTGAAACGAACCAGAATGCCTGCCACCCGTTAATATAGATCGTTCTTAATGCCTAGCTATAATTCTACCCAGAATGCTTGTAGTAAAATGCTGCTTTTATCAGCACTTCAAGTCTTAATACATTGTGTATACAGGGCCACGTCTGTCTCTAAATGTGTTTGCACTGGACTGTTATCGTACTGTCCGCTGTGAAGATGGTGGCGTCAATATATTCAGTGTTCATGTGTCATGTGAGCGTCATGGTGACGCAGCTCTGGTCCAATGGGAGGTGTCAGAAATATGAAGCCATTTGGGATTTAACTCCCTATACGGGACTGCTTCAGACAGGCACGGGACACCAGGTAAGAGAAATTAACTAACAAGTAAAAACAATATGTATTTCGGCTCGCCGGAACCAAACATGTAAAGGATCTGTCGCATGAGGACTACAGAAACCTGGTCATTAAACCACCCTGCTGATATTCCAGGTCTAACCCAGTTAGTTAACATACATTAAGGTCAAGATCAATGAATGTCTTTATGATAACAATTGGGCTAATTATGTAGACTAATGAATTCACACATTAACAGCCTCTCGTTGCAATAATTCTGTAGTATCTCAGGCGGTTCCATTCTCCTTGATGTTTCAAAGAGCAAAAGTCAACATCATCACAAGTGACATAAAAACGACATGAACAAGAAGATGTGAGGCTGTTCACTCAAGTGTAATATGGCTGCAGAATCTCCTGGACAGTTCACGTAAGATTATATTGCACCTTACTAGACACTTCAGCCAATCAACGTTTGAAGTCGTCAGTCATCAGATATGGCCACTCTTAATTAGAGTCTTCAGTAGTTTATATCAGCGTCAGCGGATTAGACAGTTACAAAAACCCATCTGGTAGGTAACCTACAAATTGTGAGACACAATGACATGATTTAAGGATGAATAATGTATTATGATCAAGTGGAACTAGCCATTAACATGGCGAGGCCATTTAGGACATCCCAGTGAGGATTGTGAAGTACTTTCACATTCTCTAATCTAGAGCAGTGAAATATTCTGTCACGGCACACTGTTCAATCCAAACTATTTTGCATTAGACATACCACCTGTATTGGGTGATTCAAGTGAATCTATGTGGCCATTTAAACAGGTGTTTTTCCTTAAGCTAGAGCTAGTTGGAGATTGCTGCTTTAATAACTTTATACTGTCTGCATACAGACTGGGATCATTTTCCTGTTTCCACTGTTTCAGTGAGATCGGGACTGAGCTCTTCCTGTCTCCACCGTTTCAGTGAGATCGGGACTGAGCTCTTCCTGTCTCCACCGTTTCAGTGAGATCGGGCCTGAGCTCTTCCTGTCTCCAGATCGGGCCTGAGCTCTTCCTGTCGCCAGATCGGGACTGAGCTCTTCCTGTCTCCAGATCAGGCCTGAGCTCTTCCTGTCTCCAGATCAGGCCTGAGCTCTTCCTGTCTCCAGATCGGGCCTGGGCTCTTCCTGTCTCCAGATCGGGCCTGAGCTCTTCCTGTCTCCAGATCGGGCCTGCGCTCTTCCTGTCTCCAGATGGGGCCTGTGCTCTTCCTGTCTCCAGATCAGGCCTGCGCTCTTCCTGTCTCCAGATCAGGCCTGAGCTCTTCCTGTCTCCAGATCAGGCCTGCGCTCTTCCTTTCTCCAGATCGGGCCTGAGCTCTTCCTGTCTCCAGATCGGGCCTGAGCTCTTCCTGTCTCCAGATCGGGCCTGAGCTCTTCCTGTCTCCAGATCGGACCTGAGCTCTTCCTGTCTCCAGATCGGGCCTGAGCTCTTCCTGTCGCCAGATCGGGCCTTTTCTGTCTTCCACGCTGCTCTCTAAGCTTGATGAGTTTCATCGCTCTGTGTATGTTTGGTAGACACCAAATTAATGGATGCAAGGTGTTTTCGACCTTCCCCCGGCCGCTGTGCGTCTGTGAAGGCGTAACCTTAATTTGTAGATCCTAAAACATTGCCTGTAAATGTGACTACTTTGTAAGATGAAGCAGAAGAACCTGTTTAATTTAAGTGTTTTATCTCATCAAGGGTCAGTAAGGGAGAGCCTGGCAACTTGACATACATTGATGCATCCACTGATAAACATCAACCGTTTTATCTTTTTCTATCGCAGTGCTGTTGGTTCTAGCGAGTACCAAACCAAAAAATAATAAATACTGTATTCATCTATTGTTCTCTTATATTAAAGTTTGGCAAAACTCCCAACATGCCAACATACCAATCCAGGGGTTTCCAGCGAACCACATACGTTCAAGTGGATTCATAAATGTATTAGGTCAGATTTTACGATTCTTCTGTCAAGCAAATCTGGTAACGAACATGAAGAGTGAACGTCTGGGTGTTCGGGGGGTCCCAAGATGCTTGTGATTTCCTGAAAGTGAAACACAGACAGAGCAACTCTGATAATTGAAGTGTGCACACTGACTGACTGTCACCACTGAACTTAAGGTCCAGACAGAAGAATTCCACTTAATTAATAAAGGGGTGAACAAACGTGCCCCTCCTCACAGGACAGGGCCACGGCGAGGGAATTACCAGGCCGCATGGAGTCTCCATCATCTCCATTAGAGCTCTGTGCTCTAAAACAGTCTTTTCTCTCGCCACCGCGAGAGGGAAAGTTTTTAATTTGTTCCATAATAGAATTCATCTCGAGCATCTCCAGCCATTAAGTGGCTTTTGTCTCAGGTTGAAGAGCGGACAAGTGGGCTGGATTTCATTAGGCAGTCAGGTCCCGGGAAGAAACACAGAAAGCCCATCTCTCCCTTCCACTCGTTCTTCAACCGTTTCTCTCTCACCCTCACCCACCCGGCACCTCGTTCACTTCCCTCCCTCCTTTCTCGCCGGTCTCGCTTTACTTTAGCGTTTTGCAGATCTGCCTGTCATACCATTTGGGCACATATGGCCAGTGCCAAAGGTACACATTTTAATCAGGGCACTGATGTCCACGATAAGGCCACCACTTTTATAACAGGATGGCAGATGAATCATCTGTATGGGGCCAACAGTATCACATTTAAACATGTCAAAAGCACCACTCTTGGCTAATAAGTTTTGGCTTGTCTGGTAATTTTCCCGGTCTTTTATTACTGGTCAGCACCATCTGCCCTTTCTAAGAGCAGCAGCAGTCTCTCACTACATCTTAACAGCATTAACACTGGTTGGGAGCTGGTGGATGGTAATATCTCCTCTCGGGTGGGACTCGGCCTGCTGGTAAAGACGGGGCGAGGAGGGGAGAGGCCAGGGGCAGCAGAGTCTCTAGGCTGGGCCCAGGAGACCGTCTCTGGGATAAATGGTAGGATCTCATTGGGAAGCCACAGGGAATTGGACTTAATGCCAAGGAAATGATCATGTTTAATTTAGCAAGCAGATGGCAAGGTAGAAGGGGGGGAAATGACTAAGGCTGTCTGAAGTCGTCCCATAACAAAACCCGGCCCGGCTCTGCGGTTACTGAACCCAGGTAGGTACCGTCGGGGCGAGGAAGGCTACCAAATAAAGTAAATAACCAAAAATATAAAGAGCTAACACGAACTAACAAGGCACTGAAAATGTTCTGCACCACTTTCCTAGGCTTCAAATCAGAGCCTGGGGACACTCAGCACATGAAGATAATGGGATTCAGGCTTAATTGACACACATCTAGTCAATACCGATATCTTGTAATGAGGAACCAACAGACTTGATCTGCCAGAATAGCCCGGGAAGAAAGGTACCAAGAAACACCGCAGGACTGAACAAAACAGAAAACACCGTTTTCCGTTCAGACAGACGGAGTAACGCTCAGAACTGGCGGCACAGCGGCGCTAGTAAAAGTAAAACCCGTACTTAATGGCACGAGGCCCCGGGTCGGGCGTGGCCTTTTCACTCGACGGGAAATCCGATTGACCGTGGCTTCTCTTACCTCAGGTAGTCCCTGCGACAGAGGATGAGGTTGGCTTTCGTGTAGAGGGTGGAGCCCACTTCCCCGAGGCGACAGTCGCAGCAGGCACATTTCAGACAGTCCTCGTGCCAGTATTTGTCCAGGGCCTTGAGCAGGTAGCGGTCTTTAATCTTGCGATTGCAGCCGGCGCACCCTTTCTGTTTTCCTTTGGGCTGGACAGAGAGCATCGGCACACCTGTAGCGATAAGGAGACAAATGGCCCGGCGTGATTTACTGCCCAGGAACACAAGTGACTTTTCGGCATTCTCGTTTGATAAGGAAGCCGCCGCGTCTGGAGGCGCCCTGACTCTTCCCCCGCTTCGCAAGCATTAACATGAGCACTCCTGCAGATATGCGCACGGGTCAAATTGGACCACATTCCGCTCGACTTACTCCTGCCGTACGTACGAACGGGTGTGATGTTGCGCCGCGTACAATCCCGAGGGGACAAAACCCTTCGAAGGAGACCTCTGGAACGCTGGTTTATCTGACGCCGTTTAGACGACAGGCCCAGGCAGCCCTCACGTTGCTTACCGCGGCATTCACAACGTGCCGTATATCATTAAGCCCCATAACATTTCATCAGTGTTCATTGCACCGAACTGTCCACAGCTGTGAGAGGTCCTGGTAGGCTTTGTTTGGTATAGATTAACATTAACCTTTTAAAATGCTTCTGACCACAAGAACACGGCTCACGAACCCCAGTGAGATATGTTATGGCTTAAGTGCCTCTCTCAGTGAGCACTCACACACACACACACACACACACACGTTCGCTCTGTCAACGGGCTGCGTCCAATCACGCGGACGCACACTCACTCCACTACAGCCGTTCCTCCTTTTACACTTAGCTTGTATTCAACGGGCGAGCCTGAGTAACCAAACACGCAAATTGCCCCGCTGTCACGCGCATCCCCTTTAAGTGCGCCTTTTAGCCTCCTAAAGGACAAATAAAGTCCATTTAATAACTGCACTAAACACTAATAGTCCGTGTGTGGTTGACATTTGTGTTGGGACTAAAAGCCCCCCTCAGGCCAGCGCTGGTAGAGAGACAGAGGCAGGCGGCACCCCTCTGTAGCACTAACAGGTCCAGCGCAGCTGAAAGCACAGGACAACAGCTCTTGAGACACTCTCTCACACACTGGGCTATTGATCCGTCTAATAGAACACACGACGGCTCTCTGCTTTCAAAACACATTTTTCAACAACAGACAAAACCCGGACACGGCCTGCGTCACGCGGGGCTGTGGCTGTGTGTATAGGTTTCTATGAAAACCACAGAAGCCCGATGATTTAAAGACATTATACAACAAGCGGGGGGTTGCATTTATATAGGCTTACATTTTCTTGATTATCTGTCTTCATTAGTCTTTCTTGTAATCCGTCATGGTAAATGTGGTTGCTATTGACCTATATGTACAGTATACAGAGCCGAGAGAGAGGTGGTATTTGTTTCTGGAGAGGACTGCTCTAATGTGTGCTTGTGTTATTTAAATGGTCTCAGGCTGTGATCAGATGCCAGTTCTGTTGGTCAACTGGGCCTGCAGTTTGACTGGAATCGTGGTGGGTTTTTCACATAATAACAAAGCCTCTACTCTTACAATTGAACAGGGAATGAGCCAGTGCCAACAGACCTGGTTGTCCTTCACACAAAAACCTCTAGCACGTAAAGTATTTCGTTTGTCTGAATATTCAAGCACCCTTTCTCACCTTTCAGAATCTCCCATTGTCCGTGTCTCTCTCACACACACACACACACACACCCCTTAAAGGTTTCAGATGTAATGAATCGCGGGGTGTGTAGCAGGTACAGGAACGGGCAGGAAGCAATCGCGGAGTTTTACAAAGATAATTGTGCTTTTATTAATTAACACACACGGACTTACACAAAAACAAGAACAAGGATATAACCTCTACACGGAGACGAGACCATTACATAAAGACAATGCCCAACACCCACAAACCCAAAACGAAGAACTTAAATACACAGACACTGATTATTGACACGGAACAGGTGAACATGAGAAACAGGTGCCAGTAATCAGTCCAATCACCTATCAATCATCTCCCTCTCTCGGTTGACGGAGAGGTCTCAACTAGGTACCGAGAGAGGGAGAGCTTCAACAACCCTTACATCAGATATGTTCCAAACTGGCACATCGATAATAATATGAATATAATTTCCCAATTTAAATAGAGTGAACTAAGGCTTAGGGGAGCTAACATCTATGCCTTGCATGTATTCAACATGATTAAGTGCTCTGCTGGTATTCAACCTTTATCCCGCTGTATATCTTTATCACAGGTGGCAGATTGGTCCAGTATGTGTGACGGTAGATATCAATTAGTGTCCTGCCCGACCTAGAACTCCCTCACTTCCTACTTTCCCAAAACAGGCCCCTTGAAGCTGGCACATTAGGATCACGAACCCGCTACAAATACCAATGTTCAGTGTAAATCAAGCTAAAATACTTGAAGCCGCAGTAGCTAGGGGCGGTCTGTTCTACCTGCATTTCATGGCTTGTTAGAGGAGCTCTCTGCAGGTATGCCAACAGTGCTCGTCTGTCAGCTTTTCATAGAACTCAAAACGGACTAAATGAGGAGAGCAAGGTGTGTGTGTGTATGTGTGTATATATATATATATATATATATATACACACACACACACACACATATACATATATATATATAATTTGTGCAAATGCAGAGCAAACAAATGGAGTTTCCTTAATTCTTTCAGGGATCACACAAAAAATGATTTGCCTATTATGACGGCTAATTAGTTATTCTACTCAAAATCCTTCCTTTAAATAAGATAACTAATTATACACAAAGCCCTCCCCCCAATGATAATGTGCTTAGACCACCATTCCCCTACAGATACCATTATACATGACACTGGTATACAGCATGTGCAGGTTTTACGTCAACTTTGCAAAAAACATGCTGTTTAACTCGTTTGATTGAACAACTTTTCTGGCCTCTTCCGAGTTATCTCCATGTTAAGAGAGAGACAGACATCTTAAACCCGGTGAAGGTGGCGAGGTTATTCTCTCTAACCCAGGTGTACATCTCCCACCACCATGTACACTGTCACCTACGGCCTGAGAGCTGTCGGAACCAAAGAAACGTCTGAGGTGTCGGCATGGATGTCGGCGTGCTAACTGCACTGATGCTGCTGTTTCAAAAGAGAAACACGCTCTATGTCGTCCACCAAAACTGCCTTTGGAGATTTCTTGAGGGCAATTTTCCAGTGGCAGCAACACTGCATGCTGCACTTCCTCTCAGAAAACAAAAGTTACATTATGATAGGAAATGACGGCATCAGAGACAGCCTCCACTTCATCCAATCAGTTTAACATACACAAGTGCCACCGGCCTTCCCGTGTCATTTGGTGTGAAAGAGAGCATACATCTCTGCATCCTGCTTCATATTCCAAACAGGGAATTCATCATTTGGTTTAAAGCCCTTATACTGGCTTTCAATGTCATTTTGAATCATCACTATGACTTTTACAATGACTATCAACGTTTGTCACACCTTTATTAAAAACGCACTTTCGATGATGTAAAAGCTGAAAAAAATGAATTCAAATTTTCTCCAGAAAAATCATTATAAACAAAGTCACTTTTTAGCTTAAATGAAACGGATATGATTGGCTTCAACCGAAGTACACAGCATCCACTGTCAAATATTGTGGTGGCAGCATCATGCTATGGGGCTTATTATCTTCAGCAAGGATAGAGGGGATATGGCACGCTCTGCTGCCCTCTCAAAAAAAAGAAAGAAAAAAGATGTTTACCTTTCATCTCAACAAAAATTGCTTGCAAAAACAAATACAACTCAGAAATCTTCGGACTGTCTAAAAAGCTCTGCACAGGAGGTCAATCTCCAAATAGACTGAGCTAAAATTCTTCTGCGATGAAAGGTGAGACAACATATCATAGTTCAGGTGTTATATCTAAGAGAAATTTATATTAGTTATGGGGTGTGCAAACCAAAAAATCTACTTTTTCTGAGAAACTATTAATTTGTCTTTACAGGTGAAAAGGTCTAACTGTAAGAGACTGCCTCTGTTCCCCTCTATGCCAGTGTGGCCACTTCCCTTGCCAGCAGTGAGAATTATTCAAGGACAATGTCTTACACCTGTGTTTGTTTCTCACCTGTTCTGTGTTCAGTTCGTTAGTGTCTGCATTTAGCTTGGTCTGTGTCAGTTTGTCTGTGTCGGTCATTGTTTCAGGTACGTTGGGTTCTAGTTCTATGTCTGTGTGTCATGTCTCCGTTCCATGTCGGTATGCATGTTACTTTGTCGTTTGTTAGATGTATTTCCTTGTTCGTTCAAGTATTTAGTCTTCCCTGTGTCACTGAGTGTCGGGCTTTGTTAAGGTATGTTGGTTCGTTTGTCTTGAGTCTGTTTGTTTGTATGGAGGTTTTGTGCTTAGTACTGTATTCCTGTCAGTCTGTGTATTTGTTGGGTTTGTCTGGTTGTGGTGCATAGTCTGTGTCTAGGTTTATTAGTTCTGTCTTTGTTTCTAGTTACTGTACCCGTTTAGTAGTCCTTGAGGTTTCATTCACTGTCAGTCCTGTTAGAGTCTTTGTGTTTTCATGCTGTGTTCTGTCTGTTAGTCCGTTTGTGTTTAGTTCGGTTCTAGTCCATGATTTCTTGTGTTTTAGTTTGTGGTATTCCTGTTTTGAGTTTACTCCTTGGTTTTCTGTTTCAGTGTTTCAGTTCTGATGTTCAGTGCCTGTTCTGCCTGGATGAGAATAAAAACCCTGTTTTGGAAATTATTCTCTGCAATTGTGTCTATTCCTTGCCATCTGCCAAAAGGCAGATCGTGACAGAATGACCGACCCATTTACGACACAGCGGAGAATGAGGAGCTACTCGTCCACTTACGGGCCGCCAATGGAGTTCCCAGTATGTTTGCGCCGATGCGCCATAAGGCGAGGACCACCCCTTCCTCCTCGACCATCCGCGCCGCCACCGATGTGGCTACCAGCGGGTTACTGGGAGCAGAGAGAGTGGGAGAGGACTCGCTGCGCTGAATCCGAGGAGGATTCAGAGGAGTACTGGGAGGAGCCAGAGGAGGAGGACGAGGCGGAGAGAATCAGTCGGGAGCACTATATTCGGCTGGGGCTCGAATCTCCTCCGCAGCACAGGATGGCTGCCGCCCCGCAGCTCAAGAAGGCTGCCGCCCCGCAGCTCAAGATGGCTGCCGCCCCGCAGCTCAAGAAGGCTGCCGCCCCGCAGCTCAAGATGGCTGCCGCCCCGCAGCTCAAGATGGCTGCCGCCCCGCAGCTCAAGATGGCTGCCGCCCCGCAGCTCAAGAGGGCCGCCGCCCCGCAGCTCAAGATGGCCGCCGCCCCGCAGCTCAAGATGGCCGCCGCCCCGCAGCTCAAGATGGCCGCCGCCCCGCAGCTCAAGATGGCCGCCGCCCCGCAGCTCAAGATGGCTGCCGCCCCGCAGGCCAGGTTGGTTTCTGCTCCGCTGCCCAAAATGGCCGCCGTTCGGGCTATAGAGGAGGCTTTGCGGGAGGATCGGGGGGCCTTTGGGGACTATCGGGCCTGGGTAGGAGAGTCAGGGTGTGACCCGGAGGAGGAGAGCGGGCTGTTCAGCCGGTTCTTCGCGTGGCGAGCTCGCCAGGGAGTGCTTCCTCCTCCAGCATTGAAGTACCTGATGCCACGGTTTTTCTGCCGTGCACCCCACCTGCTCACGCTCCTGGAGGCTGCCACTGACCCTGTTCCTGAACTTGAGCCTGTCCCAGTGTTCTTGCCTGAGCCAGTCCCCGTGTCCTTGCCTGAGCCAGCCCCCGTGTCCTTGCCTGAGCCAGTCCCCGTGTCCTTGCCTGAGCCAGTCCCCGTGTCCTTGCCTGAGCCAGTCCCCGTGTCCTTGCCTGAGCCAGTCCCCGTGTCCTTGCCTGAGCCAGTCCCCGTGTCCTTGCCTGAGCCAGGCCCCGTGTCCTTGCCTGAGCCAGGCCCCGTGTCCTTGCCTGAGCCAGGCCCCGTGTCCTTGCCTGAGCCAGGCCCCGTGTCCTTGCCTGAGCCAGGCCCCGTGTCCTTGCCTGAGCCAGGCCCCGTGTCCTTGCCTGAGCCAGGCCCCGTGTCCTTGCCTGAGCCAGGCCCCGTGTCCTTGCCTGAGCCAGGCCCCGTGTCCTTGCCTGTCCCAGTCCCAGTTTCCCTGCCTGTCCCAGTCCCAGTTTCCCTGCCTGTGCCAGTCCCCGTTTCCTTGTCTGAGCCAGCCCCCAGGTCCGTCCCAGAGTCTGTCCCCGTGGCTGTCCCGGTTCCCGAGCTCACTCCAGCCCCAGAGCTCACTCCAGCCCCAGAGCTCACTCCAGCCCCAGAGCTCACTTCAGACCCCTTGTCGGAGTCTGTCCCCCTGCCTGACTCCAGTCCTGTCCCCCTGCCTGACTCCAGTCCTGTCCCCCTGCCTGACTCCAGTCCTGTCCCCCTGCCTGACTCCAGTCCTGTCCCCCTGCCTGACTCCAGTCCTGTCCCCCTGCCTGACTCCAGTCCGGTCCCCCGTCCTGTCCTCGAGCCCCGTCCTGTTCTCGAGCCCCGTCCTATGCCCGAGGCCGTCATCCTGGCCGAGCCAGTTCCCGGGCCAAGAACTGTCGCCGGGCCAAAACCAGTTGCACGGCCACCTGAACCGTGTCCTCCGGCACGGCCACCTGAACCGTGTCCTCCGGCACGGCCACCTGAACCGTGTCCTCCGGCACGGCCACCTGAACCGTGTCCTCCGGCACGGCCACCTGAACCGTGTCCTCCGGCACGGCCACCTGAACCGTGTCCTCCGGCACGGCCACCTGAACCGTGTCCTCCGGCACGGCCACCTGAACCGTCTCCTCCGGCCCTGCCTCCTGACCCGTCTCCTCCGGCAGTGCCTCCTGACCCGTCTCCTCCGGCACTGCCTCCTGACCCGTCTCCTCCGGCACTGCCTCCTGACCCGTCTCCTCCGGCACTGCCTCCTGACCCGTCTCCTCCGGCACTGCCTCCTGACCCGTCTCCTCCGGCACTGCCTCCTGACCCGTCTCCTCCGGCACTGCCTCCTGACCCGTCCCCGCCTGTCCGGCCTCCAGACCTGCACCCTCCTGTCCGGCCTCCTGACCCGTCTCCTCCGGCGCTGCCGCCAGACCCGTCTCCTCCGGCGCTGCCTTCTGACCCACCTCTGCCTGGTCGACCACCTGACCCGTCTCTGCGTGGTCGATCTCCCGACGCGCTCCCACCGGGTAGACCTCCCGACGCGCTCCCGCCTGGTCGAACCCCTGACCCGTCTCCGCCGGTCCGGTCTCCTGACCTGCATCCGCCCGTCCGGGCCTCTGCTCCCCCTCAGCCAGTAAGGCTGTCTGACCTGTCGCCACCAGATGTCCTGGACTGTTTCCCAAACTTTGTCGCCGTACCAGGGGCCATGCTTTAGACCTGTTTTGTTGTTTCTCGCCTCCTTCCCTCCCCACCTCCTCTGCCGCCTCCCCGCAGCAGTTTGTAGTTGACTATTTTGGCGCTTCTGGAGCCGCGCCTTGAGGGGGGGGTACTGTAAGAGACTGCCTCTGTTCCCCTCTATGCCAGTGTGGCCACTTCCCTTGCCAGCAGTGAGAATTATTCAAGGACAATGTCTTACACCTGTGTTTGTTTCTCACCTGTTCTGTGTTCAGTTCGTTAGTGTCTGCATTTAGCTTGGTCTGTGTCAGTTTGTCTGTGTCGGTCATTGTTTCAGGTACGTTGGGTTCTAGTTCTATGTCTGTGTGTCATGTCTCCGTTCCATGTCGGTATGCATGTTACTTTGTCGTTTGTTAGATGTATTTCCTTGTTCGTTCAAGTATTTAGTCTTCCCTGTGTCACTGAGTGTCGGGCTTTGTTAAGGTATGTTGGTTCGTTTGTCTTGAGTCTGTTTGTTTGTATGGAGGTTTTGTGCTTAGTACTGTATTCCTGTCAGTCTGTGTATTTGTTGGGTTTGTCTGGTTGTGGTGCATAGTCTGTGTCTAGGTTTATTAGTTCTGTCTTTGTTTCTAGTTACTGTACCCGTTTAGTAGTCCTTGAGGTTTCATTCACTGTCAGTCCTGTTAGAGTCTTTGTGTTTTCATGCTGTGTTCTGTCTGTTAGTCCGTTTGTGTTTAGTTCGGTTCTAGTCCATGATTTCTTGTGTTTTAGTTTGTGGTATTCCTGTTTTGAGTTTACTCCTTGGTTTTCTGTTTCAGTGTTTCAGTTCTGATGTTCAGTGCCTGTTCTGCCTGGATGAGAATAAAAACCCTGTTTTGGAAATTATTCTCTGCAATTGTGTCTATTCCTTGCCATCTGCCAAAAGGCAGATCGTGACACTAACATGATTTGTCTTCATTTCAGCCTTTACAAGCTGCATTTCTAATTAGCTTGAGTAGACTTGACATTCCCGGTGCGTATTTAATGAAAAATCACCAACTATATAATATTGCATGTTTATCATTTATTTACCCAAGCCTCCATGACGGCTCAGTCAGATCAAGGAAATGTTATGAAATTCAGTTGAAGATATATACATAGACAGCCTTGATTGGCTGTTATAGTGGTTCATTTTTTTATTCCAGAGCGTTATTACGACAGTGTGGAGGTTTAATCAGGAAAAAAAATCTAAAAATTTGTCTAGTTACTTTATTGTACAATTGACATCAATGGCTGGTGTAACTCTTTCTGATGCTCTTTCAAAAGACATCATCTTGAAAGAACACATTTATGTTTTCTTTCAAAATTGAAACTGTCAGACCACGTACATTCCAATACAGATCTAAATCTGTAAGCCATTAAAAGTTAATTTCACCACAAAAAAGTCTGATGTAGGGAAAACTGGATATATTTAAGCTTTTAAAAGACAATAAGAAGTTCAGGACACGTGAGAACATTTCATAACTCATTGCAGTGCCACGACTACAGAATGACGAGGCCACTACTTCCTCAGACTAAAAAGCTAGAATGATTAGGGGATGATTTGCAGTTTTTTTTCACCAAACACCCAGTTCCACACTAATGCCTTGAATGAACGCACGTCAAACATTTGCCGCGTAGCCTACTCTACACCATTACACGCAGAAGAGGTCGCTCTCTCAAATTAAATACATTTCATTAGTTCGGAGGATTGACACCACGATGTGACTCAGACTCACTAGGTTTCGGCGGAGGGGAAGGGAATGATAAAAATCCCCCAGGCAGCATCTTGCCTCTGGGGGAATGCTGGGCTGAGTGGACCTCATCTCTGGGGCCCGTATAATTACTGCTCTTAGCTCACAGCAGTAAATAAGAAACTGGTTACCGCAATGACAGACACTGAGTGATGCCCTGAGAAATTACATGCTACATTACAAACAACGGTATTCAACCGAAACAACAGTGTCCATCATCCCTCATGTGACTCACGGCAGAAGGAAACAGACAGACCTACATTAATCATGAACTTGGAATTTATACACGGATTCCGGTTTTATGAATGTATATCTAGCTGTGACGAGAGTTACGAAACCATCTCCAAGAGATCAAAGTTTTATGGGACAATGAACTATACCATTTTGTGTAGCATTTCAGGCGGCAAAACAAAATATACAATGTAGGCCCAGTATACGATATTCACTCCAATTACATAAACAAATGACCTATATTCTGGGTGTGAAAACCTAATTTGCAGTCTCACTGCTGCCTTTACCAGTGGTAAGCAGTGGTAACATTGCTTCCATTTAACTTGCGAATTTAGAAGTGACTCGGAAGTGGCAAGAGGCGTAACCAGAGGCGTCGGTGTTCCCCAACTGTAAATGCGGTGGCCGATAGGTAGCGATCCACGATAGAGTGTTGTCCCAGACGGGGCCGATTGAGGCGAGCGAACCGCCGTGGAGGTTAATGGGAACCTCGGGCAGATGTCCTGCCATTGTCTGCATTAATCAGCCCCGTTCAATCAGCTCACATCATTACTGTAATTGAGCCTGCAGACGCCGATTCTCTTCTAATGCCAAGACAAAACACAAGACATCTGGTAATAATATCGGCTGTAATACGCGCCAGCTGAACGCAGACAAATTAGTCCATTGAAAATAAGCATAATGAAGTCTGCCCCGATTCTTTTTATGATAGATATCACCCGTCACTCCCGGAGCATACCGCTCGAAGACGAGAAATACGGCGAACGCAGGACGTAGTTCAAAGGCTGAAGCGTATTGTATATTCAGCATGTTCTATGCTTGTCCAGTGGGTAGTCATTATAGGACCTTCACAGTAATACAGTATACAACCACATTTCCAACTATTTTTGTCTGGATGAGGTGGTGGGCTTGAATGCTCTGATTATGACATAATTAACACCAGGAGTAAATAGGGGGGAGCAGGGCCTGGTGCCCGGTGAGGAGGAGGCTGTTCATTAACGACTGGAACTCGGGCGAACTTTGCAGCTTGCCGTGGCTAATAAGCCCCGGTGAAACGAAGCCCAGCCGTCCCGCGCGTTGACCCTGGCACTGCCCGGAATAAGGGAGGGTTTTGTCTCCTGAAATAATTGCTCTTTTCACATGTTACAAGTGTCCTGACCCCCGCGGTCAGCAGCCACTTTCCCCACCATAATTACTCCTGATCCGCTCCAAATGAGGCGGCTGCATTAGTGCTGCAATAACACTGGGCCCGGCTTCAAGCGCGGTGTGGGAAGTCTCAGCAGAGCAGCCTGGAACAGGGCTGCCTTTTCTCCGAGCCGCCGGTCAATTCCATCACGTCAGAGATGCATTTCTTACACTTGAAGTCAGCCTGAATGGCCCCGGGCCATCTTCTGAGCAGGCAGGGAGGCTTACAGAACACATTGTTAGCGCCCGCAACTCGCTGGGTTTTGGCCGCAGAAACGGTCCCGATTAACAGATAACTTAATTAGGGTGTTTTTTCACACTTTCACCCCCTATTATTTTTAATTTATTCACATGGGGTTAATTAAAAGAAAATGTATCACAAAGATATGCAACAGCGTTCTAATTAAATTCATGACTGCTTATTTCGAGAGACAAGAAATTGGCAGGAATTCAAAGTTAATACAGAAGGGAACTTGTTCCAACACTTGGTTCTTCACTAGCGTGGTGAGATTACAGCTTTGGAAGGTGAGCTGTCGACAGCCGACGCCTCAGAAGAGAGAAAAAATAAAATGGAGAAATGTCCATCCCTCCTCACCCTCGTTATGCAGGGTTCTCTTCAAGACCTCAGAAAAACTTCAGAAGAGGAAAGATCAGGGGAACAAGCCGAGGGTTGATGGAGAGAGATAAGAGAGGAGGTGCTTCACCTTGTTTCCAGCCAATCAACTCTGGTGCTCCGGTCAGACTGGTTCTGGGTGAAGACCTGTAGTGTTGATGGTTTAAGAGCCCAGTTAGGATAGTCGTCTGAAACTGTTACAAAATCAACTTCTTTTCTTATTTAGCTCCATAATTCACCCTCTGTTATGCTAGTTCTGTGAACTGGGTAATTCAATGCTCTTCACACCATGGTAAGTTAGCCTGCATCAGGCTAGTTTCCTGAGCCAGCTACCTCACCAGTCCATAACGACGGCTGCCAGGGAGGCTGTCAATAACCGGGACGATGAATGCATCTTCATACGTTTGAATTCAATTCATTTTTTTTTACAGATTGCATTAGCATTTCAATAAGGCAATAAATCCATCTATTCTCCGACCAGATCTTTTCAGAGTTTGATAAAGGGGACAATCTTATCTGCCACTTCATGATTCCTGGCAAAATGTAACCATTAGCACTGTCACCGCCGCTCTGCGCCATCCGGCACGGAATAATGCCCAAACACATTTTAGCCCGCATTAAAAATACATTCAGGAGGCATAAATGTAGCCCTCGAAAGTTTTTGTTACTCCCAAGGTTAGGAAGTGATGTATGAATTCCCCACTCCCCTGCAATTACGGGACACTTATTATTTCAAAGGATATGGCAGGAGACAGGTGTGCCATTCAGGGTCCGCTGTGAGTCGAAAATGGAGGGGGGGGGGATCCAACACTGTGGAGCGTTTAATGTTGAATAATGCAAATTCACCACAGGGGGCCGTTTCGGGGAGTATGCCCTCTTTCCTACTGTCTATATCCCGGTGATGTGAATGAGTCGCGTTGGATTCACGTTAGGGGAGCAGGGGTTGCCTTCAATTTATAGCAAACCGAGCCAAGGCGATCACCGTTGACATGGGTCATACGCAGATGGTAGTGTTTGTAGCATGCTGGGCTTCTCATCTACTGGTGGTGTGTTTGTTGGTTAGAGTGTTTCAGACTGTAGGTGTAATCTATTGATTATATTAGCTTCTCCCAATTGACCATAAGGAAATGTGTTGTGCCTTGTCAATGCCATTTTTACACCGTAACACTTTGGTTGCATGGCCACTCCATTATTGACTTGACCTGTCCAGTGAAGTCTTCCAAGGAGAGAAAGAAAGTGAGTGGGCCTGAACAACTACTACAATGAATCACTGAATTATTGACATATAACTACTAGAATTGTTACATCTATGGTCAAAATACGTGTGTGACGTAATCAAAGTTCAAAATGGTCCTCCATTAATGTGTAAATAAATATTTGCTTAAACTTCACTCCCGAAAAAACGGGTTCAGTCAAACGAATGAAACGATCAAAACGAACGGCAAACTTTGCTTTTAGCTTTGAAACTACTAAATATATTCATGTATTTTTTTCAGTTAAATTGAAAAGATTAAAATGGGCCTGCTTTTGATTCTGGACATTGCTCTTCTTTTTCTGCTGACAAATCTAATTATAGCACTATTCAGATACATATCTCACATTCTATATTACCCAGTACATATTCCAACTAGGCAGGGTCTCTTGACTGTTCGTGTTGTGCGTTTAGGTCTGTTTGCTCCCTTTGTTTACGTCTTAAAATGTGTGTCCTAAATGCTGCAGCTAGTGGTCAGACAAAAATCATGTGTGTGTGTGTAAACAGACTTGGTAAATAAACCGGATTCTGATTAAAACATTTGTACATTTCCACCAGACAAAAACAGGAAATGGTAAAATAGTCATCTCTCTTTAAAGCTATGGAGTAATAAACGGGATGATATGGACCTAAAAAGCGAGCTGTTGCATTGTTGGACAAATGTCTCTTTTACAGGTGAGCCCAACATCCTGGTTGCTAACAACCTAGCTAGCTAGCTACCGACCGATCTGTCTGTCAGTTCAACCCCACAAAGGACACGATACTGTCTGTAGACTATAAAAAGTGATTCTGAAGCACATCTTTTATACCTTTTTGTAGAATGCAAACTAGCTAGCAATTATCCATCCGTCCGTTGTCAAAATGGTGTATTTGACACGTGTAGTGCAATAAGAAATTGGCGCGTCGGGCGTGGGTGGTCACTAGTGTACAGCGGTAAGCAAGTTGACTGAAAAAAATATATATGTATGGCAAATGATTCATCATTCAAAGGACTGTTTTGACAATAGTCGCATTAAAAGGGTGTTAACTTAAAAGAAATTAGTACCACAGCCATTATTTGGAGGTATTTTCATATGAAAATTATTTTGTTGACGGAATAAAAAAAGTAGTTGCTTTAAGTACCTGAAGTGCTTCTGTTGGAAGTGGTTGTTATAAGAGCCGGGGGCCAATAAACCGACCGTACAAATCACTAACCTCAGCTATTCTGCTGATATAGCTCATTAGTATAAGTAGCCCATAGAAAAGTTTGTTAAAACTGGGCAATATTAATGAGACACATGATGGCTACAATAATTACACTGTAAAAAATTTCACTGTAAATTTTACAGTAAATTACTGGCAGCTGTGTTCCCTGGCAGTTACTGTAATTTTTACAGCTCTTGCTGTAATTAGAATTTACAGACCTTTACTGTAATAAATAAATACAAGCTCTTACTGTATTTATTTGAATTTACAGTATATTACTGGCAGCTGTGTTCCCTGGCAGTTACTGTAATTTTTACAGCTTTTGCTGCAATTAGAACTAACAGACTTTTACTGTAATAAAACAGCATACTGTTCATAACTGGATTTACAGCAAATTACTGGCAGATGTGTTCCTGGCAATCACTACTGGTGGAATCTTACAAAATCAATTGCATCAAATAATAAGATTGAGAATTTTACAAGAACATCATCACTTAATAATCAGTAAAGAAAAACATAACCAAGAATATCATCAAAATTACTTGTTTATTTTGTACAACTGTTTTAAAGATGTCATGATATAACAGATTTATTGGCCTGTTTGAAAAAAAAATACACAATGTGTGTATGCACTCATCAATTAGTCCAACCTGCTTCTTCTGGATTGGTCTTCTAGTCTTGCTGGATGCCACTTTTTTTGCTGCTGGCTTTGGATCCATGCTCAGGATTTATGTCAATGAATTGCCTGAAAGACACAAAGAAACAAGTACCAATCAGCTATAGCAGTGCACCTTGTGCCCACCAATAGATGAGGATGTTTTTGTGGACCAACCTAAAGAGCTACTGATCACAGCAATCACAATAGCCAAAGACACAGCAGACATTTGCCCCTCTTACCTTTGGACGAACTCAAGTGTACACGCAGCCTCTTCATATTCGATGTTGAAGTAACTTGCAAAGACAGTGGTGAATGATGTTTACCAGCCACCAGTTATTCTATGCTGACCATCCACTGCTCAGCTTCACCTGAAACCAAACAATATTTAAATAGATCAAAGAAAGGCACAAAGACATTGTTTCAGACTTGAGCCTAAAGCAGACATGGGAGTACAGAAACGCACAGGATATCACCAAAGGACCCCTGCTATATATACACCGAAGCCTAAATGTAAAATTAATGGTGGAAGTATGTTTCATTGGAAAAATGTATTGGTCTAACTTACATCTGCTTGAAAGATAAAAGAGTATCTCTTTGTTGCATTGCCTGAATGGACAAGTAACTGCTGTGTCTTCAGTAATATGGATTTTCAAATGAAAGAATAAACTCTTCATATCATTACACCAAACACTGCAGAAGTCCACATGGCATACTAAACTTAGATCAGCACGACACAATCTAGGATCAACAACAGGGATTTATTCTACATGGTGTATTAATTGGTGCGTTTTAAAAGCTGCACATTTGGTGTAAGTGCAACTTGGAATGTTTCTGTGGATTCGCATGTGCCTGGTGTATGAATATGTAGTTGACAGGGAAACATTGTGAATATAAATGCACAGAATAAGTGAGTTAAAGTCCTTACAATTTTTACCACAGGACATGCAGTGACGCGCGTGGATAACTCACTTGTTAGTTTGAGGCTCAGGTTCCAGCATCAATATGTTTCTGTTTTTAACATACTGTTGAATAAAAGAAAACAAACTATTTAAAACCGGCACACGAGTACAGTGAAACCAACAAGCATTATATAACCGGCACACGAGTACAGTGAAACCAACAAGCATTATATAAAACCGGCACACGAGTACAGTGAAACCAACAAGCATTATTTAAACCGGCACACGAGTACAGTGAAACCAACAAGCATTATATAAAACCGGCACACGAGTACAGTGAAACCAACAAGCATTATATAACCGGCACACGAGTATAATGCTTGTTGGTTTCACTGTACTGTGTCGGTTTTATATAATGCTTTTGGTTTCACTGTACTCGTGTCGGTTTTATATAATGCTTGTTGGTTTCCCTGTACTCGTGTGCCGGTTATATAATGATTGTTGGTTTCACTGAATAACCGGCACACGAGTACAGTGAAACCAACAAGCATTATATGAAACCGGCACACGAGTACAGTGAAACCAACAAGCATTATATAAAACCGGCACACGAGTACAGTGAAACCAACAAGCATTATATAAAACCGGCACACGAGTACAGTGAAACCAACAAGCATTATATAAAACCGGCACACGAGTACAGTGAAACCAACAAGCATTAGCTGTGAGGAAAATATCCAATTTATCTGCGTGACTTACCAAACGTTGAGACGGAATCAGTGGTCGAAAAAATGGCGCAATCTTTCGTGGACGTTCCGCGAGATGTCGCCGATAATTACGTCGAACTAGAATCAGCTGCATTCAAATAAAAAACGCCAACCAGTCAAGTTAAAAAGTAAACGACATAATACCATTTCTGGCTTTCTTAATACTTGTGTTGCTCCCCTCTAAAGTTAGTTAGCTTGTTAGTTAGACACACCACCACTCGAGAGAAACATGCCTGCTAATGTCCTCAAAACAATCTGCAAACAATTATCCATATAGTGAAGCCAAAGTAAGATACATGGGATTTAGGTTGCTGTAAAAAAGTGTTAAAATTATAATAGTACAGCCACCGCAATAATTAATTAGCATCTTACAACGATTCAAATCACAAAAGGCGCTCTGCCCTCAGATATTTTAATCTCCCGTGATGCAATGCAAATTACAGTAAAATACTGTTGCCGCATGAGTAGACGCTAGACCCGATCATATTTCCCACAATGCATTTATATATACAGTAATTGCCTGTATTACCAAGACACAGTAAATTACTGTTGGAAATAGGCTGTAAATTTACAGCAATTTTTTACAGTGTAGTATTAATAGTTCTGAATAATAAATAACTGATGCACACTGCTTATCTATCCATCATTGTTGGATTAGTTCAAACAATCGCAATTACGATTTGTATCCATATTGATCAGCTGCGGTTGTTCTTGTGGTTCGGCATCATTCGGCTAGCTACAGCCTGTTAATCCTTTCGGGATTTACGTCAAAAAGTGACACAACCAAAAGTGGCCCCCCACACCTTAAATTAAAGAACTGAATCGTAACACCAACGACGTACATACTTACTGTTTTATTAATGTAATTAAAGCTCCCTCATCACAGTCAGCAAACCCTACCACAAGTGATTGCAACATGCAGGTTAAAACGATCCATCTAGATAATCCCAAGACGTTTAGCTAGAGATACAAATATTTTTTGAACATTTTAAGTAAGCTATTCCCAAATATAATAATAGACATGATTATTATGTCGAAATGTAATAAGATTATGGACTGATTGAACACAACTAACCTCAAATGAGAGGTTTGTTAAAAAGTACAATGTAAAAATCTTTGTAAAACATAATTGCTTTTTATCCCCCAACCGTGAAATGCAACAAATTGGGGAATGGCAGAACCTAGTTGCCTACTCTGGCTGTACAACATTCACTACCTTCCATTTACAACAAGTAAGCAACGTTCACAAATAAGTATCAGGGGACCATTTCAAGAGGGAATTAACAAGGTCTTGCAGTTAATAGCCATAATAGCAGATCAATTTGTTTCAAAATGGAAACATGCATGCATAAACAGACACTGGTCCAATTATGCCGCTGTATTCAATTTCCACATAAATGATTCATTACAACGAACACAAGCCTATATAAATTCAACAACAATAGCACAGCTTTTATTTTCTACGTCTGAATATCTATCAAATCCTACTATGGCCATTTTCACTCTGCCATAATCATTCAGATAGAAAGCGAGGTTGTCATGATACCAATTCGAGACAATATTTGTGAGTAAACATAACATAGAAAAAACAATACGTCGGTTATAACGCACAGGTATATAAATAATAACACATGACACGCAAAATGTATGCAGAGTACATTGAAAGCAGGCGCTTCCAAATGTTTGTAACGAAGCGTAAATGCTGGAAAGGCCCATTCGCCCATAATTTTGGCCACCATCACCAGAACGGCATTTCAGTGACTACCACAAAAAGGGACGAGTGTCAGGACTGGTTGCTAGGAGTTTAGTGACAAAGTCTGTTGAACTATAAAACAGATGTTTCACAAAATTGCATGGCGGTCTAATTCACCAGATCAATGCAGTTAAACATCTATGAGATTTTCTAAAAGGCCGTCTGAGACAGGCCATTACAGCAACACAAGACAAAATTAAGATGTTTCTAACACTGCTGGTGCATCCAAACAGGGGTTCAGACTAGGGGTGTGCGATATGACGATATTTAATCGTGGACTATTAAAATGTCTCCACGATTCACTTTTTCGGAAATATCGTAGAATCGCGCTCCAGTGCACATTCTATTAGATGCAGATCTATGTTTTTTTCAGCTACGTAACAACATGCAATGCGCGGTGCGCTAGATGTCAGCGTGTTAACACTAGAAGCGCCAACAGCCCATGCCCGCGGGCGTTGCAGTTAGTAAATAAAATAAATATATAATGTTGAAAAGCTACAGCCTCGTCCTTCCATGACTTTTCCTAAATAAGTGCATTTTACCTTGTCCCGTTTTCAGAAACTGGACGCGTTTTGGTCTGATCTCGTTTTGGTCTGATCTATATTGGACTCGTTTTGGTCTGGTCTTTATGAAACTGGGTCCGTTTTGGTCTGGTTTATTTAAAACTGGACGCGTTTTGGTCTAGTCTACATGAAACTGGATCCGTTTTGGTCTGGTTTATTTAAAACTGGACGCGTTTTGGTCTAGTCTTCATGAAACTTGACGCGTTTTGGTCCGATCTATATGAAACTGGATATATGTAACGGATTAGTTTGCCACTCATAACAACACTAATGAACACTGTGCGCAGTGCAACCGGTTAGTATGCGTGTCCTGCTCAGGCAGACAAAAGCTGCGAGATATACATAGATAATAGATTGATTGGCTTGGTTGAATTTGAATGAACTAGAAGAAAGAGGTAGGCCTACGTTTATAAAGAAATATATGTTTTACTAAATAAACAGAACGAAAATATAAAACGAAATTGATTAATGTATCTACCGGGTAACAGCAGAATATACCCGACCGTGACCAATATACAAACTGTAAAATACGTGTTTCATTGTCTACAGTGCCTTAGTTACTGGACTGTAATTACTATAGGCTAATACATTTTACAAATGTAAATGATCGAATTATACACTTTAGCCTAATGTTTGTATTTCAAGAGTCTGTGTTGCAATATATACGGCCAATCATGCGCAAATCATTTGATTGCGCGTCGCTTGTGATCTAAAATGTTTTAGCATTTATTACATCAAAATAGGACATAGTTTGATGGATTTTCATTTATTCGATCTTTAGAAATGTAAATATCATAGCCTGTGCATTTTAAAATTATGGTTTTAATTTTGTATTGTATGGTTACATAAGACAATAAATAGGCTACATACTATTTTAGTAAAATGTTTTACTGCATAATTCACAATTCATTTAATTCAGGATGATAACACAGTAGATCATCTGATGCTGTAGATCGATGGCAGGTTACACAGTGAATGGATGGTGAAGCTGCGGATGAGAATGGGTGCTTCTTTGCACAATTGCACTTCCATTAAATATACACGTGGTTTAAATATGCTACCTTAACATTTTTTCCCTTTTATGTTTTGTTACCTTGTATGGCTATATTTTTTAAATGGAGATATAATTTGCTTGTATTGCGGCTCAGTAATTTGCAAAATAGTCTTAAAAAGCAACATGAAAAAGAATTGTGATAAAATCGTGAATCGTGATTTTTTCTGAAAAAATCGTGATATGATATTTTTCCCATATCGCCCACCCCTAGTTCAGACGTGTTAATACTGCCAAGGTTGACTAAAAAAAACGCTCGAGCGGGAATATAGACATTATGTTGGTGGTTTCCTTTATATTGACACGTATAACAAGGTTTAAACTCTCAAACACTATGAGACATATATGAAGACAAACTTCATAAAACTGGCAAATAGCGTGCAGTCTTTGAAATTAAACAGGTAGAGCTGTCACAATTATTACATAAAGGGCCTGATCACATCTACTTACCCAGGACGCTATTTCGTTTATGGCAACAATATGTGGACAATCTTTAGATTCCATATTTTTTTATACAGTTAATACAGTTCCAATGTTCACTGTTAGTAAATGCCTTATTCATAAGGCGTATGTTCACTATTACAATATTGTTTATATCATTTATCAAGTTTAGGACACCAATAGTGTAATAAAATTAACATCATAGCCTATTAAATCGTTAATCGCAAATATTTGTGTGACAATTAATCGTCACCTAATGTCATAATCGGACGGCCCTATAAACCAGGACTTGAAATGAACGCCGCAAAATGACCAAGTGATACCAAAAAGAGAGAGAGGAGGGAGGTAGATGGTGGAAAATATGTAAATATAAAATGTGAGGAGAGCTGCAAAGACATAGAGCAGAGTGTGGTAACCTGCATTAACATGGCATATGGATGGTGTCCCTAAGTATACCGATATAAAGAGAATAGCTCAGATCACCTGCTGCTCATTGCCTAAAAGCTTCACCCTTTGCTTACTGGGACAAACCAACTGCGCTGGCATTTTGGCAGTGATGTGGAGAGAGAGAGAGAGAGCTGCTTGGATCTGTGATCTGTCTACTGCAGACTGTTAGTGGTCCGTTGGCTCAGGGGATGTGTTGTATGCATTTATCTGTGACCATACAAACATACATTAAGAACATTATTTACCTTACACAACAGGCAATAACATAGTGTGTATGCGAGTGTCTCCATGCCTTTGGGAATGTGTAACCAGTACACCTACGCTGGGGCAGGTCGGACATACAGTCAGAAGACGCAGTGTCCTGCTACAACGACAAGAGCCAGAGGAATTGTATGTACGTCTTCGTCCAGAGTAAAAGGAAAATAAAACCCTTGTATTGTAAAATCAGCAATATTGACCTGTATAGCGCATCTCAGCCAGGCAAATAGCACATACTATTACTATACAGGATACTATACAGGAGGAAATCCACATGGATGGTACATCACTTCTGCTGCCTGGCAACTTGAGACGCCATTACGTAGATCTGAAAAGACCAGGATGTGATGCAGTGTAATGTTCCTTTCGTACGAGTCAAAGGTCGGTTCGGTTGTGTGAGTCAGGGTGGTGAAAGTCAGAGACTGTAATTTTGTTTGTGTGACTGGCGCACTACCTTTGACTGAACAATAATGATCTGCATTCGTCTTAAGGCCCGAGGTGAGCGATAAGATTGCTCAGAGATGTTTTAAAAAGTGGCTTGAATTGACGATTCATCTCGGCATGTCAGCATGTGCAAGGGGTCTTGTAAAAGGTTTTCCGTGTAACGTTGGAGTGATGGAGTAGGTGTCCTTGGAGACAATTTTGTGTTTACTGACATCCCCCACCTCACTGTTTAGCCCCGTTACAAAACATAGGTGAGCCCAGGTCAGGATACATTTTTATGAACAACAGAAACATAGACATTGTCTCTCCCATGCTGCATAAGTAATCCAAGTTGTGAGACGTTTGGTAAACGCGTGGAGCGTGTGGATTTAGTACAAGGCTTCGCTAACAGCTTGGGAGTTTCGCTTTTCCGCCACTCTGATGATAGCAGCTTTTTGCACCACAGTAAGGAGGGAAGTTAATAGCTGGCTTATACACAGTTCTCTGCCTGTAATCTATCTATTGAACGCCACTGAAATCCCAGGAAAGGATATACATATTATTATTATACATAGTCTGCACCTACCGATGTGAAACAGGCAAGTCTGATTAGGATATTGCATATGAAAAACTTACTTTACATTGGAAACTATTAAATTAGTACATTTTCTGTGGTGATTTTTCTGTAGTCTTGGCTTATAACAAATGAGGATTCCGTTTGTCCCAGATACAATTTCGGATTTCTGATGTAGACAACATTTTCAAGTGTGCAGAATATATTCCTCAACTCTTGTCGGGTTTTAAAGAGTTCGTATGCATATTCCTATTACAAATGACAATGTCCATCTCCATTTGGATTGTGGACAATGCACTTCTTATTGGAGTCCATGAGGTACTTGTTATGTAACGAAACAGTAACGTGGAACTGAACCGGTTCACCAACAGTTCCATATTTTGCAGATATATTGTACGTAGACTGCTTCAGAACGAGGGCAGTGCAGCATAACACAGCGCGTACGACGACTAAGAGCAAGAAATAAGCTCCTATTTAGGTTGTTTATAGATCGCCAGCCGCTCGCATTTGTTCGTCATCCAGAAACCTGGCGTGTGTCTGTGTACAGCTTATGGCACTGTGAAAGTCCATCGTCACCTCCATTGACATTCCATCAACTTCACCGTTGCCATTTACTTTATTTCCCAGCCCAATTCTGATACTTCTGAAAGTGTCCAGCCAATAAGGGTGTCCGGTCACCAAGACAGATTCACGCACGGCACATTTCAGACACAGTTCGCTCGTTCACGCGCAGTTTCACAGTGATCCCCATTTCGGAGGGAAACGTTCCGAGTGCATTAGCTATTATTGTATGCGCGCAGTCTAGGTCAGAAACAGCACACACGTTTAGTACAAAATGTACATAACAGTTATAAATGTGCACCCAGGAGGTTTGGGATGTGAGACAAATTTAGGTCAGGTAAGAAACGTGTGCATGTAAGATCATCGCAGATCACACGGAATCCAGCACTTCCTGTATAAAAATGTGAAATGGATTTACTGACATTAAATTCAGTTTGTTGGATGTGCACATATTTTGTCGAAGTGCTGTGATGCATATTAAACAGAAAGAGAGAACTGTTAGGGTATTATAGGAGAATATGCTTGGTATGATATCAAGGGAGTATATCAATTTTGGGGTTAAGAATGACATGCATGCATCACATGTTTATACATAACAATATTTAGACATGTGTTTCTGCTGAGTTATATTATGCCTGCAAACAAACATGACTTAGGAAGTTCCCAAGTTGTCAGGAGGCTGTGTCAGGTCTGTTTGCCGGGATATCCCATTGTGCGCTGTGCAATTCCTATTTGAGCCAATGGGTCTTCTGTTCGTGACAACAGTGAATCATTCAAGTTTACAATAGTAACATGATAGGACATTATTTAAACACACAAGGTTTATCAGACAGTTGTCTACTTGTGCGTCAGAGATACCCCGTGGTACCGGGACAGTATTCAAGAGAGAACAAAGAGATATGTTTCAATAATGAGAGCAGGTGGCATGATAAAGTATCATAATAACTGAATGTGACCACACAATATGACACGCTTAAATAACTTGTATCAGTGTTTAGGGCCGAGGGCTAAGGAACCAGATAGGATTTCAATATCGGAAATTGGCAAGTTTAATTTATTGTACGAACAGGCCAATGATATGAGAATATAGCAAATACAAAGAAAATTACATTCCTGAAGGAAAAAAGTGAAATGACTGAAATGTATAAAAGTAATCTCAAACTGGAAATTAGAAATCAACCCGGAGAAATGGAAAACCAAAAAGAAATATTGCTGTCCACTTTCTAAATCAATATACCATCGCTACAAGACAGAATTACCATGGCAACTCTGGTAAAGAATGAAGCAATTCTTATTATTTCAAAATAAAAATCGGTGCCTGAAGCCCAAGTTTTATTAGAGCGACAGACAGTTCACAGCCCCGTTTTCATTTGAAACATTGCTTTTCAATCACATGCTTTATGAATGTACAAATTTCATTGGACAGGCTGCTCGCGGGGTCATAAATTAAAGTGCAAAGGTAACCAAGAATTTATCATCAGGTTTGAGGATAGGAGGTTCTCTTCAGCCCAGGTTCTTAGAAAGCCCAGTGGAGCGGATGATCAACCAACGACATGTCTACAATGAGGACCCAATTATTTCTGCTGCAGCTGATCGTCTTTAATACCTTGAAGGAAAGAAAAGGGCTGAATTGCTTTTTTCCACTAGAATTAGAAGTCAATTGGAAACGTAATATTAGAGGGGAGAAAATGTTCATCTGGAATGTTTGGGGGCAGGTGTTGCCATTTATTTCCGCAGACATCCGTATTATATCATTTGAGGCAGTGTGGTGCCTTCACACTAGACACCTTCAGAATTACAGATTTTATGCAGACTGGGTTACTCTGTAAATACAGTTTTTGTTGGGTTGGTCATTGGTGAGAGACAGAATGTCTGAGACGGACAGACTGATTAGTACCATCTATGGTATAGCACCACTGGTTAGTGATATGAGCATGTGGTTCCATCATTGTTTTTATATATTGCAAACGTAAAAACATATGGAGATGGTAAAGACCTCTGTCCTGTTAATGCCATTACATCCCTGTTTGAAACCAGTTTCAACACTGGAGCTGAAAGCCAGTATAAATTTTAAGCCTATTCGATCCAAAGATTTATGTTATTATGTATTTAAAAATAGGTGACGAGGGAATTTATTGGCGTCCCACTTGCTCAATAGAGATTTGTACAGTGATAAAGACAATGTGGGTTTCTGTATGAGCGATAGTTGCCTGATAATACCACTCGATCTAAGTGAGGCATCAGACATCAAACGTTTAAAATAAAACGCAGGCCATCACAGTCAACATCTGTTTTTTGTTTTGGTAGTAGTTATTTTTCCCCCCAAAAAAATCAAAGACATTTTGCAGTACATTAGCTTTGCCTGCTGGGGGCCAGTTACTCTTGATTCATTGACCACTGAACAGTTTTTAATACATGCTATAACTATTTCTATGTACTATCATTACCTCTTCAAAATAAATGTTTCAACCTCAAGAGCTAAAGAGAGTATGAGTCGTTTGTATGGGCCAATCACAGAGTACAAAAGCATATTAAGCACTTTTTATTAGTTTGTAACAGATCCTGTGACTTGTATTGTATTTGCTTTATGATTGGATAATACAGGCATTGTTCAGTGTATCACTTGCTTGCTAACAAATCAAGTGATTTGTATATGGTCACCTGATTGGACAAGCCAAGCGTCAGACAACCCAGAACCAGGGCTGGTTTGTTTTCCATCATACCTACAGTCATGTGGCTTTTATTTTTTCAGTGTAGTTAAAATAATTACAAATGTGACAGAACTAAGAACTTAACTAAATAAAACATGACACATAAAACCTATGTTTATTGCTGTTTTTGTTTGTGTTTTTATTTCAGAGAGTGTTGTTAGTCTAAAATAAAGGCGTATCCTGGTAGGGAAACTAATGGAGCCTATTATCTGTCATTTGCAACAAAGTTAAACACTTTTCAAAACAGTGTCGAATAGCAGATCATAAGCAAACGTATGTACCTTTGCTGGAGAAACATTGTTATGCTTACCTGACTGTTTAGCCAACTGTTAAAGGTTTCTATCTACTGGTCGTTTGAAAAGTTAAAATAACAGTTTAAGTCAATGGGAAACGTGTACATTTCTGGTAAAGCATACTTATTATATATCACAGATATCAAATTAATGGTGTCCAATACTGACGTTGGGTCATGTGTATCCTCAACATATCAACGTGAACAGTTTAACATTTTGAAATACACTCAGCAAAACTTACGTAAACGCCTCTCATTTCCGCCTCAATTTTAGGCATGTTTAGTTGCCTTGTCACTAATACCCCGTTCACTAAATGTAAAAAACTAACAAGTACGACCATGGCATGAATTCAGAAAACTTTTTTGAAAGACGCTTCAGCAACAAAAGGCCATTCTCTTTGGAAGACCTCTGGTTTATCAAGTCTCAGGATCCCAATGACAGCAACGATGATTTATTTAAGTTAATTGTAGTTTGTGACCATCTGTTGTCTACCTGATGACGCAGAATTCGTCCTACAGAACTGGACATCTAACATTCAACATGTCGCATCTAAAAACTGCATAAGTGAGACGCCTGGGGTGAGACAGAAGATCCGAGCAGACATCGGAGCGCTCCAGAATTGCCCGTTTACTTTGCACTGATAATATATTATATTACGTCCTGCAATTTCATTGATGCAGTTCCTCATAATAGCATATAAGCAACACAATCTGAGCACTAGTCTCAACACACTCCGCCACTGCCAGAGTGGTAAGTAACTGAACAGCGTGTTCTCAACAGTACATTTGTAACGGAAAACCACCACAGAAAACTTGTATGAGCGTTTTAAACAGAATTGATTGTGTATATACTTTCCTAAAAAGCAGGCGCCAGTTTTAACTCCCTAATGGGTGAGACAAAACCGAAGCACACACACACACACAGATTATTGCTTTCTATGTACACTATCTTAAACAGATATATGTTTAGTATGGCCACAGATAAATGCATACAACACATCCCCTGAGCCAACGGACCACTAACAGTCTGCAGTAGCCAGAGCAGATCACAGATCCAAGCAGCTTTTCTCTCTCTCTCTCTCTCTCTCTCTCTCCACATCACTGCCAAAATGCCAGCGCAGTTGGTTTGTCCCAGCAAGCAAAGGGTGAAGCTTTTAGGCAATGAGCAGCAGGTGATCTCAGCTTTTCTGCAAGTCCTAATGCTCCTAAAAGCCACTCTCCCTGGTTCTGTAATTGGGCATCAGTAGTTAATGTAGTATTGACTGCATTACATGCTCCCGTGCACCCTTTCTCTCTAATGCCATTTGCATCACCTTGTACATTTACCATATTGCTTAGCCAATAGCTGTTAAAAGCAATCTGAATCATGAATCATATAGGGAACTTAGCAAGACAGACATCTAAAGGAGACGATTTACAGTTGAGTTAATCTGGGTACATTAGCACAACATGGATTCAGCTAGACAGACCAATTTATGTTTCTACGGCAATCCCTTTATTGGTTTTTAGATGGGTAAGTGAAAGGATGCTCAGCTAAGAGATATTAAATATCCATTTTGAAACATAAATAATGGGTCGCAAATGCAAGCCATTACTTTCGGGGGGGGGGGGAAGGCCTCTGGCTAAAACCAAATGTGTGATGACAATATTCTCTGAGAGATTACAAAAAAGAATAGCCTATTTTAGGTCACTGAAGGCTGTGAGGGAAGGTACAGCCCACACCATACACCAGCTATACATCAGTGACAAAAGTTATTTTGCTAGTAGGCCTACTTAGAGAGAAAACGGACAAAGGGATCCAGCCTTACAACAGTCACTCCACATTTGTAATTATAGATATGCACTTAGAGAGATTTGTTTCACACGCAACATTGGACAGGGGAGGTTTGTGCAGAAGTAAAACATTTATACACACATAATTGGATTACCTCGCTCATTAACCCACACACTCCCAAACAATGATACTATCCATAATTTACAATCAAGTTTGAAGTCCCCGATGCCATCTCAAACCTTATATGCTGATATATGATGGTTTCATAACTTCAGAGGATGGGAGGATAACTGTTACCTGTTAGGTGGGAACATGTTTCCAGCGCGCATAGGGTTGCACGGTTGCAATTGCCAACCCACCATGTGCGAAGCAGTTTATTATAAGCAGTTTATTATAAGCATTATTATCTCCAAATGTGTATGGACACGCAGCGTAGTCTGCGCATTAAAATATGCGTCCATGTGCATAAGTGAGCGCAAAACTTCCAAACCATGTTATTAGAAGTAAAGTGCGCAAAATGAGTCCCGACCCAAAATACGCGCATAATGATAAGCACCGCCGGGGTGTCCATCAGGTCGGTCTGTGGTCGGACGGGGCACATCTGGGGTATTTCCTAACCCTATAGGGTGTTCATGGTTATAACCAGCGCAGAGACAAATACCGTTAAATATGACACCCGGCAGCAGAAATAGCACATTTGTAATGATGACGCCGCTCACCCTCTTCCTTGTCCAACACCATCGTCCTGAGGAACGAGGAGTCGGGCTCCAGGCGATCCGGTCTCGGCTCCAGCAGGACTCAGCTGTCGGGTTCTCCTGGAATCTCCCCTTACGTGCGTTTAAGGAACCTAAATGGCACTATCTGGATGAGTAACGGGACTCTGTCTACGATATTACTATTATTATTATACTATTCTACTGAGATAATAGCTCGATGAAAGACAGACCGGCGCTCAGGCTGCTCTCACTAAAACATAGAGAACCGCCTCTCCGGACTCAACTGCTATTCACACCGGTGAAACAATGTCGGTCGGTCTGCGTTAATTCCATGCGAAAACCAGACGGGATAAAAAGCATTACCATCTACTGAACTGTACCCGGATCAGACGCTCAGACTAGACGACTGCAGCTCTCCCCCCTGTTCTCGTTCGCTCCGAAACTGTAACTATATGCGAGAAATCCAATTCCGGACCTGACAAGCTGCTATAAGCTGCTCCCACACTGTCCTCCTCTCCCCATTTATGTGCTGCACTCTCTCCTGCTTCTGGATAAATGCGCCCAGTTCCCAGAGACCCCCTCGGATCCCCCTGTTAATTAAATCAATTCATTATGCTCAGATCTGATTAGCAGCCCCTCCCCCCAACCCCCTCTCTGAATCAATTATTCAATACACAAACATAATTGCTTGTGCCAGAGAGGTGTCTAAGTATTAGCTTATTTAACTCCAAGGACACTAATTACCCCCAGGGCAAGGGAACTTTTCTCATTAATTCCGACACAAAAAAACACAAAAGCACACACGGCTAAGGGAAAGTGCGCGTGCGTGCTCGTGTGTGTGTGTGTGTGTGTGTGTGTGTGTGTGTGTGTGGTGCGCGCGGGTGTGATTGGTCTGCCTGTGCGAGTGCGAGTGCGTGTTCGTGCGTGAGCCAGTGGGCAAGATGCGTGTGAAAGTAAGAGGCGTGCGTGCGTGCGTGTGTCTGTGTTTGGGCGTGTGTTCAAGACAGGACCAGAGACCAGAGACACAGTTTGGGTGTTTAGTGTTGCATTTGGTTCTCCACTGTCTTCAGGATATAATATACCTCGCATCTAATTGCGCATGCGTGTGTTTCTGGGAATATAAGTGTGCAGTGATTATACTCTGTCCAGAGCCACTTATCACACATAGATAAACATCCATTTTAGAGGAGAGACAGCACAACAGATGGGCTGCGTTTTGATTAATCGGGAGATAGGAGGTTCAGTTTCGAATCCAGTAATATAATTACTGAGTCCCCATGCAGTTTCAATCTTCAAAGGATATATTCTTCTGCTTTATTATTATATTAATAATTCTTATGAATATAATGATAATAGTTTGCTCGCTAGCATGAGGCCCCAGGTTCAATCTTCAACATATTTTTTCATATAGTTTATATTGTTTGGACCACTCCTCCTTCACCATTTCGGATAGAAACACGGTTAACGCAGTTTTATTTTATATGTTAAGGCTATGCCAGTGTACAGTTAGTACAAAAACGTGCACTTTCATCATTGGCATTAATGCATCTATTGTCAGTATCTCATGTCATGAACTGTTCACACTAGAGTCTAAACCAACTTTGTTTCACTTGTTTGGCTTAGCCTACTTAAAATGCTTAAATGGTTTATCGACTAAAACGTTATACTCTTGGATACATGATAAGTGTGTATAATTAGCATGAATTCACCCTAAAGCAGTATTTCTTGAACCGTTCAAGCTAGACAGTCTAAACCAACTTTGTTTTGGTATATTTAGGCTATCCCAACTTTCAATACTTGACCATGATAATCTACATTTGC